>CAMXCT020002201.1:55224-635224 GCA_947184155.2 Cladocopium goreaui
ATCATTGGGTGACACAAAAACATCACAAATTTGGGGAAATATTGCAATTCATCATCAAATGGTGAAACCAGACCAGAGCCAGGCAAATCATGGTAGTTTAAACCAACAGCTTCCATACATAGATGCATAATACACATATTTGTGCGGATTTACCAATCAAAAAATCTGCATTTATCCATTCAAATCAGAAGTGCCGGCCGGGTCAAATCAATTTTCACATTTTTCAGTGGTACTTCTGCGGTGGTGCAGGGCAAACATCAATACGATCGCGAAACACAAGATCTTACAGTCATAGCCACAGCACCAACTCCCGGAATTGATTCAAGGAAAAAATCAAAACAAGAAAACCATAGAAGTCCATGATGTGATAACCCAATAATAAACAATCCCCAATTTCAACAGAGGTGGTATAAACCCTCAAAATCGGAGGTCTTTACACTTCAGTTTATCCTCCGGTAGTTGAACATGGCTAGCTGGGAAATCCTATCTCTCTGGGGTTTTCATTGGAAAATCATGGGGCGAAATGGGTCTAAATGGGGCATCTTACGACATCAATTACTCAAAAAAAAGGTGGTTTCAGCGCCACCAGATCCACCAAGTGCCCTTGCAGAGCTGTTCGAACTGATCCAGGTTCAAACCATCATTGCTCCCAGCCTCAAAGCCACTAACCCACGGGTTCTTGACATCCATGCCAAAAACATACCAAACTCATGTCTAAGTAGGGTCATCTGGTGGATGGAACATCAAGAGTACTTGAAAACATCTGCCAGCAACATCCCGGAACCATGAAATGAGTCAAATGAGATGGGATTTAGAAAGGGAAACGGGGATTAGAAATGATGTGACGGTCAGTGAAATTCGGATCTGAACCCCAAGACAGGGAATGCGATCAGCAAAAGAACATGTGTTTGCCGGACACAAAACCATGTGGCTAGCTAGTGGTTGAGCCACCCAGGCCCCAAACAAACATGCCAGTTGAGGTTATCATGATCATCTCCCCAGCAAGCCCTAGGCTGCGATAGAAAGGAACAACACGTGTTTGCAAACACCAAACAGTAAGGGCTCTGTGAACCCTTACCACCTATTGGTGATTCAAACCCACTTCACACGGTTTAGCCTTGTTCTCTCCCGGGTTTGCGATTTCAAACGCAAGATTGTCTCCTCCGCAAGATTGTCCCAAAGTTCCTCCTCAACTATGCACTGACTTTTACGAAAACCTCTGTCCAAAAAAACACGTATCGAAGTAGGAGGGGGTGTAGGGATTGTGTCGCGCCTTCTTGGGGCCATAACCATTGTTATATATATATGAACCAATTTTCGGAATTTGTGTTTCCCTTGTCCCTTGTTACTGTGGGGCTCTTCCCCCCTGTGCTGTTCAATGTTTTGAATCCACCCAGTAATGGGTTATTATATAATATGACTAAATATTTCTATAAATATATATATATATAAACCCGTTGGTAATCAAAAATGGTAAAATGGAGAATGCCAAATCTATAGGTGATGTTTCCATTAAAAACCTTAATGTAGGATCTCCCAGCTAGCTACGAGTGAGGACACCGGAGGGTAATGCCAATAATCACCATTAGTCAGGATCTCCCAGCTAGCTACGAGTGAGGACACTGGAGAGTAATGCCAATAATCACCCTTAGTCACCATCATTAACAATTTGCAAGCATCAGGTATTTTATATATAATAAGAAATAATATATATATATGAATATATGTATAATATATATGTATAATATATATATAATAAAAAAAAATATGTATAGTATATGAAGTATCAAAAATAAAAAAATAATCGAAAGAAGTTTAGAAGTCAAACTTCCGAGAATATGGACAGATGAAAAGCAGAGGTGGGAAGAGTCAGAGAAGAGAAGAGAAGAAGAAAGTGAAAGAGTCAGAAGAAAGAAGATCCAGGTGCGCGAAAAGGTAGGAAAGTCGCAAAACACTATGTTTTTTCCAATGATTTGTGGCTCCGGAGGGTCGAAAAGTAGGCCAGATGAGGGATGAGAAATAACACGCCGTTCTGGCGCGAAGCACATTTCCAAGTCAAAATGTACAAAGCACCTCAGCTTCGGATCGCTTTTAGAAGTTGCGATGTCGAAAAAGTGCACGCCGTTGTGGCGCTCAGCACATTTCGAAGTCAAAATGTACAAAACACACCAGGTCCGGCAGGAGCTTGTGGAGATTCCACCACATCAATCCCGGAACCAATGAGCTCCATATGCGTGGCATGCAGGCCCTTGTAGTCCTCAGTAATGTTGGATGGACAATAGTAAAGCGCGTGCAATAGCTACATTTTTTTTTCAGAATCTGATTTTTCAACCCCTATTGATTTTAAATTAGGCCTTATTGATTTTAAATTACAGACATCAATCTTGGTCCAGAGCATCTGCAATAATTGTGCTGCATTCGCAATGGCTGCAAATAATTTTCAGAAAAATCCCAAATTGTCAGATTTTTCCAATACTAAATTGTACAAGGGCTAATTGGGATTTAGTATGGATGCAGGAAAAAAAACTCAGAACCAGTTACAGCTCAGCTGTATTTTTTCCCTTCTTCCTTTTTGTTTTTTTTATTGTGGTTGAATGGTTTTAAATTGTGATTGCATGCTTTTCAAAAGCAAAAAACAAAACAAACCTTTACCAAATCAAAAACTTTACCTTGTTCAAAAGAGCCGTTTGCTTTATTAAAATCATTTTAAAACATTGCAAAAAATAGGTCCACAAAGGGTACCCCTTGCAGATCCTTGCATTTAAAAATTGGAATTAGCACGTGCAATAAAACACAACCTTTCTGGCTCAGCTGTATTTTTTCCCTCCTTCCTTAGTGTTTTTAATTGTGGCTGAATGGTTTTTAATTGTGATTCTCACCAAAGCCTATCAGAAAACAGAGGTTCTCAATCAGAATCCAATGAAGATCTCATCAGAGCCCATCAGAAAAGAGAGGATTTGTCAAAACCTTACAGAAGCCTTGGGGAAGAGTTGGGGTTTTCAATTTACTATTGCAAAGCAGACCACCCCCCCTAAAAAAAAAATAAAGGGGTGGGACCCCCTTTACTATTGTCGATGTAACATTATTGGTGCCACCTTGCGACAGCCAGAACTTGTTCTCGTCGGATTTGATCAGCATCTTCCCACCACTTTGTTCGAGAACTTCAAAAAAGAAACCGTGTCCAAACTGTTGGCACATGCCGTGCCTCCAGGCACAGGTAGACAGGTAGACAGGTAGACAGGTAGACAGGTAGACAGGTAGACAGGTAGACAGGTAGACAGGTAGACAGGTAGACAGGTAGACAGGTAGACAGGTAGATAGGTAGATAGGTAGATAGGTAGATAGGTAGATAGGTAGATAGGTAGATAGGTAGATAGGTAGATAGGTAGATAGGTAGATAGGTAGATAGATAGATAGGTAGATAGATAGATAGATAGATAGACAAATAGAGAGATAGAGAGATAGAGAGATAAAGAGATAGAGAGATAGAGAGATAGAGAGATAGAGAGATAGAGAGGTAGGTAGATAGTCAGAGAAAGAGAAAGAAAAAGAGGACCTCAAGCACCTTTCGGTCCATCAGTGGATTCGCTCTGCCATCCATGAGTCACAACAGCCAATCTCTCCTATAGGTTTCCTATTTTTGAAACTTCCGCCACCGCCTTGTGCGGTACTAGTGATATACATACATATATATATATTATTATATACATATATATACATATATTGTTACATACATATATTTACATACATATATATATATGCCCAACATTCACCAGTTTGTCTCTTGGCCTTCAGCTCCGGGCTGAGGCTCACACAAAGGAGTAGGCTCGACGTTTCACGGCTTCCAAGTGCACACCCTGCGGCGACATCTGGGGATTCGTCTTTAGGGTCGACCTTTGGAAAGTGGGATGTTATCACCTCAGCTGGAAACCAGCACTACTGGTTGGTGGTATGCCTACCCCTCTGAAAAATATGAGTTCGTCAGTTGGGATGATGAAATTCCCAATATATGGAAAAATAAAAAATGTTCCAAACCACCAACCAGACTACTATATTCTAGAATCTAGATGTAATCCATTGCATGAGATCCCGTTCCGTAGCGAAGCTTAGGTTTGGCAAATGTCACTTCCTAGACCCCAGCACCCTTAGCCAAGAACACATCCCACATCATCCCACCAACCCTGGCCCAGCTCTGTTTCTGGAAATCGGCCATCTGTACAAGCGCCGCGGTCGCCGCGGTCACAGGTCCAAGCCTGCCGGCACCTGGTCCAGTGGTGGAATTTTTCATAGCGGTTCCGGGGCACCTCACCCCCCAAAAAGCCTGAGAATTCTTAGTGAAACGGGGGAGTTCTTGAGAAGATTGAGAAGGGAAAGAAGCATAAAGAAGCCGACCCTTCTTGTAGCTAATGTCCACTCACATGTTCTATGATTTCCGCACGTACATTCCATGCATATCCTATGACAGACTGCCGGCATAATCATGCTAATGCTGAGTTATAACTACGCAAAAATAAATGATGTCAAATCATGTGACCATCCGCATCCAAAAAAAGGCAATAGTGCTGAGCTGTTCATATTCATATCACTCAAACATTCCATATGTGGATGGTGTGGGATTCCGTAGTGCTGCAGGGCTGCCAGCTATTAGGATATGATATGCCTAATCGTGGGATAAATATAAATATATATATATATATTAATTATAATTATATATATATATATATATTTCAAACAACCAAAGTCCAGGTGCCGAATCTGATCTCATTTCAATGTAAAGCCTATTTTCCCGCTGCAAGGTTGCAGTACCTTTAAATTTGCTGCAATTCGGCCAATAGTCCAAGTAGCAGACTTTGGGGGTATGCCACCCATTTCTGGTAATGTGGTAAACCCGATTCAGCAAACAGCCCCAAATCTGGGGCATGCTTCCCAATATCCTAATTGAAAACCAAATGGATTTGAGTGCTGATTGATTTTTGGTGCTACCACGCTAGTGGGTTACAAATACATATATACGGCTTATATCCCATTGAATTCCTTAAACATCTTTAAACGGTTGAGAACCCATAGCATTTTATACCCCCCCATTTCCCCGATCTACTGGTTTACTCAGAATGAATGAATAATGTGGGTAAAGCAATAATAAACCATCCCCAATTTCACCATAGTTGCTATGTTTGCCATTCCCAAATGGGTGGATTTGTGTTTTAACCACATTAGAGGTTGATTATTGGACATGATTGAGTAAAATTGGGTATAATTACCCCTATTTGGATGAATAGTTAAGCTCTATCCCAATCACTAACCACAGTACCAAATGCGCCTCCACCACTGCGGGCCCGGGGGCAGCCGGTGCTGCATAAGGTGCTGTGTGCCGGCCGTTCCGGCCAGCAACCTGCCGGTGATCAGGGTGGAACTTCGCTGGCTGGAAGAAATTAAGCAGCCACATAGAAGAGGAATTTATATAACATATTTGACTTATATTATATACATGATATATATATATATATATTTAGTTTTATATATATAGTTATATATATATATATGTATATACATATTCAATGTCTCTCTCGCATGTTGAGAGGAGTCTTGATAATTTGTTAGTCCAAAACATAGCCATTTAGACATGGATTTTCCATGGAATTGCCCAATGAATAATGAATAATAGATGTGGGTTTTGTCTAGACAAAGGAACATAACCAAGAACTGCGCTATGCGGAAGGGGCACTGACGACAAACCATTGCCTTTGGGGTGCCCTGTTCTTTGACAAATGCAATTCTTGCACCTCAAAGTCACACCTAGCAGAACAACTCATTTAGGATCTATTCCTCATACAGTGATTGGGAGGTTTGTGATTGGGTTGTTGGAAGTAGCTCATACAAGGACTACCCGTATGGCTGGCGCACCTATATACATCTGGCATTTAAGCGAAAAGATATATTTAACATATACAAAAGATATCAAAAGATACATCTGACCTCAAAGACCGGCATGAAACAGCACTAAATAATTTAATGATACTCAGCATATGACTCAATATGCTTAAACTGTTCTTGGTGGTTTCAACCAACCTGGAGCAACGAAACCCCCAATGAAAGCCTCCTAATCCTCCTATGGTGGATCTTGCAATTGGCACAGATTTGATATGATTTGATTACCGGGTACATCAGAAATATCGATAAATGGATGGATCATGGGGCCCCATGGGGCCCGGCCTCAATTGTGGCTGCAGTTGGTTGAGGTGGTGTGAGTTCTAAGATCTTTTCCTCGCATGGCAAGGGCGTCCAAGTGGCGCATCCATTTTAAGGTGGGCAGGTGAGTCACGGATCCCCATTTTAAGCGCCCTCTTATCAATGGCCATTTCAGGAACCTAAATTGGAAGTACCTACCTTATACAAGGCCTATGTAAGCCTATGTAAGGGGATGTACCGCCAAAATATGGCCTTATATGGTACAGTACCTCCATTTCAGGATCCTGGAATTCCCATTCATCTTATTGCTAGTCAAAGCCCTCAATGTTTCAGGTGTGTAAAACGCAACC
Source organism: Cladocopium goreaui (assembly GCA_947184155.2). Lineage (NCBI taxonomy): Eukaryota > Dinophyceae > Suessiales > Symbiodiniaceae > Cladocopium > Cladocopium goreaui. The sequence goes on from CAMXCT020002201.1 coordinate 61,764, forward strand.
CAAGAGCCATGCAAGGCCCAATCCACGAACCACCGAACGCCAATGGGTTCTGTGGTCATGTCATATGGACTGGCCGGGGGGTCATCCCATAACTCATCCATGGATTCCAGGCCCATCTTCTGCAGAGGTGCTGCAATCTTCTCTAATCTCGCGCGTTTCCGCTCCAGGATTTCCAGGTTTTCCTGAGATTTCCGGTGGTAATCGGAAGTTGAGGGGCACAGCAGCTGGGGAGCAACCAATGGTTGTGAGATCCGATTTATTTTTCAATTTGAATGGAAAAAGTGTACTAACGATTCAAAGCTATAGATCTTATAGATCTTCCATGTGCTGCTGGTTTGCGCATTCTCTGCAAGAGTAACGCATAGTTGTTCATGGCAGAAAGAGTCACCTTTTAATTAAGAAGAAATGTGTACTGATGTCGCGGGAGAATGTCGCTATTTGAGGGGCCCTGTGCTTCTGTTTTGCTCGTTCAACCTCGCCCTGCAAAATGGCATTGCATTCCCAACAAAGTTCTTGCGGACATGGCACTGTATGTACATATATATATATATATATGATTATTATATATATATTAGTCCTTTGTCAAGCGCACTATTTTGATTGTGCGGGAATAAACGGGCACTACACTGCAAAACGCCCAAAGCTAAACTGGGTCATCGTGAAGTCAAGCCATCGCTATCCGCATCCACCTCTGGCAGAGCTGCTAGCAGCGCTTCTCGGAAATCAGGATCGTCTTCTTGTGCCAAAAATTCCTTCCTGGGACGCTGCAAGATGCTAAGATGATACCCTCTGGTAAACGTTTACATAGCTATTGAAAATGGTGATTTATAGTGGATTTACCCATTGAACATGGTGGATTGTTTTTCCATAGCAAGTTATGTAAACGTTTACCAGGCCGGGTAATCCAAAGTCGATTACGGCGGATATGGATGTTGTCATGATGTGGATGTCCCCCAATTGGATGGGATCATTGGAAAACAACTGGATTTATGGCGCTCTTATTGGGGGAAACCGAGGTTTTCAACCAAAGGGTGGAGTGAGGTACCAGGACGAACCCACATATAGTTCAAGAACTATACCTCAAATAATGTAACCTGCGGATTGAAAATCATACTTGTCATGCGTGTCTTTTTGTAAACCCCGAAAATCATACCTCATCACTATTTCTGTAGAGATTTAAAAGTTTGCCTATTTTGTGGTGGTTACTATACTCATGATCTGTGATTTGTTGGCAGGCGACATTCTGATCATTATGCCAGTATGCATGAGAAAAAACCTCCGGACCCCCAGTACCGTGGAAATTCCATTGGGAATATCATTGGCCATGGTTTCTTGCATCCCAAATGATGTCTAACGTTTTTCTTTTCCGTTGTTTTGGCTTAAAATCCGAATGAACTACTGCTGCGGTTATAGGTGGTTAATAAGCCATCCGTCTCCATGGTTGGTTAATCGCTTAATGAAGATGACCATACAATTTCCCAACATATCTCGTAGTATAAGAACCCCTGAGAGCAAAAAAAAACTTATCAAGCGAGATTACACTCCGGTAAACAAACACAGCAATTGAATATCCCCCAATTCCAGGCGATTGTCCAAATAAAACCCTCCATCTCTCATTGCCATGTTTGATTACCAGAGGGTACCCCTATTATATTCCCATTGAGATGGAAACAGTTCTGCACAGTTCTTAACTGGTATCCCTATTTTGGCTTGACAGTTATTAACTGGTCCCATGATTTTTGTTGACGGTCGAGTGGCAACTGCCCGTTGGAATGTTCTAATCTCTCGATCTGTTTCTTTTCTTGGGCCTGGGAGACGGTCAGAAAAAAAAAGCACAGTTCTGGTGGCGGAACGACCCCAGAAATGAAGATTCAACAGGCAAACATAGGCAAAACTCAGGGTTTCAACCATCGCAAATTCTGCTTTCAAGGGGAAAACATGTATAAATTGGATATAGATGGGATACAAACAATCAAACATAGGGATTTATATCAGCAACTATTGTTGGTGGTTGGTGGTTGGTCTACTCCGAACTCCTAGCCATTAGGGGAACGTCACCGTTAAATGGGAGAGTTAGCTGAATCCCCATCAAACACATAGGATTCAACTGCAATGTGCCCCCACCCAGTCACAAGTTGTTATTACAAACCCCATTTGCTATACTTATAAGTTATTAGATGTGATATATATAATAAACCATGGTTATTGGAGTTATAAACCAACTCAGCCGAAAACGTATATGAAATATTATGAAATTATGAACCTGTCTACCCTACCCCAAGCCGTTGCAAGCCGTCTTCACCCCATCCGCGGCAACACATCCACCAAAGGCTTCGGGCCTGCAGAGCCTTCAAGAGCTGCAAATCATCTGGCAGGCCATCATCATCCAGGTTTCGCGGCTCCAAGCGCCCATGGATTCCCAACTTTGGGATATGTATCTGCCATGGGAGCCAGGGGAACCGAACTCGAAGTGCTTGGTGGTTTCAAGTCAACCCCTAAAAAATACTCAGCTAACAAGTCATCTCAGCCAATCATATCTTAAGTATGGTTGAAAACAATGAATATTTCTGACATCCCCAGATAACGGTTGGACATATATACAACATGTGTGAACCACCAGGCACCTAAAGTAATGGACCGTCCATTAAAACATTGCGGAGGTTGGTCGTGATTGATCTCTCCAAATGCCCATGATGAGCCACAGTCACGTTTTGTATTGAAAAGTTTACCTCAAAATAAATGAACAATGAATGACTTGTAATCTAATGATTATCTAATGTGTGTAATACATATTTACCTTGAGCTTCCGAAACCTGCTTTTCTTCCCGGAATCCTTGTTTTGAATCTGATTACGCCAAGAAATCAGGTAAACCAAAAAATGCCAGGTATTTTGTTTCATAGCGAGTGGAAACAGGCATGAGTAAGTCCAGCGAGATAAGCATGGCAGCATGACATGCTATTCTTCGCAGCCACTCACCACACACGCTTCAAGCACAGAATGGCACCACAAACATGTTGCTTCATTCCATCAAATGTAGTAATGTGATGGCCACAACAAGCACAACTACAAAGGTACTTAAAATATGTTTGTCTCTCACAAAGCTTCCTTTCAGCAAAGAACTCAAATTTGGATCAAAACCGCACAAATTTGAGCATGGTGGACCTGGAAGCTATTTTCGTAGCTGGTGTCAATGCATCACATGTCGCGAACCTTCTTAAGCGCGACTACAGTGTCAAAACAACAGCATTGAAGGTGCATATATAGTTGTATAGAAAAAACTAAACAAAAGCAGGTTAAAGGCAGCTCGAATCGAACATAAACTGAAGTATACTTCAGGACTTGTTTTACCATGTTTTATATTGTTTTACAGGTATTTTACAGATTTTTACGTTTACGAATCTTACGTTGCAGAAATCCCGGGTATTTCATGAAAGATTCCATGGAAGGCCTATCCAAGCACATGTGCCTTAAGTTGGACCAACAGTGCTGCAAATCACAAAAACTTCTTTGCTCGCCCACTTCAAAGTCTTGCAAGGAAGGGATGGTTTTGGCAAACTTATGATCAATAAATCAAAGTTGCATGGTGAGTCGGCCACGATCAATATCTTTGTATCAATGTGTATCATATTTTTCTGCGTGGCAAATCCGTTCCGAGGATTTGTGATGGTGCTGCCATTGTGCGTGGAGGTCATGTGGTGCCGAATGATCTGATATGATACCATTCATCGCGTGAAACAGGGTAGTGGAACAACTTGCCTCAATTCATATCCATTATAGCCACCAAAATCCACCGGAGGAGTATAAATGTGGATGCCAATCAACAAGGGTTCGATTAAAAACATAGCCAGGTATTTTTTTTGCATTACCTGGTATTTCCAGTACTGGGCAAGAAATACCTGGTAACTTTGGTTCAACCCAAGAAAAAGATAGAAAAAGTAGGTAAAAAATTCCCTAGGTATCTATCATTATATATTGTAACGGTAGTAGTTACAATATCAGCATGTCGATTATTGCAGGTCTGCTTCTAACGACCCGAATCTCGCGCCAAGCCCATTTCTGGAGGTTACACGGCCAAGCGAACAGACCAAACCTCCACCATTGGACCATAGCGAGTGGTTCGCCACTGATGATGTCACTATGCCCTGAACTCAAGGACTGATGATTGGATACCCATCATTTCAGGAAGGTTTTCTCTTAAGGTTTTCTCTTAACCTTGTATTCTGAGTGTATTATGTAAGTTGATGGACAGAAAGTTTTCAATGCTGATGCCAACTGTTAAGTTGATCTTGTGACAATCATGCCTAATAGATGCTTGATCTGATATTGAGCTGGCAGTGTCTGCAGTTGTGTCAAACATCCCTTGTGGGATACCTCAAGGTTTGGACAAACATGTGAACCGCCGAAGCCAACGTGACGAACCGCCTGGTTCTTAAGTAATGGAAGAATGGGATGATTGAAAACAATTAATGCTCATGGACTCGTGGGTCATTCCGATTCATTTCCCAATTTACAGTTTTGGCCATTTATCAGTTATAACTTGTTATTTCTATGGGATTATATATTCCATAAATTTGGCTTATAGATACTTATAACTGGAAAAGGGCCATGGGCCATGGGGCACTGTAGCAATATTTGTGGCGTAATAATCCCCGCCTCCAGCTGCAGCTTCATACCAAACTGCTCAGCCAAACCTTCCAAGGCATAGGCCTCGACTGGTCAATTCCCATCCCAAAACGCGACTGGGTCACCGTTGCAACAAAAAGGGCCGGGGATCATCTTCAGCTGGATGAAAATGGCCATTGTATCTACCCATTCTACATCCAAAAAATATACAAGTTCAAAGATATATATATATGTATATGTATGTGTATATATATATATGTATATGTATATATATATATATATGTATGTATATATATATATATATATGTATGTATATATATATGTGTGTGTGTGTATGTGTATATACTGCATATATATATATATATATATGCATAAAAATACACGCATAAGTGACAGCAACAGCAACATCTCAATCGGATTGCAGGAGCAGATTCTATCGCAGCTCTCTTAGAGGTCTGGGCCCTCAGACCGCATGCTCAGCAGGCAGGACCTGGGGTTGGGCGGTCGCTTGCCATGAGAATTGGGGAGATACGAATTGGGATGCCCCAGTTACTATATTAAAATGTGGAAAAATGTGAGAACATGATGATCAACCTAAATAGTAATGTAGCCTCAATTTTGATCAATATAGTAATACCTAATAGTAATACCATATCAGTTACTATTGATCTCTATATAAAATGATGATCAACCATCACATTTTCTATTTTTTGGGGGTATTTTTTGCCTATTTTTAGAGCTGCTGCTCAAACCTGGCATGGCTAAACCTGTCAGGAATCTCTCCAAATACCCGGCCTGGTAAACGTTTACATAGCTATTGAAAATGGCCATTGAAATAGTGAGTTTTCCCATGAAAAATGGTGATTTTCCATAGTTATGTTAGTTTACCAGAGGGTATCAACAATTGCAAGCACCAGTGGCTCCCCACTTGGTTCTCTACTTGGCACGTTCCAAAGAGTTCCCTGTGCCAATGTCACATGAATTTTCCAGCTACACGACATATCTGGATAAATTAGAACAATTCACCAAGCTGAATTAGATAGTTAAGGCCATTTTGGGATACTTAACCAAATCCTAAGCATCATAGACTTTAAAATCTATCCATAAAATCTATCCACAACACGTTACAACACTTGAAACCTTTCAGCCATTGCACACGTGGGTCACTGCTGCGCCTGTTGGCCCGGAAGCAATGCGATGGACCAAACCTGTCAACCGCTGAGAAAAGAATCATGAATAAGATTATATATATATATTATATATATATATGATTACCTACCTACCCCTCTGAAAAATGATGGAGTTAAAGTCAGTTGGGATGATGACATTCCCAACTGAATGGAATGTCATGAAACATGTTCCAAACCACCAACCAGTATATCATGGGAATCGAGATAGATGGGAACCAGTATGGGGATACCATAGGACATATAACGACATCAATATTAATGATATTAATTGGGACTATATCATGGGGAAAAACATGGATTGTAAATTATCGTTTTTTGTCAACCCAGGATCTTGCTAAACCCAAGGTTTAGACAGGGGAGTTGCCGTTCAAGGCCCGCTATGGGATTGCGGCATCCTGCAGGTCCAAGTGTCTGTTCGCGAAGCCTTTCATCCCCGTGACTGGCGAGATCTATAACCCATAGGATCCATGGTGCTGGTATATATGCTAACATGAAGGGGGTATATTGATGGTAAATGTTACCATATATAGCATACATGGATCCTATGGGTATAATCCCCGCCCCTTTGACATGTTCATGGATGAAGGTACGTAACTTTGTAGATCTTTGTCGCTGGATACTTACGGTCCAAAAGGACAAAAAAACTGGAAAATGCCTCGCATGCAACGCCCGCTGGGTCTTAAACAGGTTTCTAAGCTTAGCATAAGGATACACAGCAAATTGACAGCCCCGATATGCAGCAGCAAAAGATTGAATGTTCAAACCATTTCAAACCTTAAGGCTTTTTTTTAGCAATGATTTGCCAAATCCTGGCATTTCCAAAAACCTTTACCAATAATTCTCCAACAAGTGTCCAATCATTGTCCAATCCTTTCCCGATCACGATGGTCCAGCCCTTCACCCAATCATGTCCCAACTTTTTTGCCCAATGAAATCATGATAAATCATGCCCCATAACCCATGACGGATCCATGGTGCTATATCTGGTGTGCCATGGATCCCATCAATATACCCCCAATGTTAGTATATATATATATACCATACATGGATCCTATGGGTAATATTGGGATGAGATTAGATCCATCTCTCCGTGTGGCCAGGGCATGCCAGGGCTCCCCACGGACTCTGCTCCCCGGTGCAGAGTGGAAGGCTCGGACCTCAGCTCGCTGGTCTTAACATGTTTTAACCTATCCCAAAAATATGATAAACTATGCGTGTCATCTCAACAAATCATAACTACTGTATATAATCATCCCGAATATGGTTGAAACTTGAAACGCAACAAATTCAATAAATATTTGGAACCACAAGCCAGATAGCCAGAATATATATATATAATTAAAAGGACATGAGTTTACCCTGTGAACATCCATGAGCGGATGTTTGTGTTCCATGAATTGTTATGAATTTACCTGTGTTTTCCACCAGTTATCGTGTAAGTTGGGGTCGCAAGCTGCTGGGGTGATGGAACTACCCAATGAGTGATAGATAACTTGGATTAGTTGGATCATGGATATGGCCCAATGACCATATCTAGTGCGGAACAATGTTGATATACCAACGGATCTTGGGGTTGCTGATGGACGGTTGGGATACCTGACATCAAGTATCATCAAGTCATAGGGAGTTCATTAACCATCAACACCTGTAGACTTGTTGGAGAAAATGATTGGATTGATATAGATTGATTTTGATAGGGATCATACCCTCCATAGAAATCCACACATGTCAAAGCGTTGGATCTTAATCAACCCCCATATAGCTATATATAGCTATACATGTCCAACTCATACAGTAGGCCAATCATCCTAAGATGTCATCTTGCCCCGGAAAATGGCCGCAGTCGCCCTCCTTCCTTCCTCCCAGCGGCGCAGTGGGTCGCAACTACGCTTTCTAAGTCGACGGGCCAACCACATGCCCGAAAAGCAGCACCCATGGTGCAAGACCACAGCCCAGCAGAACGATCATGAACGATCTACCCTCCGGCGACATTAAAGGCTGGGAAATCCCGCAAATCAATGGGCATGGGAAAATCATCTACAACTATAATCAACTATAGGGGAATATCATGGATTGTCATGGATCCATGTTTGATTCGTTTGATTAAAGGGATCCTTTTAGGGTAAATGAGGGGAACCGCCCCCACAGTTGCAGCCTGGATGGAACCAAATTCGAGCCATGCAAACGAATCCTAAGCGCAAAAATGTGAGAACCTAGTAACTCGAAATATACATGCAAAGTGGTAAACCAATGCTTGAAGATATGTAAAGGATTGTACAGGTACTGGGTACGTGCCAATATTTTCAGTCAATAGAATTACCATTGTTTTCGGGCACTTTGAGTGTGGATCGCTACAGCTACAACAATCACATGGGCCCCAAATCACCAAAGAGCCGGCCGAGTGAGGTCTGGCACTGCATCTGTACATCGCCGCGTTTTGTAGGCAGAAAACGCGAATTTGGAGCCCAAGCAGCGAGGCGTCTCGGGCAGAAAAAATGGTACTAAAGCAGCTATGACCAATACGAATACCTGACTGGTGCTTTCAAGAAATTCCCATGGAAAACCAATGGGGAGCATCATGCTAAATTTCATTGTATGTACAATATTTATTTATTTATGGTAGCAGCACACAGTGTCAAGCTCAACCCATCAAGCACACTCGTAGTGGATTGAACCCTTTTTTTTCAACCCCATTAGCAATGATAACATCTGAAATTAAAACAGATTAAACATGTTGAAAACCTCGGACCCTATACCCTCTTAACCAGGTGGTATATGTTGGATTCATCACCAAACCTTACCACGGCTCTGAAAGATCTGAAAGCACCAGCTGTGCCAGCCGTGGTGCGGCTGATGAAATCTGATGAAATCTGCAGCCTCCAATCACCTCATGGTCAGGCCGATTCGCCACTTGTCCTTGCCTGTCAAGCTGCTACTGGGAGAGCAAGGATGTCCCAATGTTCATTCCACAGTGATGAGGTGATGAGAGACATGACCAAAATATCGAATCTATATGGATTCCTAAGGTATATCCGGAACATCCAGAAATAATCAGATATATCATCAAACCACTGGGTGGGAGCAACTTCCAGTACTGTAGATTGAATCTGCTAATGCTTTCATGTTAAAGATTTGCTGTTTCAAAGTTTGCTGGTGAACATCACGATCTTCAAATTTTGGCTTGGCTCATAGTTTTGTATAGTTTTGTATAGCCCATGACGGATCCATGGTGCTGCTATATCTGGTATATAACATGGATCCCATCAATATACCCCCTTCATGTTAGGAAATATATGCCAGCACCATGACTCAGCGGATTCAACAACTCATTCCTTCTGTGATTCATCATGAGTACGGTAATCATGATCGAATTTAATCAATTTAATCCCCAAGGGAACCCCCAATCATTATCTCATTATATCTCATTGACATTGATTAATCATGATTAATCATTTAATGTCAATGTCAATCATTAATCAATGTTAATCATTAATGTTAATCTCATTAATCATTATCCAATCATTAATCCCCCTGTGTTATTTTTGTGACTTGGCCAGCTTCAGATCGCAATTCACATCGATTCACCGGAAAATCCACGGTTCGCTCAGGCCTCGTTCTTGACGGCGCTCCGCAGACCTTCAGAATGAAATTCCTGTTGAGTTTCTGTAACTCGAAGTGATTAATTGATTTGTTGATCTATGGAATTTGTCTGTTCTATTCATTTCGATTCTATATATATATATATATATTCTATTATTTGATTCTATTATCAAGCATCTGATTCAAGCATCAAAATTGGGGTTTCAAATGGTTTCAACTTCAATACTTTGGCATTCACTGGTCGCTGAGCACACTCTGTAGACGGCATGGGATCCAGCTCTCCCAGTCGCTTGAAAAACATCCAAAAACTCTCAGGACCTAATGATCTAGCCACCCAGTCTAGCAAGGGAGGGATGAAAGATTTAAATAGAAGAAAATTGGACACCAACTAGCATAGCACTTGCTAAAAAAAAAATCAATGCGTTTGTTCAATTGCTTTCCAGTTACATCACTACCTATCTCCCTCTCTCTCTCTCTCTTATTTTGGCACATAGTCACGCAATGACCCTTGCATATCCACACATTGATGTGGGCCAATTTTCAATCATGGTTATGCCGCAATGCCCAACATTGACCAACAAGAGTATACCAACAATATTCTTAGCAAACCCGAAGTGGGATAGAACAGACCTGAGAAAGTTCCAATGACCCAGCAGCCTCTTAACTCATACACTAAAAACATCTAAAGACTCTGCAGGGGACTCGTGAATACGCTGGAAGCCAGTGACTCAGTTGCTTACTGAAAATCTCGCCCGATGTTAATTAATTGCATAGCCTATATCATCCCAAGCTAGGATAGCCAATGGTTCCTGAGGCCTGGGGATGGTGAACCCCTCAGAAAAACACTCCTCTTTACATCATTCAACAAGCTATGGCAGCTATGGCCCTACAGAGACCCATCTTTGATGGCCATACTGGGGCCATACTCCCATGATTTCCTATGGCACAAACGATGGTGATACAGAGCTACCGAAAAATCGCCCAAAATGCACCTCTGATGGGCGGTTTCAAAGCTTCAACCCATCTGACACATATTATATATAGTCAATATAGTCAATTGCGATCATCATCGCGAATAGGGTTGAACATATTCACTGTCCAAAGGGTAACAGATCATCTAATCATTATACAATGCCCTGTAGATGGTGTTGAGCATTAAGCACAATGTTAAACTGTTACATCGTAGCTTAGGCGCTCAGAGGCTTAGAGGCTTATGCGCTTTTGCCCAGTCTCTTTGCGCTTAGAGGCTTAGGCGCTTAGAGGCTTATGCGCTTTTACCCAGTCTCTTTGCGTTTAGAGGCTTAGGCGCTTAGAGGCTTAGAGGCTTGCGTGGTTTCTCTGAATCCCTTCTCCTACTGCAATGAACTGTTAGATGCCACCAAGTCACCACAGCCAGAAACAAATGTTCACTTAGTCGCCCCAGGAATTCCCCCAAAAAATCGGCCACAGCACAGGACGGTGACTTCCACTTGGTCATTCACGGAGGGGCCCGAGCGCTCGCGCAGCTCCGGTGGATAATTCGAGATCTTGGCCGCCATGGGATGAACATCAGATGAATGAACAACTAGAACATCCAAACTGATATTAATCTTTAGATATCTTTAGTGAAAGTTTATATACATTAAACATCATTAAACTAGGTTGAGGTTGAAAATTGACCATCTTAACCTTTTAGTTATATGTACAATCCTTAGCCGAGGACGTCCTTTCCGTTGGAGGTCATTTGCCGGTGAGACAAATCCGGACCACTCTCTGATTCTTTTGTCAAGGCCTCCGTTTTCTGGCCGATTTCTTGGAAATGCTGCTCAGTTCCATTCCATAAATTTTGGAAGATTTCAAAAAATCTGGAAGATCTGTAAATAAATTCCTACACCAGAGCTTTCCACAGTTGCTGTGGATGGAGAAATACCAGCACTCCGATGCCATGCACAGGTTTTTTCGGATCATCCCTTTGAAATTGCATGGGGAACACCCCATGTTCAAACATGGCTTTTCGTGGGAATTTTCCATGTCCGCGGCACGTGCAAGAGGCCATCGTGGCCCACCCCGACATCCACGAAGGCGCCGAAGGCCACCACATTCTTCACCACACCTGGGAGGAAATCCATGGCTTTCGGATGGTGTCCATATCTATGTTAAACAAACACTGGAGGTAATCATCAAATATCCCTAAAAAGGGGTATATATGATCATATGTATATATATATATACTATTTACAATTATATATGTGCCATTTTTTTAAATTGCGTTTTGGAAGATCATGGAAGTCTGGGGCAGGGTTGTTTCACACTTGGTGGAGTTCAACAGTTTTTCTGACATTTCAAACAGAGTTGCCTTCAACCAATCCTGGGAGCCATGGCATGGCATCGTATCCATCTGACTTGCACAGTTTTGGCAAATTACCCAAATAGTGGGTTGATATATATGAGGACAAGTTATCGAAAATCCGCAGTGCTCATTTCATGGGCAATCAAACTCAATGAGCCTCTCATTGCTGAGACTCTAGGGAATGTTTGGTATGGATGTAGTAGAGACAGGTCAAAAGTCAAAACTTACAAAGTGGTGCCCCCACGATATATTATAAGCTGGTTCACATAATAGCCCATCTACATATCTATGGTTATAATCACAATAAATCCAAAAGAATCAACCTAGACCTAGTCCTATTTAGGGCAACCAACTTAGCTAAGGAACTGAGGCACGACATTGTATAATTATATAGTCTGTAGAAAAAGGGGCACAGCACAAGATGACTCTTTGGTCACATCCAGTTCTTGAATAACTATTTCTATACGTCAAAACCTAGGTGCAGGGTTTTGATCCATAGCTGAAAGGTTGTAACCTTTCTATACATCAGCCAGTTCTGTGCCATGTCCATTCTACGGGTCAGCAAGCTGTGAACACACAAATCCAAAACATGTACGGTACCATATGCTCCACGTACGGTATATTTATAACATAATAAAGAATATTGTAAACATGTATAAACGTACCGCGCCCTCAGCAATAAACCATGTAAATGTTACAACTGTTTTTCCCCATCAAAAAAACATGTATGATCATCTATTGAACTGCCCAGCTAGCCATGTTTGATATTCAAAGGGGTACCAAAGGGATATTCGTAATGCTCCAAGCGTTGAGACACCAAGTCCTATGGAAAACAGGGCAGCTCCACCAAACCAACATAATTGCAGGTAGGGTAGTAAGTTCATGTAAATCCTCATGTGTTTTTCCAGTGCTTTTCTGTTTTTTGCTTGGATGCTGGTCATGATTGTCGTTTGCAGACTTGGTACAATCCAAGTCTTAGCAAATAAAATCCCCATAGCCCCATGGCCATGTTGAAATTTCGGGCCACATCCCTGGTTGTTGACGCCAGCATTTGAAACCACCAATATCCACCAATCCAATCCATGAGGATATTCAGACGAACTCTTCACTAACCTGACAAGTTCGGATATTTGGGGATAGTTACCCCTGTTACCGATCTCCAAGAGGATAGAAGGGAAACTGTTCTATGCCTTTGTTGGTTGCTATGGTTGCTATAAATCACCCACATGGCCCATCCATTTCACCCGCCGAGAAACCCAGCAGTCGCATCTGTGGCGTGAGCTGTGATGCCTGGATGAAATTACCGTTGAGCCGACCGAAAGCGTTTTTGTTGATGCAATTTCGACCAATTTTCAACCAACGGAAACACACAATTAGAAGAATGAAGCCCGTGTCTACTAACAGAAACGGAGTGGGAAGAAGGAAGTGTCTTCATAACATGTCATAACCAGACCAAAAGTGAGAGTTGGAATGGACTGGACATGCGATGACACGTGGTGATCAGTCCCTCATTCCTTGGATGCCTGGACTCCACAACCTTATACAAACTTCATATTTCAGGCAGTCATAGGCAGTCCCAATCTACCATCGCCTGTTCGCCGAAGTTCCATGAAAACCATTGAAAAGCCATGAAATTCGAAGAGCCAAAATATGCCAACATAAAACTCGCCAACATAGACAGTGACTCTCATCCATTCTCAAAAAAATCTGGGCATGGCACGGTGATACCCTCTTCTTGTGCATCAATGGCGGTGGAACCGACCTGAGCACACCATGAGTTCCTGTGAGTTCCCCCATTGTGACATGAATTTTCTTTTCGCATCTGATGACCTTATGGTTCTGGGTGAACCATGTCAAAGACATCGCTAGTAACTTAGTACAGGGATAGAACTGGCTGGTGGTCTTTGATACTTCGCACACCATGCTTTGGGTAGTTTAAGCGCTCCTTCAAGAAGTCTTGTCTTGTTGGCTGTTCGGGGTATTGCCATCATCGCTGATAAAATTTTGCTGTTCTTGCTCATTTCGCTATGTTTGTTCCGTAGGCCCAGCTAGGTTCCACGGTGCCTGTTTCCTCACTCCCCAAATAATACTGTATGAACCTGCACGAAACTCTCATGGGAGTTTTTTCATATCACTCGTCCACATCCTTATACTCTCAGCAGCATGGCCTGCGGTCAGGGCACCTGGGTTGTCTTCTTACCAGGCTCTTTGATTCTCATCGGAGCTTCTTGACGCCTGGCTATGGGGAATGTTTTGGTGATCCCAGCTTCAATTGAGTTGATCCTTCCGTACTCAGATAATCTAAGCCTTATGGGGCAATAGATTCCACGTCTGCCCCACCTGGGCAAATCAAGGTACTTCACAAAGCTGAACAAATATCTGGTTGGTGGTTTACCTACCCCTCTGAAAAATATAAGTCAGTTGGGATAATGAAATTCCCAATATATGGAAAAATAAAAGCCATGATCCAAACCACCAATCAGATATGAATTTGCGCAGTGCTACATCTGTTGCTAGTTATTGGATTCAACCAATGATCCACTGACGATGAAAAAAATTTGGTGCCTGGAAATCCCAGAACCTGAGTCCGGCCCATGTTTGTTTTTGTTTTTTTTCCCCCTAGCAAAGACCCAACCTCAAAAAACAACTGCATCTTTCTCATATGTCTCATATATATATACATATATATTACCCATAGGATCCATGTATGCTATATATGGAAACATGGATCCCATCAATATACCCCCTTTATGTTAGCATATATACCAGCACCATGGATCCTATGGTATATAATATTTATATTATTCATATAAGAATCCACATGATCTTGCACAGCCATTCTTTTGGAGGGTGCCAAAGTAAGTTTTCAGAGTTGACCACGGAAATCATCTTCCAAACCCGCCAAAGACTGGAATCGTCCGGCCAGTAGTGCTCGAAAAAACGAAGTGTAGTTGATTTTAAGCTTTGAAAAAAAAACAAAAAGAAAACACATAGAAACTATCTCTCTCTCTCTCTGTATCTTTATTGTGAAATCAAAGGGTGATTATCATTATTTCTCTTGTTACTATGCTGAATTTTTATATGTAATATGATGTAATGTGTGTTTGTCCTACCCTCTGGTAAACTAACATATGGAAGTCACCATGTTGAATGGGTAAATCAACGAACTCAATGGCTATGTTCAATAGCAAACTTTAACCAGGGTCATCACCAACATTCACCAACGATCTATCAATGGATTGGTTTAAGGGAAAAATTACAGTAAACCTCCATATTTCATGGGAAATCTATGGTTTCCTGTACCCTCTGGTAATTTAACATAGCTATTGAAAATGGTGATTTATAGTGGATTTTCCCATTAAAATTGGTGATTTTCCATAGTTATGTGACAGTTTACCAGAGGGTAGATGTTTCCCTTAAACTCCATTGAATATGCGAATTTTCGCTGCCTGGGATCGGAGGTGGCACCCTCCACCAGCGCGCCGCGAATGTCGCGCATTGTCTCCTCGGTTGGCTGACCAACAGCTGAGAATAATACAGTTATGGCCCTTTAGCAATTATAAGTACTAACAAAACCCCATGGAATGTATGATCCCATAAAGACAACCATAACGTAGTTATAACTAATAAATGACCATAACTGTAGGGAGCTTAACTCATTGAACCAACAAACCAATGGATATTGACTGATTGAACTTGGAATACTCACTGATTTATATAATCAACACTAACTTGGGATATGAACTGATTTAACCACCAAACAATTGGATGGATACGAAACATTATGTCACCAGAAAACTGATGTGACCAGTATTTTTTCAGATCTTCAGTTGATTTTCTGGAATGATGTGGATTTCAGCAACATTCCAAATGGGACCCAACTGACAACCGAACATCGACCAACATGGATGTTAGGCTCCAGAAGATGGATCAATCCCTCACAGTTGGATAGAGAGGTGCGTCCAGCAATGATGCCACTTGCGGAAGCCGTTTTTTTGAGAAATGATTCGAGTTGGATTCATTGCCCAACTCGGCTTTTCAGAATTCAGAAGTCTTCCAAGGATCAAACAAGAAAATGGGCGTTTCAACTCCAATGCCTGAAGCGTTTCAACGTTGTTTTATTGGGTGTTTCAATTACTTCAACAGCTTTCATCAGCTTGACCACCTCCATGGGATGGATATCCTGCAATGGTCTGGCTGACAGGGGCCAGAAGCTATGTTTCAACACCGCTTCACACAACATTGCAGCGTGCAACTCTGTTGACTTCTATTACGGAAAAATGTTACTGCTCAAATGGTCCTAGAACATCCTACCACACTATTTCTTGTGGCTGTCCACACGAAATCACCAATCCCTCAGCTGGTTGGTGTCTTGACGTTGTTTGACACCCTTAAAAAACAAGAAGTGAATTTGGTATCATCGTTCTTGATATAGGACGCTATAAGACAAATGTGAGGCCGGCCATTGTTGCCATCATGACATGACCAATGACTTAAACACCTGTGACCTGACCAAAAACTGCTCTGGAAAAAAAAAACACATTAAACCATCACCCATAGAAAACCCATCCCCCTTTCATTTCAAACACCCCTATATATGGTCTCAAAATATCCCAAAGATCCCAAATATGTGTTCCAATCCCTATACCCACCATGGTTTCCGTCTCCCCGTCTCTCCACCAAGGTGCCACTCCCACGCCAAACTGCACAGCCAGCGCTTCCACCGATGCTTCCGATGCGTCACCGGGCGAGTCTTGCAGGGATTTGGCCACTGCATAGCCTCAACAGCTGGCATTCTCTTGCTGAAGGAGACATGGCTTTTTGCCCCTCCATTTATGATCATAAGATGGCAAACATGTGAATATATACTTAAAATTATCTAATTAAAATTATAGTTAATTATTTAATAATGTACTTTCCTCCGACTCCATCAAAATGAACATTAATCCGTTTAGCCATCAAGCCAGATTTTACCATTACCCAGCTAAGGGTATAGAATGGTATAGACTCATGGGGTCCAAGGTGGGAGATAGTCGAGCAAATGGCAGCTCGAAATTGGTGGGCGAGTCCCTCAAAATAGAACGAGAGCCCGAGAGCGGTGCCGCCCCGTTTGCACAGCATCTAGGCTTCCATGTTGACTTTGAAGGCCGCCAGGCGTCCCAAGAGAAAGGTAACACAAGAATCTACAGAGGACTCCCGCACTCTTGCAGCCTCTAAAATCGATATTGATAGGATAGACATGGATAGACTAGATAACATCGATAATGATAGATTCATTTTAATATAAATATAATTTATAAGATAATATAATATATATATAATATTATATTAAATAAATAAATAAATTTATAAATAAATAAGCAAATCATCCAATCATCATCTTCTCGGACTTCTCTTGATTGACCTTGATAGTGGCGCTGACAATTGGACCGTCCCCCAGCCATGCGGCCAAACCACTCTCAGGATGGATGGGAAGGGCATCCAGCGGTTCGGAACCCCCAAAAATGCGCAGAAAACCGGCAGCCTGCTGAAAACCTGGGCAGGCTGCCGAAGCTGTCAAGTTTGGGATAATCCGACTTCAGCTCCGACTTG
The DNA here is from genome assembly GCA_947184155.2 of Cladocopium goreaui. NCBI lineage: Eukaryota > Dinophyceae > Suessiales > Symbiodiniaceae > Cladocopium > Cladocopium goreaui. The sequence goes on from CAMXCT020002201.1 coordinate 79,099, forward strand.
TGAAGGACCCGAAGATACCCGAATCTGATGTTGATTCATTTTCTCATGTTGGGGGCTCCGAAAAAATGGCAAGAAACACGCCAAAATAAAGTGTTCCCATCAATTACAGTGGTAGCATCTACAGTGGTAGCACCAAGTCCCAGATAGTCCCAGCATGTCTTTCCCCCCCGGTTGGGCCAGGCACTTTTGGGGCCAAAACCTTTGATCTTCAGCAGTTCCTGGCGATCTTTGAAGCCGCCCTTCTCTTCCCGATGTTTCAAGATGCTCCTGCCGGCGGCATCTCAAGATCCGGGGATGGTAAGAGATGGGAAGCTGATACTTTTGGGTTGGGACCCTTTCATTTCTTTCTGATTTGGTCAGTCTGCAAGGGGGCTAGAGTATGGGAAAACCAGTTTATATACAAGGAAACAAATTATAAACTTTTTGCAGTTGGGGTTGACGCAAAATAAATTACTGGATTTGACACTGGCCGTTGACTGGGATAGAATGACCCCGCTTACTATCTGCTCCTTGGCCGTCTGCGACAAAGAACGCAAACACCGGGAAAAACTATTCCAGGTTCAGTGTCCGGGCTGCAAATCTGAATCCTTACGTCCTGCGTCTTGAAATGTCTTGAAGGACCCGAAGAGTTCAAACTTGTTCCAACCCCAACCTGAATATGCTTGAGTCTGGGCCAGTCTTGGGAACTCAGAAAAGAAACCGATTCCCTGTCAACAAATGGATGCAAATGAACGCACGTGAATGTAAGTGCAGCATCTCATTCAAAATGTTTATCTCTACGTCTACTATGAAACCAAGGGAACATCACTAAAAAAAACACTGATCTTTTCATATCTTTTCCGCATAGTCAACCATGTCCAACCTTTTGACTTATCCCCCCCAAGGCTCTCCTTGCCAACCGGCCATTGAGCCCGGCCACATGCTCCAGCAGCGCCGGGGAGGCTGTATTCAGATCGACGCCCACGGAGTTCACGCAGGACATTGCGGCGCCACGCAACTCCTGCGGCGGCACCGGAGCCTTCGGAAAACATCGGGAGAACAGGGAGTTTTTTTTGAATCAATCGGATCACTAGAAGCACTATTACCTACTACTACTGCTACTACTGCTACTACTACTATTACCACTATTACCACTACTAGGTTTATTAACCTTATTATATATATATATATATATGAATATTTCTGGGCTCATTTAAGTGGGATCATGCCAAACGGGAAATGGATCAGGTTCAAGAGATCCAAGTGACCACGAATCGATCTTCAGTAGGGATGGACTGCCCAGGACTGTTCACAGAGAAATGCCAAGGAACAGGGGTGTCTGGGTTTTCGATGGTACCCTGCGGTAAACTAAACATAGATGTGGAAAATGGCCCATTCATAAATTGATATAAATTTATAGATGTTTTCCCTGTTTGAAATTATGATGTTCCACATCTATGTTAGTTTAAAGGATGGTATCAAATGAGTAAACCCATGCGGTCATCAGTCTGCAATAAACCCTCAGTGACATGGATACTTATGGATCAAACATCGGAGATCAGTGCTAAGAAAGGACAACGACAAACGGGCCAGCACTGAATTAGCAATGTAACATTAAAGAATATCACATAAATTATAAACATATATGATCATATATAAATATAGATAAGGAGAAAAAAACATGATGAAGAGCTCATTCGCCAATATCTTAAACTCACAATTCACTCAAACATCCAAACAAAAATCTAAGAATCTCCATCTCCATTTCACATCTCAAAAACCCCATCTTCATCCCATCACCGTCATTCACCGTCGCCTCGGCCAGGCGTTTCTGATCCACGTCGTGCTGGTAGAGTCCCACGCCGATGCTCCGAGGATCGATCTTCACCAGTTCCGCCAGGGGATCCAATAGGCGACGGGCGATGGAGACGGCACCACGGAGGCAGACCTGGGAACATGGCCATGGCCTAATCCCAGGAAACATATGGTGTTGATATGAAAAAACATAGGGAAAATATGGGGAAAATAATCTCTAAATGGGAAATGTGTGAAAAATTGTCACTTTTTTGATTACCGGAGGGTACTCAACAAATTTAATAGCGTGAAACCAGTAAATCCATGTGAATCCCGTCCCCTTCATATTTACAAATACCATCAAATACCCTTCACATGTCTGGCTGAGGCCTAGTTTGGGTACAAAGGTGGAATTTCAGAATTGGACTACCTGGATGGGAATCTCTTCCCATAGGCCATCCCCCACCAGGATCACCAGGTCAAGTCATGTCAAATCATCCACTCACCTGGTTTCACCCACGTGTTCCAATGAACTTCCAGTACAGTCACACCACTTGGAATCGGAATCTGAAATTCTCTGGCTGAAACATGTGTAAACTCTGAAGTTCCGGAATCTGACGGATCGTGAGATTCAAATCCTGCAATGCTGATGCGGTCTCATCCCACATGGATTTGCCTGAACGTTGGGTACCTCTAAATCCAGTGGTGTATCAACAGAACATGGCAGCCATGGCAATAAATTTTAAATGGCAACAACTTTCCCTATTGACATGGCAATATCTTGGGGGAAAACCTGCCAAATCTTGGCAACTCTTCCATACTCCATTTTCAGACGCTAAAACCATGCTCTTTGGGCTTAAAAAAAACCTCCAAATCCTCCATTTTCAGACACCCAAAGCATGTTTTTGTGTTTCTCCTGGTTCTCCCACCATTCGCAGCACCCAGGGCACGTCCAAGTCCGGCAATTCCGCAGCTGCCAGAGGCGAAGCGCTATAGACCTGAGATCTATGCAAGGTGGTCTTCACCAATGAATTGGTAGGGGAAAAACTATAGGAAACCCATGTTTTAACCGGAAACCATAGGTTTTCTCATGATATATATATATATATGATCACAGATACAGGAAAAAAAGGTATCAAACAATAGATCTAGGCTGATACAGGGCTATAGGGGTGCCCGGCTTCCTGTAGGTTTGTCTTAAAACACCAATCCATTGAAGCAATCCAAATGAACTTATCATTGAATGGGGGCTTGGTGGTTACGTTGATCCCTGCCTATAGGACTTTGACTTCACGGGGATATTCATGGATATTCTATGATATTCTGTGGCCAAAAAGTTGGCTACTCCAACGAAAACCGACACACAGACGGTATAGCATCCATCCAGAAGCAAAAACTATCAAAAACTCATTTCGTTGTCTCCAAGCATAGCTTGCTGGACTTGTTTTAATCATATTATTTTTAGATGAATATTCGACTAAAACCTCCATGGCTAGTTCGGGGATTTGACAGCTAGCCATGTTGGATGACACCGGAGAGTAAATCATAATCACCTGCCCCTCTCATGGTTTCGGGCCATACCAAGAGGCATCAAAGCTAGTCAGCTAGTCAGTTGCTAAAATCAAAAGAAGTCCTTTCAAAAAGGATATTTTAGTATAATTAATCGAGTATCATGTATACAATCTATATAATCTATAATCTATAATCTACATATTCCCACTGACTTGAATCTAGTATAATCTGGGAGTGTCGTCCCCTTGGGATGATAATGATGTTTTTTTTTTTTGTTAACAGCACCTAAGCAAGCAGTATGCAGGGCAAATACTTATATAAGCATATATAATAAGGTAATCATATATTATGAAATCATGAGGTGATGAGTGATCAGATTGGAATAGACTATTGATGACGCATCTTCAAAAACCAATAGAAAAGTCACATGCGAACTCTATGGATTCTGGTCAACACCAAGGTTCAGATGCCCCTGCTTCATCCACAATGGCATATCCTTGGGATGGACCCGAACTGATCCTAAGGTCCTGTGTCACTTCCCCTTTTCTTTTCGTTGAGGATATCGTCCATCAAACTTGAGCCTCACATATTGCCTTGACCTGTTTCCCAGCTACCTGAATGGGCTTCCCAGAGGTTGCTAGTGTTGGGAACAACTGGTCACAGTCCTGGTGGCAATCTCAACATATCTCAACGCATACAGATTGACAAGCAGGGCATCCTTAAGCAAAATTAGGATGGATCGCTTAGACTTGAGTTGAAACCATCCACAACTCTGGGGTCCTAAAGGGTAGCACGGCCCAAATTTCCCAGCAATTCCAATTTCTGCTGTAGCCACTGTAGTGGTTGAAAACCCATCTGATCATGCCAGCAACCAAGAAGCCAAACATGATTGAAACCACATGAAACCATGGTTTTCTTATGATTGAAACTACCACGCCCTGTGTTCAATTCTCCACAGCCAAGACTCCCAAGCCATTCTGGTCTGCGAACTGCTTTCTCAACCACGCTTCAGTCTCGCGACTAGCGGTACCATTACCTCAATCTTATCCAATGGTTGTGGCACACCTGAATCAAACTTAGGCTTATATAATCATTCTGATACCAAAAGTGCTTGCTTGAATGCTAAGCAAACAGCTGGCATTCAGGCTTCGAGCCTGCTCGTTTTACCAGCAAAAAAACACAGTTCCCATCAAAAGGATTTGGGGCTAGCTAACTGTTGACCAGTATCTGGATAATATCCTAACGTATCTTCTTCGGAGATCTTAAACATTCAATTTGATGGTCTATGGCGGTCTCTGACTGGTTGCAGTCATGAAAGGTTCCCGCATCTACATCATCCCCCTTAGCAATGGCCCAAGCTGCTTCTCTGGTAGGCCAATTGTAATCCCTTACCCGGGCCCATAATACATCCATTATGGCCCCCCTGGCCTTATTTTTTCTGAATTCAGTACCAACATTTTTTTCACAAACACACACACATAGATAGATAGATAGACAGATAGACAGATAGACAGATAGACAGACAGACAGACAGACAGACAGATAGATAGATAGATAGGTAGATAGATAGATAGGTAGATAGATAGATGGATGGATAGATAGATAGATAAATAGATAAGATATAGATATAGATATAGATATAGATATAGATATAGATATAGATATAGATAGATTATTAACATTGATTAACGGGAAACCATGGCTTCTCCACATCTATTCTCCGTTCGCTACCGGTGGAGAACGGTATACTTCGCCAGGCAGCCGATGCTGCACACCACCCGGCAGTCGTAAGCGGCCCCCGTGGCCGTCCGGCGGCGTTTGGTGGGGGGCTCCTCTCCCATGTTGGCACCTGAGGTGGTAACAGGTGGAAAAAAGGACAGGGGATCATACATAATACATATAATTGTATATATATATATGTGTGTATATGTATATATATATATATATATATTGATTGCAATATGCAATGATGTTAAATCATTAAAGCTAATTTTCTAGGTTTTCTCATCTGAAATGGCGAAACTTAGAGGCTTTGCACCATGCGCGGGCCAGATTCAACCCTGTAACGGTGACCCCCGCTGTCAAGGGCTTCTGCTAACAAGCCCCGCTACGATGGAGGGTCACTGGGCTCGGTTAGTTCTCCCCCAAAATATCAAGTTGGCTACTGCATATATATATATATACACATATATATATATATACATATATATATATATTCCCGAAGACTATTGCATGATTACTCCATATGATTGGTATATATACCACTAGCATCCCCACGATAATCTGATAAACCTCCGGCGGCATCCATGGCCAGGACCGCAGGACGGGATAGCAATTGATTCCTGGTTGCGATATAGCCTCCAATGTAACAAAGATAAACCCTAAATGAATCTAACAACAAACTGCCCGAACAAAAAAACAATAATCTACCCCTGATTGTTTTACCATGGATGGTTGTTTTCCATATCTGAACATATTTACTGGAGGGTATCAATATATGTCAGCCAACAAACTGTGCCGACAGGCTCCTAGAACTTCCCCTATTCCACAGCCAAAGAGCTAAATCGAACCAAAACAAAGTGGAAGCAAAAAGAGTCACTTCTTGCCTATATATGGATAATATATATATATATGGATAATATAGGGATAATATATATTGGATAGTATATATTGGATAATGTATGGATAATCTGAATTCAATAGAATTCTCCGTTGAATTGGTGTTTCACATGGTGTTTCACACTCACCCAATTCACCAACATTCACCAAAATTCACATCATATTCACTCTCCAACATCCATTGTCATCCATCAACATATATCAACATCCAATACGAAGCCAAGGATTCCCATTGGGATTCCCAGGGGTTCCACCAAGGCGCCACCTTCCAACATCGCCTCTTCCAACATCTCCGTCAAGGCCCGTTCGGCCGCGACGTGCGCGACGTGTTGTCCCTGCGGAGGATGAGGAAAGATGGTCTTGGTGGACAGCACCTGACCTGAATGGCGATGGAATGTGGTCAGTGTAATCTAGGTGTAATAATGATGATCATTTATTATCTTTATTATTGTTATACTAATAATGATGATAACAAACAGTAATGATATATTATATAATATATTCACATATATATATAATAACAATGAAGGGGTGGTCGGGTCAGAACTGATGTTATGCAGGTAATAAATAGATGTAAATAGTATAGTCGCAGTTGCATACCATCTGTACCAGACCTCAGAGTAATTTGCAGGCGGTAGGTGGAGCAAATGTTCAACATAAGATTAGCAACTGCTTTGACACGTGGAGCACACCGAAACCTGCATTTATTCGAGGCCAGTTTGAGCTGAGCTGCTCCGTATATCCCTTCTAGCCGCTAGCCTTCCTGTCTGAAGTTCGTTCATGCAAAGATCTGCCAGATATGTACTTAATATTTACTTGCATGTGTTTGTACATGTGCTTACACGCAGAATCACATGAAACACATAGATATAGCACCCGTTTTATGGCCATAAGTGCACTGACTTGAACCCAAGGAACCTGTCAAGGAGATCAAAGCACACTTGCAGCCCGTGCGAAAGGCAGGATCCACTCCGATGATGGCCGTGGTGGGCCTATGGGCATCGGAGCCCCATTCGGGGTGTAGCCGCAACCTCGGCAAAGAAACTTTGGAGGGGCCTGTCTGGCAAACCATGTGTCATCAGTTACTTGTTGTATCTTATCATATCTCATCATGTCTTATTTAAATATAATATATACAGTCAGTATACATACGTATATTAAAACACTGTATATATTCATTCACCATCATTTAATTAATGTTGGATCCCGATTAGTGTCATGCGACTCTATTGTGAGACAATTTCCATGAATTATTGAGTATCTTCTGCAATTTTGAAAAGAAATCAATTGTGAGAAGTTTTTTTCAGATCCAATTTTTCCAGGACGAGCTTTATCATCCTTTATACACCTTTCTTTGGGTAAAGCTGGTCCATTTACTTTAGAAAGCCATATCAATGTTAAAGTTAAAGCCTTGAAAATGCAAGGATTCCCAAATGATTAGATGCATATTAAACCCTTCTTAAAAAACAGCGCCCAATTTTTCAAGCGGGTACCCCATGAGTGACCCAGATCCTCAGTAATATAATTGTTTCGATGGCACCCTATTGTGCACAAAAACTATTTTAGGGTGAAAAAACAAACACTAAACCTTTTATCCACCTTTCTTTGGGTAAAGCTGGTCCATTTACTTTAGAAAGCCATATCCATGTTAAAGCCTTGAAAATGCATGAAAATGCAAGGATTCAAAAGGATTCCCAAATAATTAGATGCCTTTTGAAACCCTTATTTGAAAACAGCACCCAAACATTTTTTCAAGGTGTTTGGATGGTACTCTATTGTGCACAACAACTTTTGGGGCATTTTTTTTGGATTTAAAAGGAACATCAATTGAAAGTAGATTCAAGTGAATTGAAAGTAAATTGGTTTCAATTGAAATCCTTTCTTATCAATAGATTTCTTTGAGGTTTAAAACGAAAATCACTTGAAAGTAGATTCAAATGAAATGAAAGTAAATTGATTTAAGTTGAACCCCCTTTCTTATCAATAGATTTTTGAGGTTTAAAAAGGAAAATCAATTGAAAGTAGATTCACATGAATTGAAAGTAAATTGATTTCAATTGAAATCCCTTTCTTATCAATAGATTTCTTTGAAGTTTAAAAGGAAAAACAATTGAACGTAGATTGATTTCAGTTGAAAGCCTTTCTTATCAATAGATTTCTTTGAGATTTGAAAGTAACAGCAATTGAAAGTAGATTGATGTCAATTGAAATCCTTACTCAAGTTGAACATCCTGAATCCCCCAGGACTGGGTCCCAAGAAAATGCCGAGTTATTGAGTAGCCTAAAATTGTTGGGGGGGCCCTACACTAATCAGTATCCAACATTATTGCGCATGAGGGTTATCGTGTAGAAAAAAAACATATCTCTAGTTCTTATTACACAACTTAAGGATATATTGTACAACTTAAGAAAACTCAGGCAGGACATGGACTTTGGAACTCTTGGAGTGTGCACTGCAGAGTGGCAATGAAGCACTGCATTTTCGTGAGGCTTAAAAAAGACTCCCAACATCATACAAATATAGAACTTCTCCAGTTGGGTCGCGGTGGGCTCAGCAATTTCTTCTTGAGATTTCGCCCAAAGGTGTCAAAGGCTTCGTCTTCAGCTCGTTCCTTCAACTTTCTCCTCGCCACGGCCGCGGCGAAAATGTTGTGTTCTGTTGGTCACTGTCAAGGGGGCTCTGATTTAGCAACCCCTCAATTGGCCCCATGAAAACATCCTTTTTAATGGGTAGATCCACTATAACTAAATATTTTGATTATATATTTTGATTACCATCTGGTAAACTAACATAACTATGGAAAATCACCATGTTTAATGGGTAAATCCACTATAAATGGCCATTTTCAATAGCAAACTGTTGGTTTACCAGAGGGTAAATGCTCTCATGATTTCATGGTTGTTTTGCAAACTGTGACCACATGTGACCACGCTTCCGCGCCTCCATTCCCGCTGCAAACTTGGGAGCATCAACCGCTTGAAACCGTCTTCCATGGCAGTGCGGATTTCCATCTGGTAGGCACCATTCGCACGGCCTCAACTTGCAAGCACTCATACAAAGAGACCTAAATAATATGTTGCGAAGTCAAACAACAATGCACAGGAAGGCCTTTTTGAGGATACTGGCTCATCAACAAAAATCAACACTATCAAAAAAACATCAAAAGTGGATAGGCCAGCGCATACCAGTGCGGTTGTTAAATGTTCTTCAGATTCTTCAAAGACATATTTCAAAACAAATTGAAAGGAAGCTCCTTGCCCTGGATTCTCTTTTTGTTAGACGGGCTAGTCAATATCAGTCATCTTCCATCTGCCTGAACATATCGCATCCCGAAATCCCATGGTGAATCACAATCTATGTGGCCGATAAATTGGTTGCTTATAGAGACACATCGATCACCATCGATCCCCCCATGTTTGTTGATTATGCTGAAGCAAGAAAACGAGTTGGTAACTATTGGGATTCCTATGGACCATTGCAAATAATGGCATTAAGAGAAACATTAAGGAAATAAACATAGATAATCATAGGGACATCATTGACATCATCTATCCACTGCAGGATTATCTTCCATCCATAGGAGCACCCCCCTCAGGTACTTCCAACGACCGCACCGCCGTGCTGCGCGCTCTTGGAGGGAGACCAGCCCTCAAAGGGGTCGGCGCATCCACCAGCGATGAATTCGGTCGCGGGGGCGGCTTCCCCAGGAAGACAGCGATCAGCTGGTCGATGAGATGCTGGGTGTCATCCTTGGATTTTTTTCGTGGTCATTTCGTGGGTTCCGCGCTTCCGGAGTTGTTTGAAAGCAAATAAAATCATGAGAAAGATCTCTGAGAAAAAGAGTTGCTATAGTAATTTCAACATCGCAAATATCGCACATCTATCATTTGCACATATCTACAGCAGGATGTACATGCAAAGATATGCAAAAGGTATCCAAAAGTATCAAAGTAAGGCCATACCGTCAGGATGGTGGCCCGAACATCTGTAACATCAATAGACTATATCATTGGTGTGGCTAGAAATAGGAAGTACCCAAACCTTAAAAACAAAAACATCTTAAATGTTGATGATATGTGAGAAAAAACATGGTAAAATCACTGTCTTTTTAAGGGTTTTCTTCACATTTTCCCAGGATTTTCAACCCCAGCTGTGGATTCTTCTCCCAGGCCATGCTTCCGAGGACACCAGGAAGCCAAGGCTTAAGCACTTGGCGGCTTCACCTCGTTGCATCGCCAGAAACCTCGGTTGCGTTTTCTGAAAAGAATACGGGGATATCATGGATGAATTGGGATATATACTGTGCATATATAGTGCATAGAATATACATACTCAAAAAAAAATCCAACATGCATATACAGTAATCAGCATCTATACACGATATATATGATATGATATTATATTATATTATACTATATTATATTATTCTATATTAAATTAAATTAAATTATAATATATTATTTTTTATTATATTATATTATGTATATTATACTATATTATATTATTCTATATTAAATTAAATTAAATTATAATATATTATTTTTTATTATATTATATTATGTATATTATATTATATTATATTATATTACATTATATTATATATATATATATATATATATTATGTATAGAATTGACACACACAATACGCATATGTACTGTAGATGTATATATTCAAATCATGTAGCCATATGATGATAATTAAGGTTTTTGTCTCAACATAGCACATATCCATACATATCCCCCAATAATGGATGCCCCAACATGGATCAACATGGCCGTTTGAATGCGAAACATGACAAATGACAAGCCTGGAGGATGTTGGCGTTCCAAATTTTGAGGCAAACCCATTTAAAGTCAGTCTGCCGTCTGCCAACTGATTTTTTTTTTCGCACAGCACAACGTTCAGAACGCAATAAGTTACATAAGCAGCAACCAATTCACAACTGGTTTGATTCCTCACTTGAAAATGTTAGTCGCTGACTTGATGTATATCCGTGATACTGCTGCGACTGAGACTTGCCGGGAAGGTTGCTTAAATGCAGTCCCATGCAGCCAAGACTCTATCCACAATCTACACCCCTTGAACTTCAATAATGTCCCCCCCCAAAAAAACACACATAAAAAAAAACAGGGAAACCAAACAACTAAATCATTTTCCAACCCCAGCTTCGATCTTTTCAGATCCTTTCAGCTTCGTTGCAGAATGGTTGCACCGGAATCCCGGTTCAACTACGTGCCACCCTTTCAGGTGATCTTTTTGAAAATCGCTCCCATCCAATAGTTGTTGGTTTTAATCGATGTGAATTATATTCCCTGTATGGGCTAGTAGACGTTGTAGAGTTCATAATCAACATGGAGCACGTTATCTCCCAATTCCAATTGTGTTTGTTACTTTGTTCTTTATCCATCTTTATCCCAAGTGTTGGTTGCTATATAAATCAGTTAAGCAAGATATAACCAGATATTTGATGCGTTGTCCTTTATCCTAAGTCTTAAATCAGTTTTAAAACGATATTGGGGTTTGTCTGAAAATAGGCGATCCCACCAAATTAGCATGCTCATGCATCTTGATAAGGAAAACATATGGGAAAACGGGGTTGTAATCCATTGGCATTGGGAGTAGCATATTTTCAGACGAACCCATTTGATGGTCCATTTCTCAATTCATAACCATCCAACCAACGGTTGCCATTTCGCCCAGTGGCTGATACGGCTTAACCTGGTGCACGGGAGCATCAAATTCCTTGGAGCAGGTCAGCCCTAGCAGTTTTTAGGTGGGCTTGAAAACAAATAACAAGGCAAATAATATATACTTAACACAAACGCCAAATAATATATATTTAATTAATTAATATATATATATATATCAAATTCGTACTTTTTCTTGTTTTTGAAAGGTACTGATGCCTGAAGTACTAGTATTCTCTTTTGGCGAAAGGACAGCGAAATGCAGAATCAGCAAGCCGCGCACACTGGTTGACTTGAGCCAAAGGTTTGGCAAGTCTCGCAATCACTGCTAGCAATGCACTTGTAAATTCAAATGTTGCAGTCACCACTTAGGTGAGCTAGCCAGTAGTTGGCACCTCGGTGGAAGACAAGGGACAGAGTTTCTGTCTCTACATGCTCTGTCACAATGCCACCCTCTATACTATGCTGTGCGAAACGTCCCCCCGTTGGTAATTTGATGCCACAAGATCCACTTTGCAGCCAATGCGGGTCGCCCGGCCCGATCCGCGTAGGCAGCATTGCAAGATGGCGAAAATTACCAATAAGGAGAACACAGCAGATTACTGCACATGCAAGTGGATAAAAAGAAATGGTGAGACGCAAAACTCTCAGTAGCTGCAAAAGTCAGTAAAAGGACAGCCGCTGCCAGAGCGATGCTTGAGCTTGAAGAGCACCAAGTAAGAAGTAAAAACTCCTAAGGCCAGCGGCCAGTGGGTGAGTCCGCGCAAGCGCGAGGCAAACACCTTTTCGTTCCTTAAGAACCAAAACTACTACGTAACTGGTTTCCATGGTGATTTGCGCAAGTGCACACATTGCGGCCACTATATGATCCGCGCAAGCGCTGGTATCGCGCGCAGTGATTAGGAAACGCGTTTTAGCTACAAGGTCTCTTCCTGTCTTGTCGTTTGTAAGGTCGCCACTTGGTAGGGCCCCGACAAAACTAAGCTTGTGACGGTTCCAGTTCATGGCAAGGCTCCAAACATTGTTGAAGTCCAATGGATTGTGGGTCAAACTTACCGGGGGTGAGTGATTTGGTGAAAATATCTCCCAATTGCTCCAATGTGGGGGTTTGTTGCAGCTTACACTATGTAGTACAAGCCTCATTCAAGGATGCTAAAGATATTTTTGGGGTTCTAGCGAGATGGCGCAATTTGATGGAATACCCTTTCCTTATCGCTTGGACTACCGCTGAATTATCTTCCCTCACAACGGCCCTGGGGGTATTGTCGTCAAACAAAGTTTGAAGCAACATCAACGCTGGGGATAACTCTTCATAGACTCCCTCGCTAAGCGCGTTGAGCTCCGCATCAGCGGTGCTTCGTGCGACATGCTGCTGCCTTCTTGATGACCATGCAATCGGAGCAAATGTGCCTGCTGGTCCCCTGATAACTAAGAACAGTCCGGATGTAGACTTAGCGCTAAAAGGACAGCCTCCTAGATCCGCATCTACAAAGAGGTCCAGAGTACATTGAGAAGGGTCATCAAAAACTCTTGACACCAGACACAAATCCCTTGTTGAGTGGAGGTACGAAACAAGACGATACAGCTGCTTGTCTGAATTCTTGCTCCAACGGGTCACCTGGGTAGCTAATGAACTGATGGAATATGCCAAATCCGGCCGGGCCAGTTGGCAAAGCCATAGCAACTTCATCAGGACACTGGAAGCCTTGTGTGAGATTTGTCCTTCAACCTCATAGTCAGCTTGCGTCAACATGCCCTCGTTGACATACGGAGTACTAACCTTTCTGAAATTCACATGGCCCCCCGCAGCCTCAACGTACAGGTCAATGGCTTGCTGACAGTAGTCTACCATGTTGAACACACACATATGGTCATGCAATTCATGATTACGCCCTATGAACTGATTGAGGACTTCGACATCATCCAGTTGGATGTGGCTTTTTAAAGACTTCCAGAGTTGTTCTTGATGCTGCTCTGGTCCTGCAACAAGAACATCGTCCACATATACTACTACTAAAAGTTTCGAATGCGGACAGTAAAACACGCTAGGGTGACCCTCTACTGGCAGCAGACCCAAATCCCCCAAAAGCACCTGTCTCAAATGAAGATCCCAGCAAGCAGAAGCAAGGGGGTGGCCATACAAGGCCTTTTTGAGCAGCACCGTTGGTTGCCGAAACCTCCCAACCAAAGAGGGGAGCCACAACTCAGGAGGGAGCACTACGTATGTCTCCTCCTCCATGAGGAGCATTGCCTGAAGAAATGCGCGTGTGCAATCGGCAGCTCGCAGCACGTTGCCCGCAAGGAGACCGTAGTAGATTGCTAAATTTATAGCTTGAATGTTGGTGGGTGTGCTGAACATGGCACCAAATTGCGCAGCCCCACCCCATGAATCGCGAACCTGATCTCCTCGGAAAACAAGCCTACCTTTATATTTCCGTTTTGATGGAGTTTCCCAAAATTTGATACTTGCAATGGGCATGACATCAGCGATGTGAATGACCTTGTTTTGTTCTTGGGCCTGAGCAAGCCTGTCGGCCTTTTCCATTACTGAGGTGTCGTCCCAGACTTGCTTCTCCCGTACACCTTGACCTTCTTCCCAGATGGCTTTTAAGGCCAAGGGGTCGGCTTTCATCTCTTCTCGTGTCAAGAGCTTGTGGATAGCTCCCATGACACAAAGTTCTTGAGTGTGAAAATCATGTAGCCTAGCCCTATGGGGATCAAGTTTGAAAGGCAAAACAGGCATAGCAGGGATCTTATCCACTAAAGCACCAGGAAACAAAGTAGACAAGATACTTGTGGCCATCGTGATGTTGTACATAAATGATGGTTTGGTGGGGGAACCTTCAGGACTATCATGGCAACCCTTTTCATGTCTACAAACCTTGGTTGAGAACTCCTTCAAAAGCCGTGGGCTATCTGTCTGAATCAACCATGGTGTTTGGGGGAATTTCCCTTTAACGCGTGGGCCAAAGGCACAGCCGTCAACAAGGACAGGTTGGAGCTGCAATCTCTCAATGACTGAGATCACACGTGGCTCAGTCCAGCCCTCTGAATCCCTGCTCCATGCAAAAGAGACCGAACCCCCTTTGGAAAGCTTCACCAATTCAGCCACTTGCTCAAACCTTTCAATCATGCCTAAGGAATGAGTCCTATGGGTTTCCAATTTCTTTTCATGGCTTTCACCATACTTGTGCATTGCCATTCTGTTCCAAGGTAACCAAGCTGTTGATGACAAAGAACCCCAAAGGTGAACAGGACCTTCTCCTACTTGTATTTCGTCTTGGACCCAAAGTAAGAGTTGTTGGAAATACTCATCATTTTCAACATCCAACAAATCCCTGGTTACCCCGAGATACGAAATGTCCAACACATTGGCAACTTTGGAGATGGGTGAACCTTCTTGACAACCAAATTCGATAAAAAGTCCTACGTTCTTTCGCTTACTTTTTGTGACGGCCACACCCCCCGGGACTGGCTGCAATTCACCAATCTCGTCCATGTCATCAATGAACCCAGATTCCGCGGAACTAAGAACACTCACAACATCATCATCATCATCATTATCATCCAGTGGGGTTGTGGGAGCTGGACCCGAACTTTCTGAGACATCCGATCTAGGTGGGCACACTGGCACTAAGTCCTCTTCAAGGAGATTCCGAAGTTCATCACGAATGTCAAACATGATTTGCTCACCAAATTGTTGATCCCTGTCAATTTCAATGTCTCTGCCCTCGCAATTCCCGTCCCCATCAACTGTCCCCCCCCCAGGCTGCTCAGCGAGAGGTTCAGATTCATTCAGAAGTTTGTTGAAGCGGCCTCTACAATCAAGAGAATGTGAGTAAGTACCCCGCAAACATCCATCACAGAATTCCGTGGGACCATAGTGAATGATTCGGCGTTTGGTTATGGACCGGTTCCGGGGGCCCGCAGTGGGATCTTCGTCCTCTACGTCATCTGGAGCTGGAGGCTGAGACAGGTCGGGTGTGATGGGTTTCAACATGGGAACATGGGTGAGGGGAAACAACCATTTTCCAGTGGGCAAAACAAAATCCTTGGCGATGATGGTCTTAAACCTACCACTACCAGTAAGTTCGGCCAGATCATACAAAATGTGAACATCCTTACAGCGAAGGCCTGGGAGGACCTCAGGGCCAACATAAACAGCGGGGATTCCATTTGGCTTGAAAGATTTGGGGCGCGTGGGATCACGGTACCAAACGCATGCACCAAAAGGAACCATTCGAATTTCGGGCTGATAGGTCAAGGCCAAATGAAGTTTACTTTCCCAACTTAGTAGGTTACCGCCTACGGCATCCTCATCGGTGCCAGCAGGTGCAGCAGAATCCACAACACCAACCCCCTCTGAAGTCAATTCTTGAACCATTTGGTGGGACAATTCACGGATCCCCCCGCGTTCCAAGTTCGGAGCAGTGGTGCAATCATACTGAAAGGCAAATGTCTGCATTGCTCGTGGCCATGCAGAAATTGGCAACCCACTCTGTAACAAAAGGGTGCGAGTGCCCTGCCTAACGATTCGAATTCCCGCTTCAGCGGATGAGTTATGCAATACATCGTTTGGTATTGAAGGTTCAATGGGGAAATTCAAATGTTTTAGAGCCGCAAGCAAGGAAGGATACCGGTCCGTGTGAACAATGGGTTTCTCCCCCCTTGCGAAATGGACCAAAGCTCGCTCAACTGCTGTTTGGGACTTAGATGACGCTGGATACGCAAACAAGGCACCTGAATAAAGGTCCACGCAGATCAAAGCGTAGAGCTCACCATTGGATCCCTCTTCGGTAGACTCCAAGTGGTCAATGGCAATCGCCTGCAGGAAGGCTTTTGGAGCCTCGATGGCCTGCGCAATCCGTTGGGCTTCAGCCTGGTTCTTAAAGCGCCTATGGGCGTGGGCTCTCAACTTGGCCTGTCGACAAACATCACAGGCAGGGTGTGCAGGTTGGTGTGTCAACAAGTGATCAACTGGAATCTTGGGTTGCCTAGCTAAAGCCTTGGGCTCTTCGCTTAGAATCTCTGGTTGTGAAGGTCTCACATTAGAATCTTTGGATTCACGCAGCTCATTTCCATGTGGGCCCTCTGAAAATGGGTGCGCTAATGCAGACTCATCAGACATGGCGATCATTGGTTCAGGAGACACATGCCCTTCAAAAACATCATCAACCGGAGGCGCTTCTGCGCATGGCGCACGTAAGCTTTCTTCAAGAATATCATGGGAATGGACAGCGGGCATGCCGTGTGTAAAAGAAATTGTTTCTTTGAACACAGGTACACAATGATCTACACGGTCAGCTTGGTGACAAAGTGAAGAATCACAAGACACTTCAAAAGGAACTTCAGGTGGGACTAAAGTGGGTGCGTGAGAAGGACCCCAAAAGAAACAAAACCCTTTTTCAACCAACTTTCCAAGACTTTTCACATATGGACAAGATTTCAACATATAAGTCAAGCCTTCTCCCGCCTTGTCCCCTGAAACCCCAATAGTGTTGGTGGCAGCCTTTGGGCCACCGCCAGTTTCAAATGTCAGTGGGACATTGGATACCGTTTCAAAACCCTTGACCCAATCCTCCGGAACCCCCTGATTGCAGAAGGCACGGAGCGATGCAAGATCTTCGCCAGCCCCAGAATCGAGTGCCCACTCAACTTCAAAGTTGCGGGACTCGGGCACATGCGTGCTAGAAACTCCTGCCGCTGTGCCAAGGACAACCATTGCCACCATGGCAGCCTTTGAAGGCTGCGCTTTGGGTGCAGCTGTTGCAGCTGATGTAGCCTTTGCTTTTGGAGCAGTGGCAGATCCTGTTGATCCTGATGACGGTGAACCCTGATGCTTGTATGGGCAGTCGGCTCCTCTCCTACACAACCCTTTCGGGAAGAATATGCAAACACCTTCCTTGGATGAGGTCGGGTGACCAGATTTCTCGTTTGATTTTCCTTTTTCATCTTGTTTTCTTGAATCCGAGTTTTGGGAGTTGCCTTTTGATTTGGCTTGGTTCTTCCCCCCTTTTCCTTTTCCTTTGGATTTCCCTTTCTGAGCGTCACCTGAAGGAGAACCTCCCTTTCCCTTGCCCCCCATCTTTGCAAGAGGCTGGTCTGGAGAGGGGCCCCCAGGCAAACCAAATTTCTTGGGTCCCTTTTTCAAACCTTCTTGAATCGATGCCAAATTCTTTTCATGTTGGGATTCAGTTATAACCCTTTGCAAGCGTGTCCACAAATAGTCATATGTTCTTTCCACACTACCAGTTTTTGACTCACGGATGCGATCAATAGTCAACTGCAAAGGTCGGACCTTTTTCAATCTTTCGTACAAAAATTTTGCCAAAAGATTATCACCAGGCCTTTCATTGATTGGAAGCTGCCCCATGATAAACTGAACCTTATCCCTGAAAGCAACCAAAGATTGGAGGTCTGATTCTGGTGCTTGGAGTTGGAACAGCTCTACAAAGGACACAACACTTCCGAGAGCAGAGTCCAAATCAAACTCTCGAATGACGAGGTTCAACAAGGGCCGCCCTCGAAGACTGATTCCATTTGACATCATTTCTTCTAAGTGTGCTTGAATCCTAATACCAAAATGCCCCTTTAAACAAGAATCACGTGTGAACCATGAGCACAAAACCCTGTCAAACCGTGGGAAACCTTCACTCTCATGACGAAGGTGTTGAATCTCAGCAGGTGTTTTAGCATTGAAAGCAACCATCAACCACTGATATAAATGCCCCTCCCCAGAACTATCCAAAGCGATCAACGTGGGAAGAAACGCGTTCTTCCAAGTCCTGAGGGCGCCAGCCGATTCCGGCAGTGCCAGCATTCGAATGGACGACACGTCCTTCCATCTAAGGCAAGCGTCTTTCAAAGTGGTAACAGAAGCATCCTGCTCATTGCCTGAACCCTGATCGACCCTAGGCTGGACAGGTGGTCGTTGGACTCTGGCCGGAGAGACAGGTTGAGAGGTGGCCTGGAAACCAGGAACCAGCTCCTCATCAGTGTCATGTTCGGGAACGTGTTCATTAATTTCCCAGGTTTCAAGCGCTAACACTCTCTGCCAAATGGTAGCAAGATCCTTCTCAAAGGTGGTCATTCTTTCTAACATCTGGGACTCAAAGGAAGTCATACGCTGAATTAACTGGTCAATTTTGTTGTTCAAATCCGTGCCATTGGGGCTCATTTGGTCTCGAATGTCCATACTACCAGCAACAAGTGAACGCAAGCGATAAATTTCATCCAACAAACCCTTCTCCCGCGATTCAAATTCAAGTCGCATGGATGCCACGGCCTCAGTGGCCTGTGCCTGAGTCGTCAAAACAGCTCTCTCTGCCTCAGAACGGAGGGAACTCTCCCTCTGAGCAGCTTGTGCCTGAGTGGTTAGGAGCGCCCTTTCGGCCTCTGCCTGAGTCGTCAGGACAACCCTTTCAGCCTCAGATCTCAGAGAACTTTCCCTCTGCGCAGCCTGGGCCTGAGTGGTCAAAACAACCCTTTCTGCCTCGGTGCGCATTGAACTCTCTCTCTGCTGTGCTTCAACGACTGCTGCTGCAGCTTGATTGATGATCTCTGCATTGGGAGATGGTGCAATATACACTTGGTTCAACTGCTGATATTTTGCTCCAGTCTGCTGTGCGTCTGCGTTTAATTCTTCATCTGACTGTTGGTTGCTAGACCCTTGAAACCTATTGCCATGAACCTTAGACAGAACACTCGCGGAACGATCGCTTAGCGCGCGCGCTGACGCGGACCTCCTATCCTTCACAATTCCCTTTCGTGGTGTCCCAACTGATCTAACCGATGAAGATCGAGAACCTGACAATGAATTCATGGCTCTCCCTGGTGCTCCCATGGCTACATCCATACCGGAGGATGCAGACAAGTTCAATGAAGACGACCCTCCACTCATTACTGACGAGGATCAACCAATCAAAAGGTGGAGTCGGCAGTTGGAATCCCAAAGAACGGTCGCGCGTACACCTTCGGGGTCACAAGTCGCTGAATTTCTCCAAGATACTGTGCAACTGATGCTGCGTCAGGGACACGGCGAAACCCACCACGGTTGGTGAACAAATATGCGTGCAACCCACGATCAATACAACCCTCAAGGATTTCCAGTTTGTCGTCTAAATGAGAGGACACAATGTCTGGAGAAAGCAACCGTTTCAAGCAATCGTCTGTGATGGTCAATTGAACCTGCTGTGCTTCTGGAACGCCACTAGCAATCAACTGCCTATTGAGATGAAGGACAGCTTGCAACACTTGCTGTCGATGCTCACGAGACTTACGTCCGTGTCGCCCTATGAAGCTACAGACCCCAATTTTATGAGTCGAACTTTGCTTCAAGAAGCTCTCAATCTCGCGGCGATGACAATCTCTTATTCCACCAAGTACTCGGGAGTTTGGGGTTTCTACGTCCAATACCCGGTGAAAATCCAAACAAACCCTGAGTTCAACCCTTTCAACGGGAACAGCCCTCAAAAGTGTTCCTAAACTTACTGAAGAGTTGGGAGAAGGGGCCAACCTAGAAGGCACAGGTGCAGGACCAGATTCCCTAGACCACAGTTCTGGAGTGTTAGAAACAGAAAACGATCTCTTTGCGACCCTGGCAACTGTTGTGGTACCCTTCGGAACACCCTTGATTTCTGCAGCTTCCCCAAGCACAACAGCAGAAGAAGCTCTGGAAAGATTCAACCCTTGTGAAATGCCAATTTCCTTTTTCGAGGGAACTTGTGGCGGGCGCAGTTCACCGCTTGGACTGGGCTCAGCTTTCGGTGGAAGGGATTTTGAGTAAACAGAATTGTCTGGCAAAAAGGTAGAAACAATCTTTGGCTTATCCGAAGAAGAACCACTACCAGAAACAACTTCAACAGCCTCAACCGAATCACAACACAGCTGTCTTTTGGAATCAACACCACCGGGAACTTTTAGTTTGGGATTGAACACCTTGGGGACGTACTTTCCTTCCTCAACTTTCTTCTGGAGGGCCTTTTGCTTCTTGACACGTCTACCCCCCCTTTCCCCTCTGAACTTTTCTTTCGGTGGGGGAGGTGGGTCAACGCTAGGCATACAAGATGCAGCCAAACCTTCCTAGAAAGAAGCGCAGAGCAGCGGACGATGTCAAGGAAGATCAAAGAAACAGAAGTAAAGTGCCAGAAGCAACGATGAAGGAGCACACCCTTGCAACGCCAGCAGCACAAAGCGACAGAGCAATGCGGCTGATAACCGCGAAATGCAGAATCAGCAAGCCGCGCACACTGGTTGACTTGAGCCAAAGGTTTGGCAAGTCTCGCAATCACTGCTAGCAATGCACTTGTAAATTCAAATGTTGCAGTCACCACTTAGGTGAGCTAGCCAGTAGTTGGCACCTCGGTGGAAGACAAGGGACAGAGTTTCTGTCTCTACATGCTCTGTCACAATGCCACCCTCTATACTATGCTGTGCGAAACGTGACACCAATATAAAAAAACATATAAAAACAAATGGTGGGTCAAATATAGCATGAGGGTCCCACATTCAAGCTGTTTGGATTCGCCTGTTTTGAGAACCATGTCTCGGAGAGCCCTTGATCTCTACTTGGAAAAAGGGCTATGATATCACCCACACACACAATCACATGATGCAAAAAGGTGACGCCCACTCGAGGCTGGAGGATAATTAGTGATGAGAATAGTTGTGATGATGACGATGATGCTCGCTATCATGGTGATAGTGATGATGATGATGATGATGATGGTGATGATGATGTTGATGATGATGATGATGGTGATGATAATGATGATGATGAAGAAGATGATGTTGATGGTGACGCCAATGATTAACTGCTTGTATGTCGCAAATTGTTGCGGTACGTGGTGCAAACACACTCCTCCGCGCTGACAAATCGGGGTTTGAGACCTGAAATCAGCAAGAATTAGGATGACTTCCTCAAACCTAGGAAATGATGCATAGGTCCGATTTGAAAAAATGATTGTTAATTGATTGTATATATATATAATTATGATGATTCCTTCAATAATTCAAAAGATTTCCCCAATCTGAAGCATCATTCATGAGGCTTGGTCGGCCAATGAGATTGACAAGGCTCCCAGTAGGTTTTGAAGCGCTGTTCCTCTTGAGCGTCTCCACCGGAACGACGTCGAGATGTGAGGGTCACCCGCTTTTGGAGCATGTCGCGTGCCTCGCTCGGGGAAATTAAAACCTTAGATTAGGTTCCCTAGATGGCCTCTCGCGAAATGAATTATTGCAAGCCAATTGGGGCCCCTATCAGAGAGCCATGTGCTGCAAAGTGAACCAAAGCTGGAAATGACAGAATTAGAGAATCACTCTTTTCCAAGAGCACAATGCGTGAATGCACATAGCTGATGATGCCATTGAATTGAACACACGCCTGGCAACATGTGCAATACTGCACGAAGGCTGCTGCGCAATTTCATGTGTCCGGTAATTGAAGCCACCCTGCAAAAACTGGACCATAAATGTGACTGAACAGCCCCCTCTGATTGAAGGATGCTCGTGGAATCTCCCGGAAGCCACATCAACTGCTGGGCCACTTGGGCCACTTTCCAACCATGTGACTTCATCCCATCTTTTCATGCTTGGGCCCTAAGCAAACACATCCATATTCAATTTTTCTGCAGGTGAAAGGTGTACCAGTAATTTTCATGAACATCATATGATGTTTTCCCTAAATATCCGTATGTTTGCCCGTAAATGTCCTCATGTTATTAATTTATCATGTCTTTTTCCAGAAATCTCCATATTTGGGGGTTTCCTAAGCCATAGGGGTACCCCCAATCATCCAAAATCAGACCACTTTAGTATTGAAACCCATGGTGACTTGGGGTACCACCATTGTAGGAAACCCCCAGGGCTCTTTCTCCAGACATTTCCGAGGTGCCACTTGACGCAGATCGGGTCGATGAGCCAACTGCTCTGCCTGGGATGGGAAACCAATGGAACGGCAGAGATCTTTTTCTTTGGAAGTCAAAATTAAACGATTTGTAAGCAATGAAACGTATGTGTAGATGTGAATTTAAGGGGTCAAGAATGTGTGGAAACCACAGATGGAAAATGATGGAAACCTTGTATATAGACTTGTAGGTATGGATTTACATTGCCAAATGTGCGGGGAAATGGGGTAAAGCTTGTAAGTTTTACCTTGGACCACTTCAGTGAACTCAAACATGGAAATGGACAATTTCTCCCAACAACCAAATGCCGCATCTGTGTCCCCAAAAAACAAGCGCATTGGAAATTGATATACCACAAGGATCCACAAGGGAAGGAACAGCCAACAAGGCCCCAAGCGGATCCAAGGTACCAGAATGTCTCGCGCCGCTGCCAGCGCGGTGGCCACATCTGGAACCTGATATCCAATCTCATAACGATTCTAAGGTGACCTTAAGGTACAATTTCCAGGTGTGTAATTAGAATAACCCCACCATAGTATCTATCGTTATAGCATGTTATAACTACCATTAACCATGGCTAACCTAGTTGCAAACCAACTTAACTGACTAGTGTGTGGGGCCCCACATTGTAGTATAATTATCAAGGCTAAAACAATGGGAAAACACGGGTAAACACATTGAAAAATGATCGTTGAAAAAACATGAACATGGTAACGATTTGGTAAAAGTATTGTGAAATTTACATGATATACCGTACATACCATAGTAGTTCAAGTGGCAAGGGTAGGATGACTGATTGGTGCAATTTGCTTACTAGCTGCTTACTATCTTCACTGAAAAAAAGACGGCAGCAAGCATCTTGATCTGTGGTGAGGTAGCTGTATCAATGCAAGTGCATGCGTCTGATTCATGTAAGAAAAACACTAATATCGGTCCTTACTCCAGTATTCTGATACAGGCATTTCTTGATGACTTAGCAAGGGGTCATGTAAGGATCATGGCCATATGTTGCCATGAAAACAACTAACAATATGTGCGCCATGTTTAACTATTGGTTAATACATAGAGGGAAAATGGGCTGTTGCAATGGCGATATGTAAGTGACCATCAGTCATTAAAAGGCTCCTCATAATTTTTGATTCAAGAGACTTCCAATTTGCTGTTGCTTGAGCTATCAGAAGTCAACAATTGAAACCAACTTTTTTTATTGCTGGCTATATCCCTGACCGATGACGGCTACATAATCCAGATTATCTGTATGTGTTGTGTTGTTAATTAAAATAACACCTGTGCCATGGTCAAGACATGGTATATCTACTGTACATATTAATCTACGGGCTACGTAGACTGGTCATCGATCTTTTTATCGTAGCAACGCCTTCTACGTTATGAATCCCTTCCCCCCTATGAATCGAAACATTCTCCCTTGGAAAATACCATCTGGTTATGACTAACATAGCCATGGTATAGATAACCCATAGAAATAGATGGTTTACCTATTAAAAATGGTGATTTCCCATGGCTATGTTAAATAACCAGATGGTAACGGTTCGGGTTCCAAATTCTGGAATTTGGATTGCGTTGATGACTGGTTCTTCAATTATGAAAAAGGCCCTTTCAAAATACATAGACTATGTACATCTAACCTTTCAGCCTATGTAGTTTTGAACAATAACAATCAAAACATATCAAAACCCATGGCATTATGGTGGTTTTGTTGCTATCTTTTTCCCCTAGCGATTAGCTTATATACTTTAATGAATTAGGAAACCCATTGAAATCCAATGTTTGCAATATTTGAGTAGAGTGTAGACGGATTTGAATGTGTCCTCGAAAGCGACATTGTTCAAAACAATTAGCTTTGTTCATCTATGTTTGCCCTTCGAAATCAATTTTGTAATGTTATTTTGAAAAGTCAATTCGACATATTTTGAACCTGAAACCAAGCAACGTCTTTGCCGATGAACTGCGCTGCCGCCTCCATGGGAGGCAGCTCCGCCGCTGCTGCTAGTTGCGCCGCTGGCGCTGGCGGCGCTGGCGGCGCTGGCGGCGCTGGTGCTTCCGCAGGCGGCAGCTCCGCGCCGTCGTTGCAAAGGTCGATCACGGGGACGGAAACAACGGGGACGGGTGCGACACCGGTGACTTCGCCTCGCAGCCGATATAGAGACCTGTAAAGGTAGTTGGCTGAATGGCTTACTTATGATCTATCATCATATAAACCATTCCCCCAAATACTAAACACCTCCCAGAAACCATGGTTTAGTAAGGGATTTACACTTACGTACACCTATACGGGGACCATTTAGGGGGTGTTTGATATTAGGGGCATGAGATTAATTTCTATGCTGCCGCTATGCCTGGCAAATATTTTCCTCAACCAACAGCAAGCAAAAATCTGGGATTAAAAAAGAAAATAAATATAAATCAACGGTGGTTGTTGGAATGCTGTCGGATCAGGAACTTATTTTGGTTTGTTAAATCCGAGATTATTTTCGGCAGAGGGGTGGCTCAAGAATACATCGGCTTTATTGGTACTCTGACAAAGTTGAGCCAAAACTAACCCGGAGGAGCTTGCAATATGTCTGGATATCACATGAAGAGATGCCCAAAAAATCAAAACGGGATCAAAAAAGAAGCTGCTAGTCGTCACTGGCACTTCTCCGTCCAAGCAAAGCCAAGGCACCCTTGGCGCATTCTTCCAGAAACGCTGCCTAGATGCAGACCATCGATGGCTGAATGTGGCAGGCAAAATCATCCACTCTTCAGCGTACTATGGAAACCTCTGATGACCATGCTTCTATCGTTACCCTCAAATCATCATAGACTCTGAAATCAATCTAATTTGAAACAGGAACATGTTCTTCCAAGTCGTGTTTGTTTCCGTTTTTGGGGCTCAAACCATGGTTGACTTCGATTGAACATTACCAACATGTTTCGGCCTAGTGGGTCTTGACAATCTTGACCCAGGCATTCCCAAATCATCCATGTTAGTGGTATATATATATAATATTATATCATATTATATACATATATATAGAGCTAGCTGCATTTACTCCAATAATCACCGATCCAATTATCGATGTGCATTCATGCTGGAAAATAGACGACGCATGATCACCAAGTAGGCTGTATGATTGTCGTCTACAAAACATGTTTTGAAGGGAACATCTACAAAAATCATTTGCCTTCTGGCTGGGGAAAACACATTAAAAACGCTCACGATAGATTTCCCTGAAACAAGTATCAGCAATCAATCCAACATACTCAAATGTCCAACACTTACTTGGACGTAAAACACGGTATAACTTTACTTAAATTTTAAATCTAGGTCATTTCCTGCAGATTTTTGTTTCAAAAATCCTTCATCTGAGGATCTAAGGGTTCCAAGCCCTTTTCTTTAGCCATCTGTGCTCGGGTTTGGCGCTTGGCTTTGAAGGGCGCCCAAAGCTCTTCCACTTCCTCCATGGTTTCAGCCTGCCTGGGTCCACCATGCTTCAGCAACAACTGAAAATATGTGTGGGCACTATACTGTCTGATAATTAAACAGTTTGAGATTTAAAACTTAAGACATACATTTGCCAAGTTTCCGGAGGAAACACCAATTTCAATGGATTGGTTTAAGCGGGACAAAGAATCAGGAAACCGTGGTTCTGACCATCTTCCTGCACATTTCTGCTTAAACCAATTGTGCCAATCAGGGCTGAGTTGGGTGAAGGAGTCCCGAGGTTTCCTTTGGCAGGGTCAAGAGAAACTACAAGGATGCCCTGGGCACCTCACAGATCCTCACAGTCTAATAGTCATCCCACTTGCAATTTCAATTGTTCGGACTGTTCGGAGCTTAAACTGAAAATCATTGAACATCGAACCCCTTTATCAGCAAATTCCACATCAATTCACTTGTGGGACATCATGTTTCTCAAAATGGGGGGCCCTATTTAAATCCACTTGTTGGCTTCTTCAGAAGCGAAGCCATGTTGTTTGGGTGTCTGGCATTTTGAGAAATATCCACTGGAACCAGCATGGATTAAAGCATCAAGCCAATCAAACCCCGATAGAATGTTTGATACTTAACATGACCCGTCAACCTACCAATCACCAATCATGGCCACCATTTTCAATGATCAAAGCTCAATCTGCTGATCAACAAATCCACTGGTGTGGGCCCATTCTTACCTCAATTTTGGAGTTTGCCATTCTTGGTATTTCTTGGTGGTTTAACCCAATATAGATGTATAGATGCTTAAACCTCAAGTTTGAATTCCCGGACATGGATTAAGGCAAAACCGACAAGAAAACCCTAGATTTGGGATGGAACAAAGCCGGCTTTCCAACAGATTGGAAAGCACTAAAACCAATCGATCAATTCAACCGGTTTCATGTTCAACAAGGCCAACAAGGGATTCATTTGCATTCATTTCCATTTGTTCCATATATTTCAATATTAATCACCATCTGGTTATGACTAACAGTTTGCCATGGAAAAATGGGAACATCATCTATTTCTATGGGCCATCTATACCATGGCTATGTTAGTCATAACCAGAGGGTAATTCATTTGTTCACAAATGAACCGATCAACCAGTGATAACCGGTGCTCGATCAACCAACGTCGCCAAGTTGCAGCAAACTTTCCAGCACCTTTGGGGTGAGATTTCTGCCGCGGTTCAGCGCCACTGCCACCCGTCCACGCCTGGCGGTGGCAATTTGTTCAGCAAAAAACTTGGTAGCCTCTGGTCTCATCAAACATGGCAATCATTGAAAATCCTAGGTTATCCTAGGTTTTCATGAGGATTGAATGGGAAAACCATCCCAGAAAATACGACAACATGATGGATTTTTCTGTGGATTTCTTCATTGCCATGCTTGATGGAGGGTATCTCTGGCCCCAACGGAAAGTCCCAGGAAGTGCCTGCGGTAATCTCAAGATCATTTGAAAGCAACTTGCTATTTACACCCAAAGATCCAACAGGATATAGTAATATATATATATACAACTATTATAGTAATTTACTTTCATAATAGTTTATAATAGTTCAGAGTTCATAGATCATAGATATTCCAGGTATTTAACCAGGTATTCAATCCATTTCAGTCCCATTATCGAAGGCTCGCCATTGGAAGCGCCCAAACCGCCTCGCCATTTGGCGCGCCTCTTCTCCAAGTCTTTCACTCGACAGATCTCCCGCTCCACGCGTCGCAGGTCATCTTCAGACATGGAGCCCGTCTTCTCCTTGCGATACCTCGATGCCACCAAAACGTCCAGAAAAACTGGGCCACAATTTGTGGGACCACTGGAAAACCATGAATTTAAGTAATGATAATATATATACATAGATATACAGAGATGAAGGCGACTGACTTGTTGCTGGAAAATCAGCAAATCATATCCCGTGATGTTATTGTTGACGGGGAGTTGCCCAAAAACACCTGTTTGGCCACTGTATAGTAATATAGGAGGCTACCAATTGATGTGTGATCATCATTCACGTTAAAAGTTCAGACCATTTGCCGTAGATTGGGGCAAGGGAATGCCTCAGTGTAATAATATCCAATTCTCGGACAACCCATAAACCCATAGCATCATCTCATATTCTTGGTTCTATATCCCACTGTAGCCTGTAGCCCCTTTTATATCCTAACTCTTGATGGTTCCATCTCCATGTTCTTGATTCTAGTCCAGTAATTCAAATTCATTCCATTACATTACTGCAACTCCCAGTTACAATACTAAATCAAGCCATTTGTGCGCATATCTTAGCAGTCTACATTATGTGCGGCAATGACGTATCATATCAGGCCACCATAAACACCAGTCAAGTCATACTTAAGTCATACCCTTAACCGATTCCAATCGTTGGGTGTACCCTTTGGTAAACTTATCTCTCTCTCTCCATAGCCATCTCCAGGAGTCTAGCCTAAGGCTAAAAGCGAGCCAAGTCCAGTGACAAGAAGGAGCAGTTCAGCCAGCTAGCGTTGTTGCTAGCTGCTTCATGGCGCCACTTCATGCCACCGGCTTTTATGCATTTACCTAAATATTTGCCTATATATATATACCTATATATAATTGTCATGATTATGATTATGATTATTAATATTACCATTATCATTACTATTATTCTATACTATATATTCATTTATATTTACCTAGGTGATACCTTCCTTGGCAACGTTTTTTTTTTGTTTGGCCCAAAATCGCCCAGCTGCCTGGCGATAAAAGGCAACGTGCTTCCTTCCTGGAACAACTGCACCGCGCCCGCCACACAGCCGACCTCCAGCTGCAGCTGCTTCGCAATCCACGGAGCCAAGTTTCGAGAGATCTGAGAGGGACCACCCAGCAGCTTCTCCTTGGAGATGATTTGTAGTGAATTAGGCTGGAATCCATGTTCACCTTGAATTCATATCTATATGTGATTCTATGTGTGTCTGTAACATGCGTATCTGTATATATGACTGTCTATATATATATAATATATTTATATAATATGTGTGTGTGTGAAAAGAATCTCAGTGAAACCCAAATCAGCTCTCCATAACTGGGATGCATTGCAGAACCAACCGGCATTAGCTACCCCAAGCATGGGAGATCAATAACAAACAAATGGAAGTGAACCACATAATAGGACCTTGACAGGGACGCAACTGACGCAAGGATTGATGGTAAAAAATGCCTTTGATCAAGTGGAAGGATTCAGAGCGGCTTTCCTGGCAATACATCCAATATCACCCAATTCAAGTTTCAAGATCCAACTCAAATTGGGATTGATGGTTGCACTATAGTGAAAATTATATTGTACACATGATATCAACATTTAAATGAAAATCAATCTCAGTTCGACCCCAATTTTTCTGAGATTGGTTGGTTTATCTGCTCATCTGTTCAGTCGCTGAGAAGTCCATCGCTGAGAAGTCCATCCTTTTCAGTATATGGCGTTTGGAAATGAACACATCAAATAAGCGGATATAATTAAGATGAAACAGTTTTTCTGCAGAGATTCTCCAGCACTCCAAGTTTTTTTTGTCAGGGCTTCGCACTCCAAGTTAGAGTACGAGAACATATCTCACTCAACCGGCAGTTGGTAAGCATGGCCAGAACTTGCCTGCAAAATGTGGCCCCATACGGCCCATACCCATCTTCAAACCGCCAAGGCTTCAACGTCGGACGGATTGGGAGAGGCATTCTCAGAGCTGCCATCCCAGTCCTTCAAACTGCAGCATGACACCGATCCGGCCAGAAATTGCCATAAATCCAAGCAAACTGAGAGCAAAACATTTAGAATTTATCTATCCACATAGGTCCCAAAAATGACTCCAATAGCTTCCACCAGGGTCTCGTTGGGGCGTAAGATGGCGTAAGTAATGTTTTGTGGGATGTTAAGGGATTGTCCAGTTGCAGGCAGCCTGGCTTGGCATTTCTGATTTTGCCTGGTAGGTCCATGTAGGCTAAGTATGGTCAAATTGTCAGTCTTGCCCAGCTGCACTTTTTGTCGAATGCACAATGTTGAAGGATCCTCACAAAATTTCATGGCTATTGTTCACATGTATACCGTATACACCCGATTCTTCTCCGTCAAATAGCCAACTTGCGTAAATTTCCGTTCCTATAGCATTGTTGTTTATTCAGAACCTATGCCCTGACGTGAGAACTCTTACAAAAGGGATCTTGTGACTCTAAACCAAAGGAAATCACCCGTTGGAATCCTGGAATTGCAGGGGAAACGGACTTAAAAAGCACACAACAATGGTATATCCCATAGGATCCATGGTGCTGCTATATATGGTAACATTTACCATCAATATACCTCCTTTATGTTAGTGTATATATACCAGCACCATGGATCCTATGGCTATGGATGTATATGGAATATGTCGCATAGCAACCCTCGAGACGTTGAAAGAAAACTGTAACTGGTAGTGTCCTTGCAATTTCAAGACTAGCCTGGGATATTCTGCAAAAGGGCTTTTAGTCTGCTGAGAACTTTACCTCCTGCGCTAAGCAAAGAAATGACCACTTCATGGATCATTCACCAAGGTTTACATATGGTTTTGGAATGAACATGAATCAACCCTATGGTTGCATCGCCATTAAATGGCCTGTAAACCTCCAAGTTCCTCGCGAAGAAGCCCCAAATGGTTGACCATATTTTTGTTGGCCTATTAAGAAAAAAACACATTTATGGACCGGATCATTTCCTAGGGAAAACGGTGAACCTCATCTCTTGTGTGGCTGATCGCAGATGCCCTACCCAAGATGCATGCTTGAGTATGGACTCCCCCAAGTTTAAAAAACAATAACCGACCCATAGATAACCATGATAACGATAGATAACCCATCCAACTATCCCGCCAATGTTTACCCATCTCTCCTGCACTCTCTGCGCCTTCCTTTTCCCGTTCTGCTTGCCCGCCCGCTGCGCTGCCTTCTTTGCGGTGCGCTGCGCAAAGCGGCGCACCACGGGGCGCGCTGTGCGGGGTCGCTGGGGGCGGGCCTTAGCCTGGGGGCCGAGAGGAACAGCTGGGATTGTGATGGGCCAAGACCGGGCTAGATTAGAATGGTGTCACAGTAAGTGGGTTACCAGCATCAGCCAAAAATCAGCTCATCTATAACTTCAAATGGATTTGAATTTGGAGTTTCGACTCATTCTAAGGAATTTACACTGGAACTACTGCAGCGCCAAAACCCACCAAGCAGTCAAGCACCGCAAAAGTCCAGCCTTCCCCTTTGACTTTGCTTTCGCTTTGGCACGCGCTTTGCCTAGGATATCCAGAAGCCTCTTAAGGGGTATCAGCTTCTACTCAACTGACCTGAGGCTCAGATTGCGCTATTTTAGTTTGCATCATAACATGAAACATCATGAAACTGTGTCAGGGGATAAATGATTGCAAGAAGGTGATGTTCCAAGAAAGAAAAAAAACATTTAGACCACCAAACGTTTCAAACATTTTCAAACTTGTCTGAACCCTACACGAATACTCAGCTGGAGCTGAACTCTCCTTCTCTTTGTGTGCCGTGGTCACTCCCCCGCACCATGTCCAGCATCGAGCTACTCTTTGCCTTGCCCTTGACAGCGCCTTTCCGCTGCTTCCGCTGCTTCCGCTTTCGACTGCGTGGAACTTTGATCTGGCCCCCTGAATGACCAGCAATGCCGCGACAGGGGGATCAACCACCATTGATACCCTGAGTGGTGCTGGCAAAGGTCCTTGTACATCCTATAGATTTGGGCGACTTGCGGGTGAAATGCGTTGGCGTGCCATAAATATCCACAAACCATCTAAACTCAGGATGTTGAGGAAAACATGGAATGAACAGAAAGCACATGAATCTGGATAAATTATACTCAAGTATCATTCACTACTCATCTGAACTAAGGACATTTTGGGATAGTTGCCCAATGTTACTCAAAAATCCTCATGACCTGAGGTAGATTCGGTAGCGCCTGCGTCGGCGTCCTTGGCGATGCTGACAGCCTGGTGGTCCCAAAAATGGTCCTATGATTCTGGGTAGTGGTTTCATGATGTTTCATGATGTTTCATGGATCCATGGTGCCATAAAGGTGGTATATTGGTGGGATCCATGGCACACCATATATAGCAGCACCATGGATCCTATGGGTGATGTTTCATGGATCCGCATTTCAAACATCGTTTGCTCGGGATGTCTTGGAGCAAAGGCTAAGCCGCTAAGCCCATCCGAGCCCATCAATGGGACGACCAGCACCGAACCACACCTGTGTTTCCCACAGCTTCATCGCCAGCGCGTCAACACTTCGGGAACTCGTTTGTTCTATAACCGGGACTTTGACCTACTGGGTGGTTGCGCAATTTCTAGCATGTTGCAGCGTTGTTTTAAGATGATTTGGGGTTGGGGATGGATGACACATGAAATTTCCCGTTCGGCGAATGCAGGACATGTGCATTTCATTCGTGCCCTTGATTTTTCTGCATCTCATTTTCAGTTCGTGTTTTCTCAGCTTGCCCTGAACTGGGACTGAGGCGATGGGATATCATGATATATCATGGGCAAAGCGGTGTGTACGGTAAGACTAAGATGATCTGATCTGCTTGGCTCGTGAGGCCTCATGATCAAGAATGATGAATATATAAAAAAATATATGAACAATGCGAGATCTCAGTCAAGTCATCTTTATTGGCCTGGATCAGCATCCCATTTGGAGTGGATGAACATTTGGTAAGCGGGCCTTTTTGGAAAGCGGCCATTTGGTGAAGATATGCCAAGTGCCAAATAGTGCTCACCGCCTGACCTATCACATTCATTCCTGCAGTGTCTAAAGGCAGGAGGAAGCCACATCACAACCTTTTCATGGAAAATGGACGACCAAACCGTACCCTCTGGTAATTTAACGTAGCTATTGGAAATGGCCATTTAGTTCGTTGATTTACCCATAAAAAATGGTGGATCTTTCCATAGCAAACTGTTAGTTTACCAGAGGGTAACTTTAATATCCGTTAAAATCCTATGAGATGCCTTTTGAGGATCTCCTGCTTTCCGTTAATAACGGATATTTTGAGACCTATTAGATCCGTCAACGGTCTCCCAACTTCCCTGCTTTCTTCCTTTTCTCATCCATGCGCTTCCGTGATTTTCGCTCCGCCGCAGCGGCGGCGAATTCCCCAGCATCAGGGAGCAGTGTCTGCATCTTCCTTGAAATATTAGGACTGACGGATACAAAACTTATGATTGGATATGGATGGACAACTAATTATTAAATATGAATCCATCATGTCTGGTGGATATGGATGTAACTCTGATGTAACTAATGATTAATGGATGATTGGTGGATAACCAAAAACTGTAGTTTAACTTCAGGCTCCTTGTTTCAAAGACCAGTTGCTTCACGTTCCGCACGACACAACTCCGAGATGGCTCTCCCCTGTCATTTGTCATTGGAGGCAGCATCCTAACAAAGTAACCGACCAATCATCATCATTATATAATGGTATGTTGGTGAATAATATATTGAACGTATAATGGTATATGGGTATAAGTAACATACCAATCATTATAACAAAGTATTCAGTCACTGAATTATATATATAATGTTCTGGATTTTAGTTGGTGAGATCCAAAGTTGGGTCGCTGAAATCTTGCTCTTCAAACTCACAAACTAACACAATCACCATGATCTTCATTGGATGCCTTGCATCACATCTTCGCCCGGCCACTTTTCAGCCGGGGTCGCTGGGAGATCCAAACGTCGAGGCCGTGCAAGGGTCTTGCGTGGGGTCTCCAAATGGTCATCTGGGGCGGTTTGTCGACCTGGCATGCAGGATGCTATGAGGACCAAGCATTTGTTATATTTTTCATGTGTTATATACACTATATATGGCAAATCGCCGAATACCCTGCAAGATAAAACGCATCTTTGAAGATGTTATAGTAAAGCAACACATATGTGGCAACACATGCCGAACCAACTCTGCTGAGGATTGAGGGTGAACGTCCCATGCAGGATTCGCTGGCAAACCAAACCCAGTCTGTGTTGTCCTGACACCTTGCCAGCCAACAAAAACATATTGAGGCATCAATTGGCATCAATCATCATCAATCTAAGTTTTCATCGAAAGCATTTGGATGGAAACCCTATGCCCCCACAGTTCCATAATGTTCCATCATTAACACTTAAACATGCACTCCCTCCTCCATGTTCAGCGATGTCCGGCGAAGAGAGTCGATCCTTAGCATGAAGACGTGCTGGGAAGCTTCTGGAAGTTATGATCAGAATGCAACTATTGTTTTGCCTACAAATGGGATGATGTGGTTAAACCCAATTAGAAACCATCCCCAAATTCACCATAGATGGGCGGTATAAACTATCCCCAAATGGTAGGTATGCCGTATGCCCTCAAAATTGGAACCTAACGGGGAATATGAAGATAAACCATACGGCCCCCACGTTTAAACACACGGATTCTTAATTGAATACTACCTATTTGCGGTTTCTGGCACAACAATTGAAGAGTTGGAATAATGATTTATACACGGATCTGGCACACATAAAAACATTCGGAACACCATATATTTTCCACTACCTCCGCATCGGATATGTTGATCCTGCCCTCCTTATATATGTAAATGTTGTCGACTGTCAAGGGAAGATGTTCGGGTATCCAATTTTTGGGTGAATGAACCCGCATTGTTGTTACGGATGGTGCAGGCCTGAAACAATTGTTGAGTGCGACTCGTGTAGTGAAACATGGTGAAACCCAAGGAGAGTATCCTACAGTGGTTTAACATGGTTTAACTACATAATTAACCCCCAAATTGGTATGTCTGGGCACTGAAAAACCCTGTAACCCCTGGGTTGTCCTACTTAAATCTAAATGGTCCACCCATGTCCATCCAGTCTTTTTAGGGCTTCAGTGGAGTCCTTCCCCATAAGCCTTTCACCTCATAGGTCTCCCAGCAAGCACGTCCACTTCCAGCAGCGAAGTTTAGCAAAGTGCTAATCCCAATGCCATAAACCTCAATATTATCCAATAATATTATCATGTAAATGGATATGGATATGATATGGTATATAGTATATATAATCCCCACATGGCCACATGGTTTCGTGTTGACACCACAGATTGCGGGCCTTGTTGGAGGAAGGTGGATCCTGTGGATCCAATGCATCCAATGGATCCGGATCCACCTCGGTGGCAACTGCGCTTGGTGGTTGAGAAAAATAAGGCCCAGTATTAGAAATAGTTGATTTACACCATAGCTACAATGGTGATTTATTGGTATGTTACTACCTGTAGCTAGTT
Source organism: Cladocopium goreaui (assembly GCA_947184155.2). Lineage (NCBI taxonomy): Eukaryota > Dinophyceae > Suessiales > Symbiodiniaceae > Cladocopium > Cladocopium goreaui. The sequence goes on from CAMXCT020002201.1 coordinate 114,364, forward strand.
GATTTACACCATAACTACCATGGTTAACAATGGTGATTTTCCATATATATATATATATTTATCTGGTTGGTGGTTTTTAGCCTAGCCCTCTGAAAAATCATGGAGTGAGTGAGTTAAAGTCACTTGGGATGAGGAAATATGATGAAATTCATTCCCAACTGTCTCTGGAAAGTCATGGGCAAAATTTTCTTGGTTCCAAATGGTTCCAAACCAACCAGTTTCCATGTTCGTTTGAACATACGCTACCGAGGGGTACCTCCAAGATCCTCCAAGTCCATGGTTTTCGTGCGGGGGGACATCCCCTGGATAAAAATGTACACCTTCCTTGGGTGCCTGTAATTGTGCAGCATGTCCTGTGGTCACAACATGTTATATGATGTTATATGATGTTTTTTTTTGTGGTGCCGTCATCCCATCATGGTTATGGGATTCCTCAAAATGGATATGGTATGTCAACCGTCAACCCCGATCAATGGTGACTAATTATCCCCCTTTGGTGTCAAAATAAACCATGCTTTGACCATGGCACATCTGTTCTTCGTGGCACTTCTCCACCAGATCTGGTTGATCAGCCGAGGCAATCCCCGAAACTTACCATCTGGTTATGACTAACATAGCCATGGAAAATCTCTTATAAATGGAGGTTTATAGCTGGGAAAATCATCTATATATCAATGGGCAATTTTCCATCTATGTTAAATAACCAGAGGGTAGCACCTCTTCCATCATCGACATCAGGAACTCTGCTGTGGCCTGTGGAGGCCCCCATATGCTCTGAACTTTCCATACACCAGGGCCCCATGTCGAATATCAGTGTCAATCAAGTACCACTGGTTTGCAAATGGCTTTGCAAATAGTTCGATTTTGTTACAACTTACTCAGAATTGTTCAAAACTTCATTATTTGCAGCAAAAGTGATGCGACATCACCAGGTTTGCAGCAAGCATGTCTAGAAATCAGGCATTTTCACAGCAAAATTCCAATGCTCCAGGAAAGCAAAGCCACAACCTCTCACAGGAAGGGGCCCCAAGTTAGAAGTTGGTTTGGAACCCCACTGTAGATGTGCGCACCATAAATCCAATCGTTAGCCTGATGAATCAAGCAATTTGGCTATTGTATGGGGGCCTCTTCATGAGTGATTCACACATAAAATATGTTGTTTTATTTAATATGCACCTGTTTTTAACAGCTAAAATTATTCTGATAGATGAAAACTTGGCTATCTCAGATCAAATCACAATTTTTGTGGATTAAATTCATTATTAAATCATATTACATTATATAAATCCAATTTCCATGGCTTAAACATGCTTAAACCTATCTTCCCTCTTGCCTGAACATCGATTTTTGCAGAAATCCCCTTCCTGCATCCCATACTCTTGGTTTCCATTCAATATACTGTACCCATGCTATTTATCAACAAATTCATGTTCATAACCCCAAATCTCCATATTTATGCTAGTGAAATCCCCAAGTTTCCTCCATTTTCATGGGTAAATCCAGATCTTTTGCTGGCACCCAGCTTTCCATCACCGCCTCAGCGCCCTGAAGCGGCCCCAGCTGCGCGCGACTCAGCGCAAGCTGCCGCTGGGCCGAAGCGTGAAGGTCCTCAAGATCCTGCAAGCTGTCACCTGACCCAGTGCTGGGAACCGGCTTCGAGAGCAAAATAAGGAAGGGAAAAACTATGAAAAATATACAGTATGCATGCATGTTATAATTTTGCACGATATACGTCTTACAGGTTCATCACGGAATCAGTAATTGTGTATGTGTGTTGAGATTATACAATGATATACAAAACATTAGTGCCGTCAAAACAACTACCATAACCAGCGATTCTAAGCACTGCTCACCAGGCTCAAGCAATATTGCCCTGCACCCAATTCCAAAAATGCTGGATGTCTACTTGAAGTCATCCTTAAAAAGGCACCAACAAAAAGTCTGCTTTTGGGATATGCAAAGCGAACTGCTCTCATGGTGGGTTGGCCGCTCTTATGCCATCTTATGCCACTATGCAACCAGCAGTTCCAGTATCAAACAGTGATGTTCACAGCCCCTGAGTACGTAGGGAAATATTTTGGGTGCCAGTCCCAAAACCGGGGTCATCAATCCACAAGAGGCGACCACAATGGCGAGCCAAGGCGTTGTGTTAAGAGCATGGTCCCCCGAAAACAAGGACGACCATCACAAATCATCTGATGGAGTCACAGTATATACCCTCTGGTAAACATACAAAAAACTATGGAAAATCACCATCTTTAATGGGAAAACTCACTATAAATAGCCATTTTCAATAGCTATGTTAAATTACCAGAGGGTAAAATATCTAAAACTGTCTGAAGCCACCAGTAGACCATGGTGACCACTGACTTCCAAGTAGCACAGGCGTAAACTCTCTTCCAGTTCCGAAGTGAGTGCCCCATTCTGCCGCCACTCCAGGGCCAACAGCCTCAGTGAAGCTGGGGACTACTACCATCATTGGCTAAGAGGGGTTACAATCATGGGATTATCGTAGGGTTTTGTTTGGTGAAAAGTGGGGAGAACATGGGGATATGAAATCATGCGAACACAACTATCTATCTATCTATCTATCTGTCTGTCTATCTATCTATCTTTCTATCTATCGATCCATCCATCCATCCATCTACCTATAATATATATACACATATAATCGCCAAAAAATAAAACATGGCTACAGCTAGCTATGACCCTTCCAGTATGTGGACCTGATACAGAACGGTTCATTAGCAGCTTGGGTCTAAGCTCTCCAAGAATCAATGGCGCATCCTTGCAATTTTAAGATCCAAACCCTGCATATCTTGGCACTTGTCCAACATCAAAACACTTCATATTCAAACACCTACATATCATCTAGGATGCTACTAAACACAGTGGGGTTCATTCACTATCCCCATGGATTATATAAATAAAATAACCAGGAAGTGATGCTTAACCCACCATGTCCGGCCATTGTGCCGCCATCGAATGATCAGTGACCAACGCTTCTCCTCCACAATGCGATGTGTGCGAAGTCTCCTGGAGCTCTTAATGAACCCACCTGGAAGTTTGGAACATTTATGAAAATCACTGGAACACCGGTGAAACGTGGGCATCCTCCTTATTTGTTCAATGGTATCTCCAAGTTCTCTATTTGCGCTATGGAAAATGGACGATGAACAATGGTGTTTTCAACTTCCAGGTTGGTTTGTGAGCGGGATTCTATACCCAGCTAAGTAGCCAGCACGGCAAGAGTGGCTTACCCTCCTAGAGTGGCTCGTACGTAGTACTTATAGACACATGGCATTATTTGATATTATTTGTCCATATTTTCCCACATTACTCACACTTCTATTCATTCACATTCATTCACCGATGAAAAACATATAGCAAAAGATGTTGGGTCTTTCTTTTTCATTCGATCTATCATTGCTCATGGCGAAATAATTCAAAACAAACGCAAAATTACTGGAGAGACAAGGCTAATATTGATCTACCGTACCCTTCACTGAATCAATGAAACTCAAAAATGAGAAAACACTTTCATGGATCTACCCTTCACCAAGGTATATTAAGGTGTACCCAAAGCCAACCACAAAGTTGATAAAGCAATGATAGCAATGTCATCATAATCACCCATATGGATCGATGGTTTATACCCATAAAAAGGTAACATTGTAAGTCATTGGTGATGGCATGCCGTCGAAAATTCATGAAAATTCATCGAAAATTCCGCTCCTGTCGAGCTCAGTCAACTGCTCTGTGGTCATCTGGCCTGTAACCTCTTTGCGATATGTGGCGATGAAGGGCACGGCCATGTCTTCCTGCGGCGATCTGCGGCGGCAGTCGTATGACTGTGATTTAGGGGGTTAAGTCAAGTAGCTCCTAAGGAAGAAACAAATTGGATCCATAGTAATAGGGCATTCAATTAGCAAAATCACATGCTTGTTATACTCCAAAATTATACAACATCTACAAAATCGTTCAGTGTGTTGGGGCTGAAAAAAGTTCAAACAGGGAAGGATTTTTACGTAAAAACCAGACCTGCAAATCTCAGGAAAATCAACCATGATTCGATCAGCAATTCAGGGTAGCCCCACCGGCCCCACCAAGCATGAACCACTGGTTTAACAAAAGCCCCAGTAACTAGTTCGTTATAAATACCATAGACCATAGTTATTGGAGTTATAAACCAACTTAGCCCCATAGTGACATTGGAGTTATGTGCACCAACTGAACGCTATCGAACGGGGGCCTCACATTGTACCGTACCCCATCCACTAAAAAGAAACACAAACTATCATTTGCAGAGCAAACATTGAGCGGATGTGAGCAAATTTAAAGAAGACGATGCTGCACTGTGTATTAAGATATAGATATTCCTGGGTTCCAGTGGGTCTGGCGTCAACATCTTCTTACTTCGCGAGCAAATATGATACGAGCTGGATGCAGCAGGTTTCACATGGTGCTACACGCAGCTTGTAGATGGCTGCACCACCCACCATGGTGCCTCAATGGCCCCCAGTAATTTGGCCATCAACGGATGGATCACATCATATCCTGGAACCACAAAAAATACATCCAAATGCCAGTCAGAAAAATATCTTCCAAACCTCAAAATGTGTGTGTGTGTGTGTTCAGTTCTATCTCTTAGAGGTTTAACACTTAACAGATCTTGAATATCTTTAAATCACTATACCTAAATGAATTTCTTTATACCAAACTATGCATTTCCAATGCATCTCCCTCCAAAAACCAGCAGCACATTGCGATGTCCTCCAGCAGTTGAACCCCTTGGGCCACGTGCTGCGGATCCATCCGCAGCCTCTGCGCCTCATTGAGGATGAAAGCTCCTGTGTTAGCTAAATCATCATCATGTGGGTAAATGGGTAAATGTTCCATGGCCTGTGAATGGAGACCGGTCTAATCTCTCCAATGTTTTCTGCAGTGCAGGGATAAACAGTTTCAGCAATCGAAACTGTTGAAAAATATAGGTCCTACGGTGATGTCTTTGTATTTTTGTGGCATACTATACGCTGTAACCAGCCACAAAACCTTCAAATGATTCAAATGATTTTGTTGCCACAGAGTACTGCACACCACAATATTATTTCTGCTTGTTTGATCCCCAGCAATGTATGTGGAAAACATTAAATACCCAAAATCCCCAACTAGGCATTATCCCAGCAACATCTTAAAATCCAAGTACAAACAATGCCACATTTTACCAGAAATGGGTTTTGTAAGGCATCTCAAATTTCAGGTTCATGATCGGGCTTACCACAGCATATGATCATCGAAAAATATCTTAGTCTTCAATGTATATCACATAATTTTGAAATTCAAACCAACAGCACATGTAAACCAGCAATCATGATCGTTATTATTGGGCCGAAATAGGTCACAGCATAGGTTTCGTATCCAATTAATCGTTTCCCGCCAACATTAATCATTAATATCCCTGTACAAGCCTTAATTTTCGTGCTGGATCTCTGGATTGGGGTGGTATTTAGTAAATCTGAAAATTAGGGGACGGGATTATGATGTTACTATCAAAATTGTCTTTGTAGGAAAAACGAAATCCGGGCTGGTATACTATTTCCTATCATCTACCAATAAAGGTTGCTTTTCATGGGGGGACCCTTTGTTAATCACCCAACAAGTGGGATATTTGGACATCTGGATGAACAAGGACATTTGAAAAGAAAGATAAAACACATCCACTAACCTGGGCTACCCTCTGGTAAACTAACATAACTATGGAAAATCACCATTTTTAATGGGTAAATCCACTATAAATGGCCATTTTCAATAGCTATGTTAGTTTACCAGAGGCTAGTTCCCCCTAACCATCGAAACGATATCCTGTTGGTTTCTGTCGATCGAAACGCCCGAAACGCCGCCCCGCGTCCTGTTGCTTCGCCATCTGCTTGGGAGTTTTTCTGTGGCTTGGACTTGGCTTTGGACCTTGCTCCGCGGCGCGCCTCAGCATCCGTTTGGCCTGTGCCCAAGAAAATCTGCCAGATCAGTTGGAAGTTGAGGGGGAAAATGAGGGAAACTATGGTTTTTTCCAACCAGGATCACCTAAATATCTCGAAATACAATATACTTAAATATCAAATATCACATTGCTTTTCTTCTTGTGAATGTCGAATTCTGGTATTACTTCCCCAAATAAGAAGGGCTTGCTGGAAGCCACGCGTAGACAAACCAAAGCCTGATTGATTGCATATTGATTGTAGCTCTTCTGGTACGTACAATTGGTACAGGATTATCCCCGAAGCTACCAATGAAGCTGTGACATATCCAAACAAAGCCCAGTAGATTCCAGCTTGCCGTTTGTGGTTGTAAACTGACGTGCTTATTGATTGCTCAGAGCCTTTTATAAACACCGTTGGGACAAACCGTGGAATCATCCTTCACTGGATTGGTTGTGGAATCCCCGTTGCGGAATCTCAATTTAGAGACCAAAATAAACCTGAACTGCTGCAGGAGCACTGCCTTGCGCTTCGGAGTCATGATGCCAAAACCTGAAAAACACGGTGGCACGTTACTCAGAAATCACTGGGGGGGGGGGTAGCAAGGTTTGTACCCCCAAATCTAAATAGAAAAATGGTCATGTAATGACCCAATGTTTTCCAACATTGCCAGAACCAATAAGGTTTACTCTGGGAAAGGGGTGCTTTTGTAATTTGATAAAGTTTTTAAAGGTTCCATTAATGAGCCTGTGGGCGCTAGCAAGATTTCAAATGGATCAAAGTTCCAAAAAGGCAACACCAGCAAAAGGCATTGCGTTTGGGAAGCCTTAATAAAAATCCAGGGGTTCATGTTGGGAAATGCCTTGCACTTATATAACATACTTCGAAATTAATATATAATATGTTCCGCAAATTAGACATTTTACTTTTTGAGTCTAATCATTTTTGCTAAAAATGGAGCTGTGTTCAGCAGATTCGAAGAAACGCAATGTTCAGCAGCCATGATCTAGCGCATGTTTGGCTATCTGGATGGATAGATAGATAGATAGATGGATGGATGGATGGATAGATGGATGGATAGATAGATGGCTAGATGGATAGATGGATAGATGGATAGATGGAGATAGAGATAGAGATAGAGATGGAGATAGAGGTAGAGATAGAGATATATCCGCAACATAACAACGCGCCCTCCAGTAAACAACATAGCATATAGCATAGCTAATTAACCGCACATAATGACCAACTGATCTCCGGGGCATTGTCAGCACACCGTATTTGATTTCCAGGAGTTTGTAGCTACAGTCCTAGAATCAGCGACATCTGAATGAAATTGCCCAACATGGCATGCAGGATATCGTAGGAAAGTGTGGGTTCACGCCTCAGCTTCCTGATGACAAATGTTCAATATTCCCTTCCCCCTGTCACTAAACCAGGTGTTTATTATTTGAGGGAGGCGTTTAGTATTAGGGTGAACTGATTATTCAAACATATAATTTGAAACAATTTTGGGATGATGTCTTCTTACCATTTGGGGACGGGCGAAGCCATTGGGTAGCTTACAAACATCGGATGATTGATAGCAATCATATCCAAAGATTACAGGCCTGACATTTTTTGACCCTGCCTGTCACTCTTCACGTGAAACATGCCCAATCTGCTGTCAGAAGGGCCTTTTTGACCCATGCAAAAAAAAATCAAACAAGTCGGATTATAAGTAAGTGTCCATCAACCATTGGAGAAACTCAACTAAATATATCTATATATGCTTGAATGATGCTAAGCTGTGGTTCCCCCCCCAAATTAGCAGGGTCACCCCACAAAAAGTCATCGCCCATCTGACACTAAAACTGGTACTCTAAAGAAAGCATCCTTGCCCCATGCCCAGCATCAGCCCTGAATTCCTTCCACCCTCACGCCTTGGGCTGGGCTTGCCATCCCACAGCAGCCGGGAAGGTTTGAAGTGGCTGCGGGGGATCGTTGTGGTTCCAGAAGCACCACAGGAAACACTTTCTGAAACACATCTTCGTTCCGAAGATTTCCGAGCTTTCAAGCTGCCAAAGATCATGCACAAAGAAAATGAAGATAAATGTTTGGCATACTTGGCATGTTCGAATGTTGCGCTTCGATCTCTTACCGTAGCACTGGGCCCTCCGAACAGAGCAGCTTTCAGCATGGCCTTCAAGTCCAGCTCACTGGGCGCCTGCACCTTGGAAAACGTCTGGGGAGTCGGGGGAGGTGTCCTTCACCAGAATCATGCAGAAACCATCTTTGTTTTGCCCCAAAAAGTGGGAGTCTTCCATGGTTCCCTTACCAGGTCTGGGAACATATTACGTTTATTTATGTTTCACACCTGATTTTTACTGTTGGAAACCATGAAAGTATAGGGTAAAATACCCACTTCGATGGGTACTGGGTACTTTGAGCCTCCAAGCAGAATCTTATAGAAGTGGTTGGCGGCTTCAGTGCGTCCAAAAAATATGTTATAACATGTTATAAAAGCCCTTGGGCCCAACAATGAAATCCAATGAGCACCCAGCGAAATGCTATCACATCAGGGAGCCAAATTTCATGGTGGGAAATTTGAGTGGAAAGCCCCAATCATACCACGGCCAATCCTACTTGCCAAAACTTAAACCTGTCTGCAATCCCCATTTCATCAACAGATTACATCTGCAGAAAGAACAACTACTCTTCACCAAGGTCGACTCAGCTACTAGTAATGTTGGATGGTTAGACTAGTTAGATCCTCAATTTTCGCAGTTAAGATACTAAACTTAAGTCATGTTAAACCATGTTGAACCACAACATTTCAGGATTTCCCTGGTTTTTCGGATTGGAATTGCTGCCCATGTCCACTTGTCACCGGGCCTTGCGAACCATTCGCTGCCGATCTGCTGGCAGAATCCACTTCCTTGGGGGCAATCATGGGCCCTAAACTTTAAATTTGGCGGTTCTCTTCTTTTAGGCCATGTTAAATAGATATGGTCATGTCATGACTACAATAATTATATGATAATTATATATATATATGTACATGTTCTGAACCAACTCCAATTTTCTGACCCTAATTTCACTGACTAGCCTCCAAACAGAGTCACTCGCCATATTATAGAATAGATATGGCACCCTCTAGTAGCCAATGACAAACTATGGCTGGAAATCCCTACTTGTACTCAAGAATTCCTCCATTGGATATGACAAGTATAAGAATGACTATAGCAAGCCCCAAAAAATAGAACAGTATAGAACAGTGCTTTCAGGACAGTATTTAGATGATTTGTTTCCACCATCATTTCCAGGTTCGCCTTTTCGGCATCTGTTTCTTATGTTTCTTGGGGGTGCTATATACCATGCTAATTTACCAAAGGGTAGGGCCCCAATGCTCCAGCAAACCAGAGCGTATGAGCTCCACACACACCTGTCTGCGATAGCACCTGCAGAGGCCAGCTATTCCCTCATGAGCCCCGAAACAAACAGGAACATTCGGAAGGTGTTTCCTTTCTTCTTGCCTTTGTGTTTACCTCAAAAAAGATATTTCCGCTGTGTAGATTGTTGGATATCTCCAAAAGGCATATCGAGGCATGCGAATGGCACTGATTTCGTCTCAGCACCTTCAGGCTGCCTGCAGGGACGTCCTCAGTGAGGATACCAAGCTTGGAACGCTATCTGTGTGAGTCAAAAGCTGCCAACAAAACAGGGGCTTGATATGGCTTGACGGCTTGATTCCAGGGCTTTACCATGTCTTTGCTGTGGAAAGGGGTGTGTGTGTGTGTGCATGTGCCTGTGAATTTTCCTGATGCTTCTTCGGAGTGGAGACTCCAATCTACCAATGCATGGCTGCATTATTTTTGAAGAGAACAAAGAAGTCGCAAAGCCACTAGCGATACCCCCAGAAATCTACTTATTCTTACTTGCAAGGAGAAATCCCGATATCCTACTAGGAATCATCCATGTAATCCATGTAATTTATGTAACGGGAAAAAATCATCTGCAAGGCATTGCAAGGCTAGAATACCAAAGTCTACTAGCATCATCTGGCATCAAATCATATCAAATCAGGACCATGCTTGATGCGATCTCAGCTTCAAAGCCCTCAGTCTTCGTGTCGGTCAAAAAGATCTCTTGAACGACACCTGACACTGAGATCACTGAGCAGCTGTCCACGACCCTCCAGCAATTTCTGGAACCCTGTGGTTTCAATGCCTGGGGCTCTTGAATCCTCATGGGGTTTCTATGTGGGATCATGTGGGATCATGTGGGATCAGATCCCTAGCCCCCAGCTGGCTGAGCGACAGCATGCATTAAAAAGAGGCCAGCACGACACCAGTTAACTGATAGTGGAAGAACAAGGATTCATATCCCATCAGCTCTACCATTCACTGAGGTCTCATCCAACTCTCCAAATCAAGTCTTCAATGCCCAAGGATCTATGTCCCCTGTGCTCCCCTGTGCTCCCCTGTGCTCCCCTGTGCTCCCGCGTGGCCTAGGAGCCATTCTTGGCGGCTCTCGCTCCAGACGTGGATCTTCTCTCCTCTTTCGAAACTGTCGGCTGAAGGGGCCTCAGACCTGCAGCTCTTGGGGAATGAGAGATGGGGGAGGTGATACAGCCCAAGAATGGAATAAAATCCAAGAAAAGGTCGTCGATGATCCATGTCGTTGGCAGGGGATATAATATCTATATAGATATCTTATGTAGATATAATATAAATACATTGGCTAACGGTTCGTGTATCGATCATCTTTATTGAAGAAATACAGCAGATACCAAATATCAACAGATTTGCCTTCCAAAGTGAGGGTCCTGGTAATGGTCCATGGCCTATCCATTTGGTCAATTCCCAAGCCCTGTCTCACTGACGTGCCAAACGGGCGCAAGATCTTGCCAATCTGATCTGGCATGACCCACTTGGAGGTTCCTCAGGGGCATCGCTATTCCATATCCTGGCCTTGTGGAAAGATGCCACCGAAGACCGAAACTGTCCAATCCCAAGAAAACATAGCGACCTATGGTAGGACCTATGGAAGATGGTGCAAGTGGAAATCCTCTTCCAGACTTCTGACTTAGCCACAGGAGAAAGGCAACCTCCACATCACCATGGGTCACCATGGGCTGAGTTGCCAACCAATGCTCGAGCGCACCAGCAAAGATCCAGCCTGGCAGGACGTCACCAAGACTCGAAGATCTATCCGCCAGTGGTCCTTACATAATCATACATCAATCATAATGATTCATAATGATTCATAATGATTCAGAATGTATATATAAAGTATATATAATGTATATATATATGTATATATATAATGTATAATATGGACACGTTCGTTCATTTCATTGCCAGAGGTTCTCCAAAGACAGGATTGAACCCACCTAAGACATGTTTTTTGGACATTGTTTAGTCCTACAAAACTATAATTTATTACTGAAATTCTTTCCGGCCCTATAAAACACGATTGACATTTCTTAAAACCATGTGATTTGGAGGTTTCCTAAAATGGGGTTTCCGCTCCAAATCATCCATTTTAATAGGATTTTCCATTATAAACTTATAAACCATCCATTTTGGGCCCCATTTTAATAGGATTTTCCCAGCCCGGGCCCCAGCCCCAGCCCCATCCCCACCGGAATGGTGAAACCACGTCCCTTGGTGTCCACAAGGTACGCCTCCTGAGGCGATGCCCGACATTTTCGTGGGAAAGTCTTCTCGGAACCAACTGAAGCAACCGCCTATTATTGGGTCTATGTTCATTGGGGGATGGGACATATCGCTATAAAATGCTATAAATATATAATACTTACTAGATGTACTTATGTCATGAATGATGTAGATAGAATGTAATAGAATGTAATAGAATGTGATGAATGATGTAAATAGAATATGCGCTTATGTAATTTTAATCAATTTTAATCAATTTTATGCATGTTTGCTTTTGCATTCCAAAAGTGTGGGCTGAAAGTCTGGCACAACAAATGAAAAAACGACGGAATCGACTAGAGAGTGGCTGGGGTAATTTGCCATGGCCCTATATCGGAGTGTTGTCTGTTGACCCATAGCTCATCAGCCTAGTTTCAGGTGGATAATTCAGATCAAGCTCAAGGCTCTTACCGGGTAAACATCCATTGAAGCCGGCTATCTACATCACATTTCAAGTATGTGCGCCAGCATTTTTTGTGCACGGCTATTAAGAACTTCTTCAGTCACGACCAAGTTGGTACTTTGACACACCCTCTGGTAAACTAACATAACTATGGAAAATCACCATGTTTCATGGGAAAACTCACTATAAATGGCCATTTTCCATACAAGTAGATATGTTAGTTTACCAGAGGGTACTTTGACCAATTTCTTTGGAGTAAAAAAGGGCACATTTTTCGATCGCAGCTCCGCAGCTCCTCAACAACTGCATCCATCCAGGCTCCCTGAGAATCACTCCAAACCTGCGCAGCAACAGTGTCACGCACAGTGGGCTTGCGTGATCCTCTTGGTTGATTATCCAACTTTTCTTGGACCCCGGTCAAAGCATGCACGTCAGAAAAGCCAGCTGGGACTTTGCCTTCAAATTTTCACAGGGGTCTTCCGGTTACATCTACAATGTCAACACCAGATCGACACGCTCCTGCTAATTATACAAGTGTGGGGCTGTGCCAGAGTACGCCCCGCAAGTAGTTTTTGGTGCTGCCTTTATCAAGTACTTTACCCAACGCCCACCTTGACCATTGACTGTCATATCTCTGAAGTGGACGAAGGGAAACCCACAGGAAATCCCTACATTTAAACCATGGTTTCCAGTTTAACCCTGTTTTAACAGCAGGCCTGAAGAGAATCGCCTTTGCGATATTGGAGCCCAGGGAGTCGCAACCTGGCTGCTGGCATGCCTCAAATCTAGAGTAATATGAAAACATGTGTGCAGTGGACACGGGTTGTGATACTGTATTTTTTCAGGGGGTTCTCATGGGAATTGCAGGTTTTAAGGTTTGCAAGTTCCATTCAAATGGCAAACCATATGAAGTTTCTCGTGCAGGTCTGTTGTGCAGAATGAGCGGAGTCTTGGCAAACCTTTCGGCCTACATGCATACCTTGATCAAGACCGTTCTGTTTAATTACTCTACACAGGGCTCTGCCTCTGCACCAAAAGGGCTTACCGTCAAAATAAGGATTCAGTCAACACAGAGATCCCCAAACGTGACGTATCTAGACATTGTCATTGGTCATTGGTGGTGGTGGTGGTGGTGGTGGTGGTATCAAATTACATGTCCATCTTTTTGGGGAGGTATCATGCGATGTTACTGCATGCATTACGGGACCAGCATTGAATTGAAGGTATCTTGACTTTATCACTGATCACTATCTATAGTTTGAGAAAAAACGCAAAACAATTGGCTCATCGATATCATTCTCGTTGCTGAGGATCTAGCAAACACAGCATCTTCTGATTTTGTCTCTCTATGTCTGCAGCACGAACTTTGCTGAATGCACCGGCTGGCATTTCTGACCGGCTGGCTTTGCCAGAAGAGCATCAAGAAACAGGATCAAGCAAACGCAAATGTCTGGGTACAAACGTGTGCGGGTACGCACTAGTCTGGAAAAAATGTGGGCCCCTAGGATCAAGGCTCTGGGTTCTTAGTTTTCCTGCCAACCTCAGCCATGGATTTTGATGGCACAGTACCAATCACATAGTTTCGATGTTCAGAGATCCAGTATCTGGGGATGTCATGCAAATCCCATTTTCCAATCACGGAGCAAAATCAGGATTCCATGCCCGACATGGCACCAACCTGATATCTTTTGCATGATTTTGCATCTTGAAACCCTTTTTACAGTATGTAGATGTTGTTGATGTTGGAAAAGGAGGAGGGAACAACAAAAAAACAAACAATTTCCTGCATAAAAAATCCTGCGCAAATTCTCCCAGAAATGCCTGGTGCAATTCCATGTGCCACAGCCAGCACTCGGGCCCTTTAGGCCCAAATGTATGGATGCCACGGGTGTCACTGGATCATCCTCACGATTCCTCACGTACACACGTTCGCCTGATGGCATCAGGTGATAATATGTGATCATTGCATAGGAAGACCTTAAAATGTGTGGGGAAGGACGCTCACTCATCATCTCATCTGAAGTTCGGGAACACCCTAACAATCGTCACAAAAAAATAGCTTGCACAATGTTGCACACAGTACATTCGTTAAAGGGCTGATGATCCAAGTTTTTTTTGCATTGGGGCGTCTAGTGGTGCTGGAATTCACTCCAGCATCCATGATCGTTAGGGAACGATCATACCTGTCATACCCTCTGACAATCTAACATTATAAATAAATAAATATATAGTATCTAATAGATAGATATCTATATTAAAAAAATATGACAATGGAACATCACCCATTCACACATGGTTTGACACGAAAAAACATGCTATGCAGCAACGCCATTTTTTTTAACCCCCAGGAATCTCCCTCCGTCCCGTCCCTCCGTCCTCAATCGATCAGTGGAGGGATTTCTGGGATCAAACCTGTGGCGAGTCATGGTCTCGGTTGATTGAAAGGTCTGGAAAATGGGGATCTGTCACTAAACCCGGAAAAAAAAATCTAAAGAAAATGGAAACAATCCATCCATGCTGCATGCAGCTGCTATGATTCATTCAGTTCCAATAATCGACTAATTTATTAAAAACAAGTCTACACGGCCTCTAGTAATGGCAATGGAGAATCTCCTATTCAGAGATCGTTGTCCGGTTCTCATTCCCGTGAATGATTGCCGGAGGATAGGTGATTTTTGTTAGGCGAATACGATGCAAACACACCAAAGAAATGTGTTTTTTTTTTGCTCAGCAAATTGCATGTTGTTGTTGGGTACATCCCGATCTGGCTGGTGGTTTCAACCCTAAAAAACATCTGCATGTCATAAACTCCACATACATCAAAACTTCGGAACAAATCGAAAGTATCAGCGATTTAATGGTGGCTATAGAAAAGGATTTACCATGATTTAGCTTCATTTGTTTCTGTAACATAGCCGCATAGCCATGGAAAATGGCCTGTTTGTGTATGACCTACTGCAAACGATGTTTTTCCAAATCCCATCAAGATCCCACATTGGCCATGGGTAAAGTCCCTAGGCCCTAGATCCGAGATGATCCGAGTGTCCCAATGGTCCAAGTCCCTAGAAAGTGTCCATGGCTATGAGAGTCCCTAAGTATGCCCCTATAAAGTTACCAATGTTACGAAATCCTTGCGGCCAAGGGGGATCCCCAAGTCACCATAGCTTTCAATACTAAGTCAATGGTCAGTAGTCACTTGGATGATTTGATAGTTTTTTGGGGTGTTTTTTGGTGGAAATTTCATGACTTGGGAAACCTCCATATCATGGTCAGTCTTTGACAGTACACAGAATAATCTTTTGCCGGTAATGGTGTTATGTTCCATTGGTCGCCAAAAAAAACAAAAGGATTAAACTACCCATCATTACTTGAGTGATTGTTGGATAATAATAACAGTTAATAATCAATGAATAAGTCCTCAAATTAGTAGTTACCTGGCCGTTTGTTGGTGCGAATTAGTGGCATAAAATTCTTAAATCCATAAACCTCTAATAATTGAACATAGCTATTAAATTTGGCCCATCCAAAGTTGATTTACCTATTACAAATGGTGATTTACCTATATGAAAAATGGTGATGTTCCCATTAAAAATGGTGATGTTCCTATTAAAAATGGTGATTTTCCCCTCCATCTCTCCCCCCTTGGGTGACCTGAGCTCTGCGCCAGCGCGGCCGCCCCATAGGCGCCGGCGCCGAAGTTCCGCACGCGCTCCTGGCAACGGCCGTGCCGGAAGAGCGCCACCAAACGACCTCCGGGGTGCCGCGGGGGGGGGGGAGATTTCCAGTGGATGCCAACCTCGAGATTTTCAAATCTACAGTATAGTATGGTCTAGTATGGTCCAGTATAGTCTAGTATGTAATGGAATGGCATGGAATGGAATGGAATGGAATGCCATGCAATGCATGTACGTACGTACGGATGGATGTAGCTAGCTAGCTAGATGTGTATATATATATGCATATATATATATGCATATATATATATGTATATATATATAATTATATATATATATATGCGTGTGTGTATGTATGTATGTATTTATTTATTTTTTATATTTAAACTGATTCAAAAGGTGATTTCGTTCTAGTATTATTCAAGTAAAACCTATATTTGTATATGTGAAAGCACCAGGTGGGAAACATGGGGGATATCTCAATGTCTAATGCTTCATTCAATAACATCTTTTTTTCCATACTCATTCCATACGTGGTTCCCGCGCCCAGGGAATGGGGGCACCATCCTGATTTTGAGCCGGAAGGGGGTTCTAGTGAAGTTCTGCCACTGGCTATGGCGGCTATGGCGAAATGGATACCAGTGATATCAACGTTAGGGTTTGAATATGTTTGAAAGGGCTGTTTAAAGGCAAATTTGCAGGAAACCCCGAACGATTTGATGAGATGCAGATTTTCCCTTGAATCATCGAGATGACCATCTTGGTTGAGAGTAGAGCCTCAGCTTCCAAGCCCATGAAGCAATGGGGAAACCATCCGACCAAGATAGTACTCCGAGCTCGGCAGAAACTCCAAAACACAATGAAACTTAACCTATGACATAATGGATGCACTAAATAAACAAAATTATCATCCCATCCCCTCCCTATATGAAAAACACCCGCTAAGTATCCCTAAATGGTCCCAATTATGTAGAGATTCGCGTTTCTGAACCATGCTTTCTAAGGGGATGTTTAATATTATATTCATATAATTTCATATAGGGGGTGGGATTATAACCAATATATAACCCATATAACATAATCTAACATGGTAAAACCAACAATCAAAACATGGGACAGGTTGGCAGCTGCACCTTGCCACGTATGGATCTCCTCATCCGCCCTACCGACGAAGTTGGGCCATTTGACCCACTCACCTCGGAGGTGGCCTAAGGGCCCTTGAGGGCCACTTACACCTAAAGGCCCCTAAGTTGAAATAACATGAAACATAACATGAATCCCAATACTTTTGGTCCGGAATTTATGATGCATTCCAAACTTAAATTAAAATGATTAAATAAGGCCATTTGGGTTGCATCTTAAAATTAGGGAGTGAAAGTGACCGCAAAAAATGGTCCAATCAAGAATTTGGTTGCTGAAACGGCCACCAAATTTGATAGGACACATCCAAAAATAAACAGGGTCAGTGATGTTTTTCTTCCCAACTATGAGTAGGTCTAATATATAGTTGTTCAAACAAAAACATGGAGATCGACATCACGCGCGGCTTTCCACCTCCCATCCAGAAAACAAATCGCCCAAGGATTTCCAGCTGATTTCTTTGGCAAGGCTCTAGCAGCCTTGTCGTACAGCTGTCGCAACTCGTGATCTGCAAATTTCTCGTTAAGCACCTGGAAGAAATGAATCCTGAGCAGAGATCCCCAGTCGTCACCATGGGTAAACCTATACTAAGTCATGGTCATCCATGATGACTGGATGATACAAGGGGGGTACCATGACTTAGGAACCCCCCATAGATCAGTTGATTTTTGTCATCTGATTGACCACTATTGAACTGAGGGCCATCAGCTTTACGGTTCCACCGGGAAAAAAGTCAACTTGATCGCTAAAAATGTTGAGGTATGTCCATGAAATGAATGTATACATATATAAATATATATATATATATATCATCCCTGCCGATGATTTGAGTTGATACTTATTGCAGAAATTGATGTTCATGTATTTTCCGATGATTTCCCCTTTGTCCATTTTGCTGGTGGCAATACCGCATGGCACATGACATAGCTAACCTCCCACAACCTTGGATGATATACAGTGTATATATATATATATATTTTTTTTGTCAATGGATATGATTCCACATCAAATAAACCGATGTGAACTATAGATATGTATGACAATGATACATGTGTCACATATGTGTCACAATGATACTGCTACACATTGGACAATGTGACAATATCATAAAACGTTTGTTACAAACGTTGGAGAAAAACAAACCACACCGAGTTCTCCCAGCAGTTGACGATGTTCCACTCCAAGGTGCAGCTCCGTGTGAAGTGTGAAGAGGCGTGAGTTTTCTCGGAGGGCCTGGCCAAAAAAAAGGGCACCTGTTCCGACCCTCAAAATACTCTTTGGTAATTTAACATAGCTATGGAAAATGGGCCAAATATAAGTGAATGTCCCATTAAAATGGTGATTTTCCATTGCTATGTTCGTCCACCAGAGGGTAACTTTCAATTTCCGTTGTTTTGGCCCATACCACTGTCATAAAACTGAAAACCACGCGGCTAACTCACTTGAGCAACCAACAATTCGTGCGAAAAACTATGAATTGGTTTCCATCATCTACAAAAACGTCGCTGCAATTATCCCAGGAATTCCCCAAGTCATATGTGGATGGATTTCATCGCGATACTGTACTCGATTTCAACATTCATGTTTGATCAGGCATCGGATTCTCCAAGAAAACTGTCAACATGCAATAATGATATCAAGAATTCAGAATGCCTGAAATCGATGATTCTGGGTGTAAAAGGGATGTGTGGCATCGTTTATCATGTTTGGCATTGTTTTGTCGACATGATGTTTTATCATTTTACATGACAACCATCCACTTCTAAGCTCGCCAAAAGATTCTGCTACCCCCTGTTTTCTTCGATGTTTCATGTTTATTCGAGCTCCACAGCTACATCTCCCGTCCCCAAATCCCTTTTTTGCCAGTTTTTTTCATTGCGCCCCAAGCCATGCTGAAATCGCCAAGACCAGCAGTGCCAGCAGCAGCCAGCGGCGCCACGACGTGCCCTCCGCGGCCCCAGAGACCGTCGTCGCCGTCGTCGCCGTCGTCGACGTCGCGGTGCCCGGCAGGAGCCCTCGGGCTTCGGCGCGGCGACGCGCGGCCAGAGACATGCCCAGCATGGCATCCAACGGGGGCAGCAAACCACAAAGGCTGAGGCCGCAAATGGAGAAGTAGGAATGCAAAATATCTGGAAATGGAGCTTCCGGAAACCTCGGTTTTGATGATGTGGTTTTGGATGATGGTTGCCATAGTTTTTTTTTTGTTTCGGAGGAGGACACCTCAATGAACTTTGAGTGTTGAACACTGCACGGTAGATCTACAATTGTGACACGCATTCATGTTTCTATTGTTTGCGTGGATTCATCCATTCATTCATTCATTTCATTCATTCATTGATTCATTCCATTCCATTCCATTCCATTTCATTTCATGTCATGTCATGTCATTTACTTATTTCATTCATTCATTCATCCATTCATTCATTCTTTCATTTCATTTCATTTCATTTCATTTGATTTCATTTCATCATGCTGATTGTCATTTGTTTGTTGTCCTGTTTGTTTTTGTTGCATCAGTTCCCAGGTTGCCAGAAGCATACGGCCAAAGGGTCTGTCCATAGATTCTCTTCAAACGTGCATCTTTAAACATTTTTAAATTAAAACATCTTTAAACATGCATCTCTGCGCTACAGCAATGAGTAAGTTACATATCTAACAGTGCCTACTACATGAGAATCAAAGTGCCCAAAGATAGCATGGTGGAACGAAACTTAAAGGAAGCATGGAACATCTTAACACATCCATTAATTAAAAAAAAAAAACATGAGTCATGAGTCTGACTGCACCATGCTTGGTCATGTCAGTGTTGAATTCGTTCAAAAATCTTTTATAGTTGAAATCCATGCCAGGCGACTTCTGAAATCCTCCCATCTTGGATTCGCAGCTCAACAGGAAGCGAGCGCAACTTTGGCGCTCCAAGATGTCGGAAGCTCCCAGCAACTGAAGGCTTCCACCCACCCAGAAGGAGTAGCAACTGTCTGGGTCCTTCTCGATTCGTCCTTGAAAACCTGACACCTGGGCGGAATTTGATGAATTTGCTCTTCTGGTGGCCAACAAAAATTACAGGGGCCAAGTTGGCGTTGGAAAACCTGAAACATGATAGTCGGCCTACAAACAAATTACCAAACCTCAGAGTCCCCACTATGCATATGATGAGAACATGTATAAACATAATATATAATGCATATATTATTATATATAATACTGTATATTATATATGCAATAAAAATCAATAAAATATCATATATTACCACCATTGTCGGATCGGATTTTAACTACAGTACATATTCTGGGTCGCTAGGCCTGTCGCGAGGCACACCATCTCAGCAATTCCTCCCTCCTGTGCCGCGTTGATCTCATGGCAGGACATCACCCAAGCTTTAAAGGAAAGCACAACCAACAATCATGTGAAGGTGATGATGATATATGATTTAATGTGAAGGTGATGTTCAATTTATTTGTTATATAGATGCAATTTAGAATCCCGAATACGGAGGAAAACAGGACATATACAAGCCTTTTGGAGCGAGTACAGTAATGTACCCAACGTTTTCCTATCAAAAGTTGAGGTTTATATACAAATTTTTGACGTCAAGATACATCAAGAAGGAAGATGATACGCATCAGCAAATACAGAAAACGGGACATTTGGGAACAGCTCCAGAAATTGATAGCTACGATTACATAGTACCATAGTACTTAAACCATTGACCATGCTCAGTTTGAAGCGAGTCCACCCGGTAGATTAAAAAGATTAAAATCAATGCCATATAGCCACATATGGATATGAAATCAACTGGTGCATGTATCATTAACAAAAAAACACCTTCCAATACATGGAGTTGTTGACACTGGAATTCACAGCAACCCCAAAAAAATCGAAAGAAAAACAATCCTCTATAGAATCCTATTTTAAGAAAGTAGTCAATTTACCACTGTCAATTTTTTTTGTTGAGCTTATACATATTTATCCAATCATGTTCCCAGCAAACAGCAAACCTCGCCGTCCTGGGGCACTGGTCCAAGCGTCCCATCATCGCCAAGGCGGCCACGGCACAGTAGCTGCAGCCGCCGTGGGACTCCGTGGAAGGCGCCATGCCAAAGGCGCCGTCGTAGCTCTGTGAGCCATGGATGAACTGCAGCATTCGCTCCAGGTCGATGGCGTGCCAAAGGTCTAAGATGTAGCAAATACCTGAAATGGCATGTTAAAAACATTTAAAAGCCATGACCTGGGGGATTTAAGATGGCTTGGTCTATTTATATCTATTTGTATAGTATCAAGTATCAAGCATCCAATTATTGGGGCACCAAGTTTTGACCCATAGGCGAATAGGTGGGAAGACTGGGAAGATTTCCTGGAAACTGTGGAAGTCGGTTTTGGACAAACATATTCTTTTGGTAAAATATAATAAGGGAGATAAAATCTGTTGGAAAGCACAGCATGTTTTTCATCAAATATTGGGACATCATGGGGTTTAGGCACGCACATACACATACACACACATATATATATATATATAATATATACATAATTTTACACATGCACCTACGATAGTGACGCAACACTTACCACATGAAGTATCATCGTTTCACTTAGTTCCCCAAGAAGGCCTCTTCCAAGAGGATTATCTTTTTTTGGAACCGGCTTCGGGATTCCAATATAAATAATCCCCAAGGCTAAGAAGAATATGCATCAACAAATGCTTTCACCCTAATGTTAACTTGCACGAGCTAGTGCCGAAATAGAATATGCGTTTTCCAGGTGTTCTGGAACTTGCCAGGTTTGAGATTGCAATCGTATGTGCGTCGGACAAGGATCAGCTACATGTTGCCAAATCTTTGCCTATAGGAAGTTATATTCCTGTATGTAGCATAGCCATAGCTCAGATACCTCAAAATCAGGACAAAAAACAATATTGAATTTATTTTCCAAGCAAAACATATTCGTTACTTTATGATCAGGGAATGATGCTCACATGATTGATTATTCATGTAGAGCTGCCAGTGCCACGGCATAAAGGCTCAAACTAAGAGCCTACGATGGGGAGGAATATATATAACTATATATACATACATATCACCATTGTTTTGTGTTTTTAGGTGTTGTTGTTCATGCGTCTTTTCCCTATAAAGGGGCATCTCAATATCAAGAAAAAGGAAGGACAATCTCAGTTCTGACTCTGGTTGGCCTTACATTCATTGCATGAAAGCTTCCAAATTATAAATCCCACGCAAGAAAAAACACCTATTCATATTCCAGTGGCGAACAAAAAAAAACAAAAGCACACAAATGAGATTTCTACATGTAAAAGTGTGATGTATCCATTCTTTTGAAGAAAAAATGATAGAGATATCCCTTATACCCCTGGGCAATCCAACCACAAGAATGAACAAATACCCTTCTAAAAAAGGGACATCTCCATTCTGAATGCATATGGTTTCATTCTTTGGGAAAGGATGTAAACCATCCAGAGTTCCACAGACAAAAAACAGATTGGAAATTAAAAATGTCCGCAACAATTTCCATTCAAAACGGTGGTTTCTCCATTCAGAATGGAGAACGGAGAAGTCTCCATTTAGAACGGAGAATTCTCCATTCAGAGGGATTTCTCCATTCTGAATGGAGAAAACGCTTCGGAAAACACTAATATATAGATTTTTAAAAAAAGAAAGGTTCGAAACGCTTCTGAAAAAATTTGAATGGAGAAATCTCCATTCTAAATGGAGATTTCTCCATTCTGAATGGAGAAAATGCTCTGGAAAAAAAAGAGAGACAAATTTCAAAAAAAGGTTCGAAACGCTTCTGAAAAAGATTGAATGGAGAAAATGCTCTGGAAAAAAGAGAGATACATTTTAAAAAAAAGGTTCGAAACGCTTCTAAAAAAGTTTGAATGGAGAAATTTCCATTCAGAATGGAGATTTCTCCATTCTGAATGGAGAAAATGCTTTGGAAAAAAAAGAGAGACGCATGTCAAAAAAAGGTTCGAAACGCTTCTGAAAAAAATTGAATGGAGAAATCTCCATTCTAAATGGAGATTTCTCTATTCTGAATGGAGAAAATGCTCTGGAAAAAAAAGAGAGACAAATTTCAAAAAAAGGTTCGAAACGCTTCTGAAAAAAAATGAATGGAGAAAATGCTCTGGAAAAAAAAGAGAGACACATTTAAAAAAAAAGGTTCGAAACGCTTCTAAAAAAGTTTGAATGGAGAAATCTCCATTCAGAATGGAGATTTCTCCATTCTAAATGGAGAAAATTATTTGTGGAGTGGAGTTTGTTTTTTTTAAATCAAAACACTTCTGAAAAAATGAATGGAGGAATCTTCATTCAGAATGGAGATTTCTCCATTCTGAATGGAGAAAATTCCCTGTAGAGGTTTTTTTCCAAAAAAAAAATCTAAACGCTTCTGAAAAACATTTGAATGGAGAAATCTCCATTCAGAATGGAGATTTCTCCATTCTGAATGGAGAAAATTATCTGTAGATATTTTTTTTAAAGTTCAAAACACGTCTGAAAAAAATGAATGGATAAATCTCCATTCAGAATGGAGATTTCTCCATTCTGAATGGAGAAAATTATTTGTGGAGTTTGTTTTTCAAAAAAAAAGTTCAAAACACTTCTGAAAAAAATTGAATGGATAAAATTCTCTGTAGAGATTTTTTTTTTAAGTTCAAACCACTTCTGAAAGAAAATTGAATGGAGAAATCTCCATTCAGAATGGAGATTTTTCCGATTTTGAATGGAGAGAATTATTTGTGGAGTTTGTTTTTCAATAAAAAATCAAAACGCTTCTGAAAAAAATTAATGGAGACAATTCCCTGTAGATGTTTTTTTCAAAAAATCAAAAACGCTTCTGAAAAACATTTGAATGGAGAAATATCCATTCAGAATGGAGATTTCTCAATTTTAAATGGAGAAAAAATATCTGTAGCGATTTTTTTTCAAAAGAAAATTCAAAACGCTTCTGAAAAAAATTGAATGGAGAAATCTCCACTCAGAATGGAGAAATCTGCATTTATTTTTTTGAGAAGCGTGTTTCATTTGCAATCTCATATTTTGCAAAAAAAAGGTGAAAACGCTTTTCAACAAAAGTGGATGGAGATTTCTCCATTCTGAATGGAGATTTCTCCATTCTGAATGGAGAAAAGTTTCTGGAACACAATTTACAGATAATTTAAAAAAAAAGTTGAAAACGCTTCTGAAAAATTTGAACGGAGAAATCTCCATTCAGAATGGAGAAATCTCCATTCACTTTTTTTTGAGAAGCGTTTTGCATCAGTTTTTTGAAAAAAAGAGGCGTTTTTTACTTCAAAAGTAGTTGAAAAACGCTTATTTTTTTTTTTGAATGGAGATGATTTTTCAATATTTTTTTTGGCCTGGCAGATCGGAAATAAACAAAAAAAACACAAATTATTCATTCTTCTCCATTCAGAATGGAGAAATCTCCATTCTGAATGGAGATTTCTCCATTCATTCTTTTTCAGAAGCGTTTTGAACCTTTTTTTTGAAAAAAAATCAACAGAGAATTTTCTCCATTTAAAATTAAAATGGAGAAATCTCCATTCTGAATGGAGATTTCTCCATTCAAATGTTTTTCAGAAGCGTTTCGAACTTTTTTTTGAAAAAAATATCTACAGGGAATTTTCTCCATTTAAAATGGAGATTTCTCCATTCATTTTTTTCAGAAGCGTTTTGAACCTTTTTTTTTTGAAAAACAAACTCCACTGATAATTTTCTCCATTCAGAATGGAGAAATCTCCATTCTGAATGGAGATGTTCTCCATTTCTTTTTTTTTTTTTCAGAAGCGTTTTGAACTTTTTTTTAAAAAAAATATCAACAGAGAATTTTCTCCATTTAAAATGAAGAAATCTCCATTCTGAATGGAGATTTCTCCATTCAAATGTTGTTCAGAAGCGTTTGGAACTTTTTTTGAAAACAATCTCAACAGAGAATTTTCTCCATTTAAAAAATTAAAATGGAGAAATCTCCATTCTGAATGGAGATTTCTCCATTCAAATGTTTTTCAGAAGCGTTTCGAACTTTTTTTTTGAAAAACAAACTCCACAGATAGTTTTCTCCATTCAGAATGGAGAAATCTCCATTCTGAATGGGGATTTCTCCATTTATTTTTTTCAGACGTGTTTTGAACTTTTTTTTGAAAAAAAAACTCTACAGAGAGTTTTCTCCGTTCAGAATGGAGAAATCTCCATTCTGAATGGAGATTTCTCCATTCACATGTTTCTCAGAAGTGTTCTGTTTTTTTAAAAAACATCTCTACAGAGATTTTTCTCCATTCAAGTGTTTTTTTTGAGAGGTGATTTGAGCATTTTTTAAAACATATATCTACATATAATTTTCTCCATCCAGAATGGAGATTTGGAGATTTCTCCATTCATTTTTTTCAGAAGCGTTTTTTGTTGAAAAACAAACTCCACAAATAATTTTCTCCATTCAAATATTGTTCAGAAGTGTGTTGATTTTTTCTTGAAAACAATCTCTACAGAGAATTTTCTCCATTCAGAATGGAGAAATTTCCATTCTGAATGGAGATTTCTCCATTCATTTTTTTTTCAGAAGTGTTTTGATTTTTTTTTTAAATATCTCCAGATTTTTTTTCCATTCTGAATTGAGACTTCTCCATTCTAACAGGAGATTTCTCTATTCATTCAAACGGATTATTTTTCTCTATTCAGAATTCTCCGTTCTAATTTTGATTTGTTTTCTTCCATTCCAAATAGATATGTCTTGTTCCATTCTGAATGGAGATTTATCCAGTCTAACTTCTGAAATTCAAAACATATTCACTCTGGAAACAGCTCCATCAATATTAACTGTGTTGCTGTTTTCATAAACATTTTTTTTTGAAGAAATCTCCAGTCTGAGCCTGAGTGAAGGAATATTTATTCTGGATTGAAAAAACATATATATATATATACAGTAGAAATTAGAGAAAAACACTTCTATTTCTTCTTTGCTTATTTGTTTGTAACACAATTTGTGCATGTTAATGTTCATTTCAAGGGATTTGTTTATTGAATGTATGAGATTATACTTGTTTACATATTAGATACATGGTCATCATATGTATTAGCTATATATATATATATGCATATGTTGTTGGAAGTTTCTGATATGACCACTAGCGAGGTTTGGCCTTCTCTTTTCATTTTCAGCATTTTTCAGCAGAAGAATGCAACACTCCCCAATCTTTCTTTTGTCGCTTATTTTTTGCCAAAAAAACTGGAACAAGGAAGCACCTTGCAACACGGAGAAACCACCATTGAGAATGGAGACGTATCCAGTCCTTTTTTGGTTGGTCTTTTTCAAATTTCTTAGAATAGTGTTTCTGCATCTTGAATCTTTCATGTTAATCAAAAAAATGGAACCATAACACTGAAAGTGCAGGACCGCACACCAACTTTTACCCTAGCCTCGGGCCGTGACCGGCTCCCAGTCAGGCACAACTCACACTAACCCCCTTTGGAGTGTGTGTTCAGCTCCTTCGCTGAGCCTCGGCTTCTTCACGACCAGCCGAGATGCGCTGCCGGTAGTTCTTCTTCCTCGCGGCAGCGTCTGCTCGAAGTCGCTTCGCCACATCCGTGTCCTTCAGGGCCCATCGAGCCTGAGCGAGCGTGGCCATCAGCTTTTGGTTGCCGCATAGTTTCGTCAGGTCATCCGCGATGAGCTCCTCGCCTGGGACCCATCTGACCAGACGAGCGGCACCATCTTCTTGAAGGGCCTGTCTCATGGCCGCAATGTCAATGGCCAATCGCTTGTCTTCACCAAGACCTGTTCCGTTCAACAGGTCATATCCGGTGCGAGAGTCGAGCACCAAGACAAGCTTCCACTGCGCCACATGCGGCACCCACATCTTGAGCTCGAAGTTCTCCGAGATCATCTCGGCCAGGAGGGCTCTGACGAAGTCGCCTTCTTCAAGCGTGTGAGCTGCTTGACTGATTTCCGCAGCCAGACTTGACCGGACCACCCTTTTGAGCAGTCCAGAGTGGTAATGCACCACATTGAACGGTGCAGTCCCTGACAAAATGTCAGGATTGGCAAACCCAATTGCAAAACCTCCTTGGGATCTTCCCCTCGGCATTCCGGCGAAAGAAGCATCTGATGTGCACACCACCACCATGTCCTTCACCTCACATCCCAGCTTCTCGAACTTCACGGTGACCGGAATTCTCGCCCTGTCCACCAAGAGCTTGAGCTCCACCAAGGCTGCCGGATCAGCTACTCCAGCCAACTGTTGGATTCTGGAAACTCCAAAGGCCAGATCTGCTCTGCATTGCCTAGCCATCCAGTTGAGCTGTCCACACAAAGTTCCGATCCACTTGCGTTCA
This sequence comes from Cladocopium goreaui, assembly GCA_947184155.2. Classification (NCBI taxonomy): domain Eukaryota; class Dinophyceae; order Suessiales; family Symbiodiniaceae; genus Cladocopium; species Cladocopium goreaui. The sequence continues at coordinate 141,596 of CAMXCT020002201.1, forward strand.
TTCGGCAACAGAGGATGTTCTTGTCCACGTGGTCGTTGCGGGGGATCTACCAGACGCTCGGCATACTGGTCCATCTGCATGTAGACAGTCCCATCTGGCATTTGCTTCTCAAAACGGCCACAGAACTTCGTCCATTGCACCGGGTGGACCCATTCCCCAAACGTAAAGAGGGAATTGAGCCTTTCCATCATGACCTTCTCATATTCATTGTCTGTAATCAGCCTCACGTCATCCACATGGACAGCCAAAAGCGCAATGACCCTGCCCCCTTGGAAAAAGGCAAAGACTCCTGGACATAGGTGAAGTTCACGTCCACCAACTGATTCGGCTCCTCGCTTAAACCTCTTGTACCAAAGCCTTGGCGATTCTGCAAGACCAAAACCTGCCTTCTTCATCCTCATGAGATCAGTGCGTGCTCCTGCGGGTAACTTGCTCATCAAGTATTGTCGTACAAAAAGAGGATAATTCTTTGGGCATCGCACAAAAACCCTTCTCTCTGCCGGCAAGTAGTCTCCTTGCAGAAACGCTGCTGAAATGTCTGCAAATGTCATCTTCCAAGACCATTGTGCCGCCAAAAAGCATAAGAGATTGTGTGCAAGCAGGCTTGCAGTTGGAGCCTCTGTCTCAAAGTCTCCTGCTCTCTGATCCATGTGTCCTGCAATGACCAATCTGGCTTTGAGCTTCGCATCTGGAAGATCTGCATCAGCTGGGTGTTGATTCCGGGGATCCGTCTTGTTTACCAAGACAAAACGACTGGGAAGAATCTCTGAAGCATCCACCACCTCGTTCGGCATCACCGGAGCCAAAGCATCATGTTTGAAGTAGATGTCCAGTGCATCTTTGATCGGCTGCTCAAATGCCTTCTGCCAAACTGGCGAAAGGTTGCACCATTGTAGTTCAAGTCGAACCTTTCCTGTTGCAGGCAACGTAGTATCCACAGGCTCCTCAGGAAGATGTGTCAGTTCTACTTGTCCTTGATGAGGAGCATGTGGTGTAGGTTCTTGCACGTTCGTCAGGTGGACAAAGTTGAAAAAGATCTCCTGCATCTCAAGCTGAGTTGCCTTCAAAGAATCCTTGGCCAAGTTGACAATGTCCATGACTTGGTTGACATCCAGATTGGGTACGTTGGCAAGGTGTTGTGTCATCAACGTCTCATTTGGCCAACCTGATTCCAGCTGCAGTTCTCTATATTGGTGCACCAGGTCTTGTCCAGCACGCCAGGCATCCTCTGCAAAATGACGCGCTTCTAGCCAATGCACCAAATGGGACTCCGCTTCGTCAGGATCTTGTACTTGAAACCGTGTGACACCCTGCCAATAACCCAACAAATTCTGTTGAGTGTTCCATCCAGTCCACCTGACACTGTCTGCGATCAATTCAGACATCCTCTCATTGGCCACCGTTGGGTGCATGAACATCGCTGATTGAGGGATTGGGCCGTAACCCACATAGTTGTGGGGTTCCAGCGGGTTGTTGACATAGTAGACCTGCGTAGTCCTTGCTCCAGTGATCCAACTCCTCGGAATTCCTTTGGGTGGGTCCACATGTGGCTCATTGAGGCCTTTCTCCTGATGAAAGGCCAACACATCAAACAAGTGGAACCGTGGGACCACATGTATCCTGTAGAGTTCCGTCTTCTCTGGGCTCAACATCCAGTAGTCCTTCTGAGGAGGTGGATCTTGGCGTTGTCGTCGTAGAATTTCCCATTGTCGCTCACCCACCAATGGCCTCTTCATACTTTCAGGCAAGATGTTCATGACGTGACCAGGTGGCGGGGGCAGACGAGACCTTGTCAACGGTGACGCCGGCTTGTACTCCAAGGTGTACCTTTGACGATTCACACGTCGTACTAAAACCGGCTCATCCATTTCTCTCAAGGCTGACCTTCCCAGCTCAGCTTGTTCTCCTGTCGGTCTCCTCCTCATGTGTGTGAGCTCCACCACGGGCAAGTGCTGCAGCATCTCCGTCGTCAAGGACCGCTCCAATGCTTCCATCAGATCAGCGTCAGAATCTGAATACTCCGTGCCGTTGAACTTCTCCAAATTGACGTACGGAGGATCGTCATTTCGGACGTTCACATGTAGGACTTCAGGATTCTCCTGCTGTGTCGGCACCGCAATCTGGACAGTCTTCGGTTCCAGTTTCTGCCGCATAGATCTGAAATGCTCCTCCGTTCTGTTGAGCGCTTTGTCAAACATGCCTCGGCGCTCCAAGAATGGCCTTGACGATGGATCTGCTCGAGCTCCTTCATGTGTTCTGGCCTTCTTGATCGGCCTGGAGGACACCACTGGTCTATTTGATCCTCCTGAAGGCTTCGAAGCCGGAACTTGTTGTCGGTGAATGGAGATCGGCACATCATCCAAAGGTGAGGATGCTTTCCTCATTTGTTCTGCCGACACAGGGTGATTTCCTTCATCCTCCTCGTCACTCATTTCCATCACTGGGTATCTAGGATCAGGCACTCTCACCTGATCCGTGCTCCTCTCCTTATCCTTCTTCACGGTCTTCAAAACCTTCTTCTTAGCATCCGTGCTACCTGTAGCCGCTTCCTCCTCCGTAGAACTTGAAGACGAGGACGAGGAGTCAGGAACTTCTGCGTTCACCCTGCCGGAGTCCAACTGCTTGGAGAGTTCCGAGAGTGCTTCCTTGGTTATGCTCGTGGCCTCATGCTCCTCTGCCACAGCCAACCTCACAAACTCCAGCGGAACTCCCTTCAACTTGTTCTTGTACCGAATCCAAACTCTCTTGATGGATCCGTCCTTCCTCTCGATAGCCGCCACCACTGCAGGCCCCAGCCAAGACACATTGTCTTGAAGTCTTCTTGACAGTCCTCTCCTGTGTGCTGGGGGTTCCCAAAACATCACCTGTGCTCCTTCTGTCAATAGTTCCAACTTCGGAAGTCTCGCTCTGGACCCGGCAGCCTTCTTCAGTGCGTCGCTGGCTTCCATCCATTGGAAGGCATCTGACGCCGCCTTCCTGATCTGGCTGGCTCTGAAGAAGGAATCCTCTGGTGATGTCGGCCGTGCAAGCTGGTAGTGAAATTGTCCTGCCAAGGCCTCCATGAGATTGGTTGGCATTGAAGTATCTTTCCCAAACACCAGCTGCGTAGGTGAAAAGCCAGACACTCTCGCCTGACTGTTCCTGGCTGCAGCTGCGGCTATGACGGCCATCTGTAGCTGTCCCAGACCCACAATGGATTGCTCCTTGATGATCTTCATGAGCAGCACCTTCAAAACTGCCCCATGTCTCTCAGCAAGTGACATCCTCCAATGTGCTGTAGGTGGGACCATCTCATGGAAGACGCCAAAAGTCGCCAAAAGCTGCTCAAGCTCTCCCTTGAACTCGCTGCCCTGATCTGTCATCAGTACGGCAGGTGGCCCAAACACTCCTACCCATCTGTCTCTGATCAACTCCATCGAGATGTCCGACGCAGGGTCCTTGGCCGCCGTCGCGATCTGGTAGAGGGAAAAGGCGTCGATAATATGCGTAACTGCATACTTGGTTTCCTCCATGTCCCACACGTAGAAGGTATCCGAGAGAATGCGCTCATTGAAGACCATCGGGCGCTGGAATGCCGCCTTGGGGGTCGCCATCGGGCTCTGAACCTGTTGACATATCTGGCACTCCAAGTGATCAATGATCTGGGCCAGCTCCGGTTTCGCCCCATTGAGCAGCATCATCCTCTTCAGCTTGGCGTTGCTCACATGTCCAAGCGCCACATGCAGATGTGCCAACGTAGACCTCATAGTACGGCTCACCATTGCGGCCGTGCCTGAGAAGCTGATATAATCATATCTCGTGCCAAACTCTGTCTGCTGCAGGTGTTGTCGGATCTGACCTTCCGGGGTCTGCTCCAGTTCAGCTGGCACTGCTTCCCAAAGTTTGGTGTTGGGCACTTCTCTATGCAGCTCCAAATGAAAAACCTGGGCTGATTCCTCCTGTATGGCCTCCAGACCTCCTAACAACCAATCACAAAAGGCTGGCGTCCACTCTGCCGCCAAAGTCGATCTCCTGACTGCCTTGTATCTTCTTGTAGTTTCATCCCGCACCGCCACTGATCCTTCCAACGGCTGATGTGCTCCTGGGGGATGATCGCACTTCTTGTCCGGGAAGAGCGTCGTACAGATCATAGGATGGTTCATTTGCACGGCGGTTGCCTTTTTGTGTGGAGCACCGCTCACCACGTCCTCCAACCCCAATTGGCACATATGTACCTCCTTTTCATAGACCTGCTTTCTCTGTGTCATCTTGGGCATCTTGAGAGCCTCGCTTTGTTTGGGTTGTTCCAACACCACAATTCCGCCATGAGTGTTTTGGAAAGCCCAAATCCAGCAGACCAGTTCCCAAAATGGTTGATGCTCCCGTCGTAGTGCTTGAAGGATGTCCTTCCTCTTTCTCATCCTTTGCCATGAGCTCCACGGACCACATGGTGGTGACAGTGTCACTACATCAGGACGTTGATTCTCAATGACGTCCTTCAGCAGCTGGACATGTTCCTCCTTGAGTAAGTCCAGCCCGTAAAGCACGTCCTGCGGTGGCAAGACCTCCCATTCAGGACATTCCCTTGCCATTGAAGACAACGTAGCCTTTCCTGCAAAGACCTCCAAAAGTGTCCATGGTCTCTTCTTCATCTGGGCAGCCTCATAGATTCTATGTTGTAGACGTAGAGCCTTCTGCACTCCTTGTCTGATGCTCCTCGTCTGTCTCCGGTTCAAGGTGATCTTCTTGACTGATGCCCCTGCTTCAGCTTGCAGAGTTGGATGTCCTGTCTCCTTTCTCGTCTCCTCAGATAGAACTCCACAAGGACCAGGATCTCCAGTTTGAAGTAGCTCCTCAAGTAGAGCTCCACCAAGACGTTGAGCTCCAGTTTGATGTGGCTCCTCCGATAGACCTCCAGTTTGATGTAGCTCCTCACAAAGGTCTCCAGTTTGATGTAGCTCCTCAGGAAGATCTCCACCAGGACGTAGAGCTCCACCAGGTCGTAGTCGGCCTTCCATCACCACATCCACTCGTTCTATTTCACGTCTCCTCTGCTCAGCTGTGGTTGGGGCATTGGGGTCCGTCAGTTGGAGCTCTTGGAGCCCCTGCGCTTGTCTCGAGCCTCCTTCTCCTCTGTCTCGCCCAATGCCAAGGGATACACCTTCGGGTTGAAGCACAGCTGACGGGCGCTGCCGAGATGTCCCCATAGTCCCGCAAGGAACCTGCCGTTCATGTGCATGATCCACCTGGGATTCCTCTTCCAGCGTCTCTTGGTTGTCTTGTCGGACTCCACCGCCTGTTTCATCCTCAACATCAGCAGCAAAAGCTTCCATTTGAACGTCAGGGTCTGTTCCGTGATGCTGCCGAGGATGTTGAAGGTGACGTCGTAACTGTACCGTTGCGACAGGGTCGGAAAGTCTGCTTCTCGTCCTGTGAGGGCCGCCTTCTTGTTCTCCTTCTTCTCCTTGGGGGCCGTCTGCCCAGATGCCGCCGCCTTGCTCTGGCTCTTCGCTTTGGCTTTGGCTGCTGTAGCCATCTCCTGCATCTCCATCATCATCGTGGCCATCTGAGCCATCTGTGCCTGCATCTCCAACATTTCCTTGGGCATCTGCGGTGACTTGCTCTGAGATCGGGCTCTGGTGTCTGACAGCGTTCTCGAAGCTCGGCGTCTCACCGACCTCGATGTCCTCTGTTCCGGCTCCTGCAGCTCGTCCGACGAGATCGCATGAGCCTCGTCCTCCAGCATCCCGACGTTCTCCCATGGGCTGTTGTCGACCATCCGCCACCGTGTGCACCGTAAGAACGGTAGGGCGCGTAGGTGGTGATCCTTTCACCGTTGATCCACTGGAAGTCAGCGGAAACACTTCATAGTGTGGCTGCAGAACGAACTCACTAGGAACAGGCTGCATGTCAGACAACTGATCAATGGGAATGACATAGTGACCTCCTGCAGATTGACGTAGTCCAAACCTTTTGATGCCATACTTCTTAGATGTCACTGCATGCGATGACGTGTCGACCATGAGACCCAAGGTTGTGCAGACAGGTTTTGACAACAATGGTGGACAGTTCCCTGCAACAACTGAAATCCGCAAAAGACATGGGATGCCGGCTAAATTCACATGGATGATCACTGCAAACTTGCTTTGGTTGATGTGCCCATCCCCAAAACGAAACGATTCCTTCTCTGGGACAACCTTGCAATACCAACCATTTCTCTTCCATTTCAAAACCAGGGGTTTGACCCATGTCGTCCCTGCCACCGTCTTCATGCACCCCAAATCCAAAATCATCTTGTCCCACAACTCCGTCAAAGACCAATAAACATCATGAGTAGTGATAGATGTAGAAGACGAGGTAGTCATGAAGGTGTTCTGAGGTCTCCCCCCCCTCTGTGGCGCACTCTTGTACATCGCCTCGGACTGGGCACACTGTCGAAGGAAATCCCAGTCGGCATCAGCTTGTCTGTTGCCTGCTGGAAAGGTGACGTTGGTCGCATGCACCGGTGCCTTGTTTCTGTACGGGCACTCTTGCGACCAATGTCCCAATTGTCTACAGATGAAGCAAGGCTCCGTCTTCTGTTGTTGTTTCACCCAACGCTTCACTTGTTCTCGGTCTTTGTCTCCTTGTGGGCCTCCTGGTGCATTGCCTTCCTTCTGGAAGTACTGTCTCATCTTCTTGATCTCCCTCACTCGATTTCTGGCTTTGTACTCTTGTGCAAAGATTTCGGCCATAAAAGCGTCCGATGTCGAAGGTGAAGATGAGATGGTAGATGATGTAGTTCCTGTCGACGAAGCTTCCATCACAGAGGTCGCCGACATTGGTGGTCCGCTGAACGAAGTCATGTCATCCTCCTCCTCGTCAACAGATTCATCTCCAACACCATCTGCTGTGATTTGTTCATCATCCAAGCCATCCTCATCAGCTCCATCCTCATCTTCAAGGATCGCCATCAACGCGTCTCGGAAGCGACGCCTCCCAAAGAACTTTCTGCGGTTCTTCCTCACGCCAGGTGTCGCCGTAGAGCTCTGCAAGGGTGAGGTCATACTTGATGATGTAGTCGCCTTCTGCACCAGGTACTTGTCCTCCTGATCCAAGGTCGGTTCGCCACGGCCAATCGGACATCCCGGTTGGCCCTCCAACTGCTCCGCCAAATCCATCAGCGATGTGGTCACAAGGTCCTCATCCTCCAGGGTGCCTTGGCTTGCAGCCTTCACCAATGCCAAGTCCCTCTTGGTCAAGCGGGCTGCATCCAAGAGATGTCCAATGTAAAACTTCGATCCCACCTGATAGGCGGGTGAAGACTGGTTCTCACGCCTGTAGATCTCGGCGCGATTCAAAAAACTTTCAATTGATTCTCCATGCAAGCGGGTCAGCTTCATGAATTTCTGTCTCCTCTGGTCCACCTTCTTCTGGTCAAGAAGCTTGATGATGGGGCTCCTCTCCATCTCCTGTTTGATCTTCTGGATCCCGTCGGCTCCGGAAACCTCCTCCACCGTCAAGTGCTGCACGATCTTCCCTGCTCTCTCGCGTAGCTGCTGCATCAGTCTGGGTCCTTGCATCTCCTGGGGCAATGATTTGCCCTCCGAAGCCACCCAAAAGGTGACACTCCTCCAGTACTGCTCCCAGCTTTCTCCTGGTCTTGCGTAGAAGATCGGAGGGTACGACGAGCTCAACTTCCCAGTCGTACCCATTGCCTGTTGACTCTGGTTTCCGGCCACCGAGGGAACACCACTAGGCACATCTCCGATGGGCCTGTTCTCAGGATCCTTCGCCCTAGGTGCCTGTGGTGACACCGGTGATAGGGCTCCATCACTCCCGCCAAAAAGTCCATGATCGTCTGGTTGAAGTTCTCCACAATGTCGATCTTGTCCATGCTCATCTCGGGATAGTGCTCGTCCATCAGATAGGGTTGACCAATTCTCATCACCTGCATTGTACCCTCCTTGCTTCCAATGCCAGTCAGATCGCCAACCGGTGTCTGACCATCCATCTCCGGGCTCTGATGACGTAGTATCCCAGTTTTGCCATCTATCCCAACTTCGCCTACTCCACTGAGACGACCTCCAACTCCACTGCGATCCATGCTCAGAACTTCGAGAGGAATGCCACTCCCCTGAAGCATCTGACCAATTCTCGGCCGCATTCACCTGCCAGTTCTCATTGTCGCTCCTCCAAGGGTCATTGGTCAGCCATGGATCGTCCATTGGGCTCTCACTTTCACTTCCGGGAGCTAAGTCACGATGCCCTTCTCCCGCACGTCCTCCATGTTCACCACGTAGAACCTGCTGCACAAGGCTGTCAGGAACAAGCTCCGAGCTCGAAGACCCCAGAACTCCACTAAGAAGTCCATCTCCCATCACCGACTCGTCCGAGTCATTGAACCTCAAAGTTCTGATCCTCCAAGCTCGTCTTCTCCTGGCCTCCTCAAACTCCGGCATGGGCATCCCGGCAACCTCAGGTCGTTGCCTCTCTTCTGCTCCCGGTCGGGTGTCCGGGGTCCATGGTTCGCTTCCATCTAGGGATCCTCGCGAACCAATCGGCGCCGAGGCGAGGGCCGCCATGGTTTAGGCACAAGCCAAGGGTAAGACACCCTGAAAACTCAGGCCACAGACGTGGCTCCGCTACCACTGAAAGTGCAGGACCGCACACCAACTTTTACCCTAGCCTCGGGCCGTGACCGGCTCCCAGTCAGGCACAACTCACAATAACCATTCAGAACAGATAAATATCCATTCGGAATGGAGACATAATTTCACCAAAAGGATGCATCAACCTCCATGTAGAATGGAAAAATATCGGTTCTGGATGGGCAAATCTCCTTGCAGGGTGAATGAATGCTAATTGATGATGGTAAATTGTCAATTCTTGCTGGAAAATGTTGTTAACTGTTTCATCTATATATACAGTACTTTCGTTCAAGTTTGACCAAAAGGAATGAAACACCACCTGTTCAGAACCAACAACTTTCATTCAGCATGAAGATTTCTCCGATTCATTTTCGAGCACATATATAGACACTTTTCTCTTCACCATGGGAACAATCAAAAGTCCATTCAGATGCTTCATTTCTACATTGCTCTCCTCGTGACTGCAGCACCTCTGAGTTGTTTTTTTTTTGAAATTTACAAGCCCAGGTTTTTCAACTCTTGGGTCCTGGGTCATGTTTTTTGCTAGCTTCCAAATCCGGGTTTTCCCACTTGAAACATGTTTCACCTCAACAGGGTGAATCCGTATTCCCTACACATGCTGAAACGCTTCTTTTTTCTATTCCCCACCAGCTGGTGCAAGTTAACACACCCTAATATCAAATAATATGAAATGTCACCCCAAACCCTTTGTTTAGCATTGGATCTATTCATGTTTGGGGGCCATATGGGAGTGGTTTAATAGTATATTAGGGGGATTGAATCAATTATTACCATTATTGCTCTGATTCTCGCATGGCAATTCGGCCAACTGGAGGATTCTCAAAATGGGGGTACCCCCAAAATGGCTTGATTATTCATGGATAATTTGTGGCTAGCCCATGGTAGCCCTTTCTGGTTTCGGAAAGCTCCAACTGAACGTTCCTCCGTTTCTTCAAGGATCTGGCCGCGCAGTAGACGAAACGGATGTCACTCTCACTGTCCAAACTCGACAAACAGTTGACGCAGCAAAAGCCTGAGCGGATATCACCACTGGATATCACCAAACAGTTTCCAGGAACCTCAAAAACCTGTCTTTATATCCAGGATATAAACATCACATAACATCACAGGATTTCCAATGTTTCACCAATGGATATCACCACGGGTATCAATTAACCAACAATGGATACTGAATAACAGGTGATAAATATAGTGATTAAGCATTGGAAGCATTGGAATTAATTCATTGGTGGTCCATGTGGTCAGAACTTTTCAATCAAGACTGAATATATGATTAAGATGGCAACAGAATTCAATGGAACGCCCAGGTGAAATAAAGGAAAAACCACGCAGCAAAACAACACACTTAATGCGCTAAACAAAATGCCATGAACCTACAAACCTGGATTGTTTTTACATGTTCATACCTCACATTTCTGCTGAATCATTCGAAGTTGTTTATCCTTATTGGATCTGACACAACCAATTATTTTAGATGTGATCTAAATAATGCTCAAATCTACCACCACCATTCATTCCTACAAACATAGACTAACAATGAACAATCCAGGATTTCTGTCCATCTCAAAAAAATCATGTCATTGCCAGATTCATCTAGACATGTGGGACTAACCCTTCATTTCTATAAAAATTCCACTTCTGAACGATGCGTATATCGATCCATGAAATCCCAGCAGCTTCCATCCTCCAGTTGCCATTTCCGCAATGATTCAGCCACTGCCTCCCGGCGGACACGGCTTAGGTCGTCTCCCAGAATGAGAAGCATCACCAGAGCCACGTATGTGTTGGCAATATGGGGCTGGTTGTTTACCTGGCATGGCAAGGCAAAGGAACCCAGCCGGGTAAACATAGAGAAAGATGTCGAAAACCAATGGGTTAGGAACATGATCTACTTCTATGGTGGATTTTCAAAATTTATGTTAGTTAACCGAGTTAACCCGAGTGTCACTATTTTAGGCCTAATTTGTTATGTAGCGATAGGGGATCCCGCCAAACTTGCCTTCGTGCAATTCTGGGAAATAAAGTAAGGACCCCGATCCCAAATATTTTGATGTGGTTAGTGGTTAGCAGTTACAATTCTTTGGAACTTCCATAGGCTAGCGTGAAATGCAACTTTAAAAATCTTGAATGGGGCTATGACCCAGTCAGAACTTCTAGGGGGTCCCTTATGGTGGACGTTGAGGCAGCGGCGGATCCGTGGTCACATTGGACGATGGCGTCATTTTGCCTGTAACCACTTGGTACTGTAATTAAATGCCTGACCAATTTCATGATGAATCATCTTCCGTCTATGCCATTTATGACCTCATTGTTCATCATTTTCCCAAGGGGCAAGTGAATTAATTCATCTTAACTCTATATTATATATTTATATATATATACTGGTTGGTGGTTTCCACCCTCTGAAAAAATATGAAAGTCAATTAGGATGATTCCCAATATGTGGAAAAATAAAAAAATGTTCCAAACCACCAACCAGTATTTATATATATATATTCCATGTATTTCCATATAATCCACTTAAGTCTGGGGGAAACATCAGGAATGCCCAGGTCCTGCTGCAAACCACTTAGTGATCGTCATGGTATCACCTGTCTTCAAGTAGCTACGACGAAAGCAAACATGTACTGTTAATACCACTGCAGAAAAGATCAAACAAATACTATATTTCTAGCTAGTTCGTATACATCCTCCCATACAGCAACATATAAAAATTCAAAGTTAAAAGGATTCAAAAGTATTAGGTTATCCAGTTATCCATCCAAGATATCCAAGGTTGAACCAAACGTACAACAGTCTTCCGTGTTTTCCGATGTGAATGGTGTGGGATTTCCTCAAACATTGGTTTTTTGGGGATGTCTTGGGCCTAATGATTTTGGGAGTTTGGGATCAGAGACTTCTGCCACCCTCCAGATCTTCCAGTGCCCTCACCTTGTCCAATTCTGGACTTTCAAAGTCAACCTGAAAGAGGGATTCAACGGGTTCAACGTGGGCCCTGTGCTGAAGAAACGAAGAAACGGGGCAAAAATACGAGGAGTTCAAAGGATACGTTTTGTCTGTTATTGCTTCTTGAGGACAACAAATGAAAACAAAGCACACATATGCCACTAAATGGATGGTAGTGGATACATGATATATATTGATATATGATATATGTTGCTCTTAAATCATGAAACCATTTTAAAGCCCCTGCCTTGGGGTAGCCGTAGAAGCCCCCGTGGCCATCGAAGGGAGACTGGAAGGAATAGATGTATTCGATGGTCGCTTCAGCCGAAATCTCATCCAGCTTCCCCAGCAGATCAAGCCCAGAAATGCTGAAATAGAGCAATGTCAATCCTGACTGGACCACTGGACCACTCATCTCACTTAGCAAAATGGCAACGGGACATCCTCATACTTGTCGGGTATGGCGCATCTACAAACAACTCTCCCTCTCTCTCTCTCTCTCTTTCCCAGTTTAGACTTCTGTAGGTACCAAGTGGTCAGCATGAATAAAACCACTTGTCTACTTCTATTTATATTTCTATATACAAATGATATATCGGTAATTAAGTGTATAAATAGCCTATATATGCCTATGCCATATATGTAAGTATAGCCTCCCTAAGGATCACCCAGCGCCGGCTGTTGCGAGTTCCAACATCCAGAGTCAGAGGGCGAGCAGCGATTGGTGTCCATTGTCTTGTACTGCTCAGGAAGCGATTTAGCGCATTTCTTAAAGAACATGACATGTTTCGCGCAGTCGAAATCATCAATTGTCAACTCCGCCATGGCAATGGCGCAAAGCTGCAATTCACTGAATGCGGCTGGGATGAGGTAAAAATCCCCTTCAACAAGATACGTGTCGAATGGTATGAGTCAACTAATCATAAATCATGTTCATTTATACTGTCCCTTTTCTTTTTGAATAGTGCTGGAGGTTCAATGTTCAAATTGACCGGCTGCACTTCATCCTCGAACTGCTGTGACCTTGTTGCCCAAGGCTGCATTGCACAAAGCCCAAGGGAAGCGAAGCAGGACCCGGACATTCAGAGAACTTAACATCTAGTCATCTAGTCTAATAAAGTCTTCATCTGCTTTATCAGCCTCAAAATTCTGGCTGCTGATGCGTTAAACCATGTGTATATAATATAGCTATACAATGTTATATATTGTATATACGTGCAATAGCACCACACATTAAAGCACGCATGTCAGATAACGACTTAAAACAGAACCAGCTATACGCGCTAATGAGGTCCCAATGGTTGCGTAACAAGTGAGGTCTGTTTGCAGTTGGGCCCGCGGTGGGCCACTATGGATGAGTCCCACCGCAAGTCCAACTGCTGATGGCCACCCAATATTTCGTGGCTGGATCATGTCATATCAATCCGCCTTTTGTTTGATAAACACTCCCCTGTTTTGTTGCTTACATCCACATTTTTTGGCTGCTAAAAAACAACTTTCCTCATGGTTGCCCCCTTGTTTCGAACATGGTTGCTTAAATCATTTCAATAAATCCCAGTGTTGAAAGCTTGAGACTCCGATCTATCGTCTTTCAGTGGTGAAATCTCTATACAGTACAGCAGTTTGCCCTGCATAGCTATGTGGGTTTGTCTGAAAATGGGGTCTACCTCAGCCCCACTGATGATGTAAGTGCATATTTTCCCCTTGGGGCGCCAACCATTTTCAGACAAAACCACGTGTTTATGTTCAATTCTTCCAAGTTTGCTCTGCACCAGGCCTTAAAGGCTTCATCTGATCCCAAATGCTCTTGGATGGTATCGAAGCTACCTTGCAAGCCTCAACTTCCGGGCAGCTGCCAGGACCGCCAGGATGTCTGTGTGGTTTCTGTACCCTCCAATAAAGGAAGCCTCAAAAGAATTGTCATCATCGGTGTTCACCCAAAATGGAGATCCCTCGGCATAATCGCTGCATGGTGAAGTCCCTAGCAGCCATCGCCCTATCCCACGACTGGATCCATGATGGTTTAAAATCCCACGACTGAATTACCCCTTGAAAAAATCCTTTACACTTATCCATATGTTCAAAACCCCAGTTCTATACTGTTCTATAAGTTGGTTATTATAGTTATAGTTGGTATTGAAGCTTGTAGTGGCTTGAATCACCATCTAAAACATCTTTGAAACTAGCCCTTTTTTTCAAAAGGTGACATCCATAGCTCTAAACCCATCGAACTTTTGTTCCATCAAATCTTCATCTTCCTATGGTTACATCAGGTGTTCAATCCCCAGCCCATTTTCGATTGTTCTCTCTGCCACCAATCTTTCTCTTGACCCCCATGTTAGATGCTTAAAACTGCCATTTTCCTGTGCTTTCACCACATTTTTTCAACCCAGCATTTAACCCACCAGGTTTTTCATGGTTTTCCGGAAAAATCTCCAGCTGACCTGCTATGGGAGGATTCCCGACCTTCACCATTGGACATCAGGACGTGAGGAGATGATATTCTCTGGTAAACCTACAAAAAGCTAGTGAAAATGGCTATTTATAGTGGATTTACCCATGAAACATGGTGATTTTCCATAGCTATATTGTTAGTTTACCAGAGGGTATAATTCATCCACATGATTAATTATCCATGATACTGTGGATGGAAGAAGTCCTGCACCAGTTGATAGATGGTTTATCCCATTATTGATAGGGTTTCAACCAGACAAGGCGCTGCAGGATTTCTTCCACCCATCGTATTTTCCATTACAGTATATGTCCATTCTACCACCAATGTTGGTTAAGTCACCGTTTCTGATAACGTTATATATGGTTATACCATCAAGTACACCTTGGTGATGGGAAAAACTTGTGGCCAAGGTCCTCCCGTTATATTATATAAATCCCATTCAATCTCATACTGATATTCCCATTGTATTTTCCATCATATCCCATAAATCCAATTAAATCCCACTATATTCCAATTCCATTATATGCATAATATATACATGTATATATATATATATATTCCAGTATATTCCCATGATATTCCCATGATATTCCCAGTGTCTTCCAATAAAAATCCCCTGGAACTCCCAGATCTGCTCTGCTCCAAGGAGCTGTGCGCTTCCATCTGCAGCAGCTCCGCGGCGGCCTCGAGAACTGGGCCCAGCTCCTCCGTGGGCAGCAGCGCGCGCAGCGTGGCGCAGCGCTGCTGCAGTTGCGGCGCGGCGATGGCAGCAGCCGTGCTGGAGGCCAGGATGCCTAAAGAAAGGGGGCTCGGTTGGGGCTTGGAAGGCTTGGAAGGCTTGAAATGGTGGGATTTAAAAGAATCCCATAGGATCCATGGTGCTGCTATATATGGTAACATGGATCCCATCAATATACCCCCAATGTTAGTATATACATGGATCCTATGGGAATGTGAATTAGGAATATTTCGGAACGAATATGTTTGGAGAACTATTCGAATTATGATTGAATATGATGTGGTGACAGAAAAAAATACAAATGAAATTGATGAAACCAACTGCCAAATTAGCGCGTGAATTTGATTTGATTCTTGTGATTGCAATCTGCAATGTCTTCAACCACACGTGCAAGGTGGGCTGTCAAGACACAGCTACGCCCAGATCTATCCAAGACACGACAGGCAGATTCGGCCCCAGTTTCTTGCGCCAGAATCTCCACTTTGCGTTCCTGGGCCAAAACGGCCAACGGAAAGGCGAGAAGATCTACGCCCATCAAGATCCATAATGTGAAATCAAAACAGAGGATCTCTACTTTGCATTTTGACATGTTACGTCATGTTACCAGGTACCTCCAGGATCTTCGGGCAGTTGTAATAGCTCGAGAAAGTTGGGATGGAAGAGCACCTGACCCTTACAGAAACAATCATTACGACTCAATTACGACTCCCGATAATTATATTTAATTTGTCATTGTCTTGGTGATTGCTGCCCTGAAAGATCTAGCAAAGGCATCAGTTTCCTTCTTGGCAGGTTGTATCGGTGCACTGACCCAGCAAAGGTTCTCACACTCCTGAAAGAAGCCACCGCATTCTCGAAGTTTTAGTCAGTCATGTCTAAGATTGATACTGGTTGGTGGTTAAAAAACCATCTTCAAACATATGAAAGTCAATGGGAAGGATTATCCCATATACATCATATACTATGGAAAATAAAAAATGTTTGAAACCACCAACCAGGATATGAACCACCACTAACAAGCCTCACCACTGCTGACCCACGTTTCATCTCTCGATATTACTATACTACCTTTTCCAGGATGACTTTCCGATGCGACATCAGATTGCTGGCGAACTCCAAGCATTTCCAACGTTTTCCCAAACGGGTCCAATTACTCATATATGTATATATTATAATTATATACTGGTTGTTGGTTTCAACCCCTCTGAAACACCAACCAGTATATATATATAATATATATGAATATGTGTGTGTGTGCTCCACCCATCAAAATTCCACTCAAAGACCATCAACTGCCAGCAAGGTTAACCGCGGAGTAATAATAAACCCGGAGGTTGTTTAATGGGGAGGTGTCCCATATTATATATATATATATAAAGAACAACAATTTCCACCCCTAATTATTCATTCCAGGCCTGACATTAAAAGAACCATTAAGAACCGTGTGGGAAACACAGTTCATTGGATTAGTTTCAGGGGACATGTACCGGAAAACACAAGATTCTTGACGGTAAAAACATGTCAAAGCATGGTTTCAACCTGTCAAAATTGTCCCTTAGACCATCTTAAACCCATTCCAACGGTGTTTCAATCTCCCCACTCTGGCCCAAAAATGGGCCAAGTGTCGTAGATCCACTGCTTGATCTCTTCTTCCGTCCCATGTTGACACAGCTTGGGCCAAATCGTGGCTGGGGCTTGACAGCGCAGCGAGCCCCGTGGACCAGGCGGAATGATGCTGGTGAGATCTTGGCAAAGGATGCGCTGAGCCAACACATCCTGGGGCATGGATGCTCGGATTCGGTGAAAATCATGGGAATATCATGGAAAAATTCACCAAGACTTGAGAGATGTTCAGCCATAAAACATGTTTTTGTTTAGTCGGAGACGTCGCAGAAACCGTTGAGACCAGTTCACTTAGGGAGCACAGGCCGTTGATGAAAATTCAAGAGTCAGACCAGACCAATAGATCGCTGTCCACATCCCAAAGTGGATGTAAATTATTGTACATTGGTTCATTCTTGGGATGTCCAACGGGGGTATTATACCACATATGACAAGCTTTGACTTTGGCCCACAACCATGATGTTCCAATCCATTCCCACCGAGATGAAAATACCCCGCGTAGAAACTTCTGATTCGGTCCTGGTCATATTCATTTGGAGGTCCTTTTGTTGAGGGGGAGGTATTACTGTGATATCGATGGGATTATGGCAAAAATTGCAAAAAAACATGACCAAAAAATGCGACCGAAGCCGCTCCCAGCTCTTCTCGAAGATGAGAGAAAAAGAAACCAAACTGCTGCCCTGATGTCAACAAGTTGGGCTCCTGCAGGGCCAGGAAAAGGACCTCTAGAATCAGTATGAATCAGTGAACCCCAGTATCCCACTAAAAATGAGTGGGAAATCATGAAACATATCATGAGGACCCCATCTGCTACCTTTCTGTTGAATTTTGCCGGAGTAGATCTCCTATATTCAGTTTGTCAGTCTTGTATAAAGGTTCTCCACTGGCTGCCAGCAGATCCAGCAGAGTTCATACCTTCTTCTCTAACAAAATTGGATAAAATTGGCTGGCTGGAATCCAGATTCGGATAGTTAGACTGCTTATGTTTGAGGTTGATTTTCCATTTACCATGCTGCCATGTTTGAAAGTCAGGGCGTCCTCAAGTACAACCAACCCCATGTAGCCAAACATTGATAGATTCCAAGCGTAATCAAGAAACCACAACAAATAAAGTCATTAACATACACTCGAGTAATGTAACATAGCTATGGGAAATTGGCAATTTATACATGATTTACCATGATTTACCATAGAAAAATGGTGATTGTCCATGGCATCTTAAATCGTCAAACATCACCTCCCCTGTGCTCCCGCATGATGAGGTGTCTCAGCAAATCAGGACGCTGTGGTGAAAGTTGTTTGAAGAGGAAAAGGGCGAAGAAGTCCTTGAAAAACGAATGGCTATGAGTTGGGACTGGTAGATTCTGGTAGGGAAGTTATCAATATCCCACTTCTTTGAAGCTAGGGTTGTTAGGGAAAGCATTGGAAAACAAGGGATTCTCAATAACTAGTAGGTGTCCTTATTAGTTTGTCAAACCACAATAAAAGAGACTATATATACATTACACATATCCACATCATGTGGCTGCTGGTTCGGCATTTTAACCATCAACATGAAAAATGACTCGTTCGTGGCTTCAACACTATTAGTCTATTGGGAAGAGAAGGAGGGAAGGAAGTAACTCAAATAAAATCTAGAGACCCTCACCTGGCAATGACGAGAACCACACCGAAAACCTCCAAGGCATCCTTTTTCGATCCCTCCAAGGTCAAGGTGCTGGGCCGCAGCCAGGGACTTCCAAGACCTCTCCCGACTGCACGGTTTTGGTGAAGACCTGGATGCAGGTGATCTTCTCACCTCAGATGTGAAGATGTAAGGATGGTCCAGGATGGTCGTCAATACGCGCATTAGTATACAATAGTATATATATATATACATACACACACACATATACATACATATTATATATATAGTACATATATCATGTATGTATCTGTATATGTATAGTATATGTACATGTATATGATTTGCATGTAATTTACACATGTACGACGTATAGCAAGTCTCAAATACACACGTTAGAACTGATGGACTCCCGGTTTTTCATGAATCCATTCCACATAATACAGAGAACTCCACTGGTGAACAAAAGCATGTTCATCATCCTTTTACCCTCCAGCAAACTAGGGCGTAAACTAAAATAGCGATGGAACATGGCCCATTTATATCCATTTTAAAGATGATTTAATATGATTTACCTACAAAAACATGGTGATTTCCTTTTAGCTACAGCTATATCTTAGTTTACCCTGAAAAAAGAGCAGACCTTAAATGTACCTTATTAATGGTGATCACACACAATGAAGGACCATCAGCCCCGTTTCAATCCCATCTCCCAAGACACTTTCCGGGCTCGCGCGCACGGAGGCGTGCAGCTTCTGCGGCAGATCCTGCCAGCCACTGGCATGGATCCAAGCCTCGGAGCGCTGTCAGCTTCGATTCTTCAGTGAACTTCGTGTTTTTTCACACCTCCATTTGGGACTCAAAACCTCCATAAACCTCACGGATTTGATGAATGGAGAATGGATGATAGATGATGAATGACACGTTAAAATTGTTGTTAAACAAGCTCTATGGAATTGAGACTTACTAAAAACACCATGCATTTTCTCCTGCAAAGGAACCATGTCAGTTTTATGCGTCCAAGTCACTGGCGGAGTTGCAATTTTGACCTGAGACGATCGAGGACAAGACTGCGTCGGCGACAATGTGTTGGATGCGTTTTCTGGGTGAAGCAGTGGTTCTTACTATGGTCCTACAGGCGACTATATAAATCTATATAACAACACGAGGATACACTAGGTCACTGGGCATTTGTTCAGTTTCCAACTATGGGAACAACACTTTAATAACCCTTAACACTGTCCAACTATGACATGAGCCTGTACGTGATGGATCCTATGTGGATTGCCTGCCTTGTTTCAATGCCCTGCAGCGGCAGGAATCGAGAAGTTGGCATTGATCCTTACTGACTGCCTACCCACATAAATAGTCACACTAAAAAAACATGCTGACTGGGAAAAAAAAAAACATTTGGCCCATGTCATGTGTACGAAGCATTAACTGCCTTTGTATCGGGAGATGCTGCCTATTTTGCAATCAAATACCTTCACCGTCTCAATTCATCATTTACTGTCAACAAAGAGCACGGCATGGAGTTTCGCCTTCATACCTTCAAATTCTCTTCCATGCTTCATCTTCATCTCAATCCATCTTTTGCATTTTCCCAAGTCCTCCCCAATTTTTTATTGCACTAGTGTTGTTTCTTTGATCCAATTCGGATATATCATGAATTATCATGATATGCCCTACTTTCCATCATGTTTCCATCATTTTCCCAGCTGAATTTCCAGCATCTTCCCATCTTCCCCCAGCCCTTCCCCCGCCGGAGCCTCCGCCTCCGCAGCCTGCGCCTCCTGGGTGGTGGCCGGGACCACCGGTGCCTCCGGTGGCGACGAAGCTTTCGAGCCCTGCCGCGAGGACTTGCTGGGACGCTTCCTGAGATGTGGATGGTGGAAGAAATCCGATTTTTACCACCGAATTTGGATGGTTGAAACATGTTGAAACCCTATAAATCATGGGATAAGTCATGGGATGGATAAACCATCAACTGGTGCAGGATTTCTTCCCTCCCCAGTGTTCTGATCTTTTTGTTGGAGGTTTTTTCTTGGTTGGCCATGTTAGTTGACCATGGTGAATCCCCCTCAGTACTTCTTCATCCGCCCAGCATCTTTGCATCTGCCTTGGGCGCAGCGATGGGTTCCTCCAGTTGTTCCACTTCCATCTTGGGCAACGGGAACAGCAGCATTGCTACCTGGGTCGCCGCGGGGTCACCCTGTGGTGGCTGTGGATTCTGGTCAATTTTTTGTCTCTCTTGTCAATTTGGGATCCAATTTCCGATGTTCTGCTGGATTTCATTTATCAAAGGGGGAAAATCAAAGGGTTTGTTGATACCCGGCTAGAGGTCAAACCTTGAGTGTGAGATATGTAGATTGGTCTTGCCCCATGATGTAAGAAAATATCTACCATGATTTTTGGCCAATCCATCAAATGAATGCATTGACAGCATGGCATCGAGTCACATTTGATCAATTGACCAAAAGGATCCAAAAGGACCAACTCCAAATGTCCAGGTGAGACAGTCACTAAGCAACACTTTTTTCCAGCTGAGGATTTGATTCAACATGGATCCTGAACAGTTATCTTCAAGGCGCCAGCGTCTGAAAGAAACTGAAAGATTGCCTCCACTTAGATGGCTGAAATAAAAAAACCATGATGACAGGGCATATTTCTGCCAGTCAGAGGCCACCATTTGGGTCATCCCTCTAATTTCACATTTTCTTTTTCAGTGCCGAGCTTGCTCAATTCAATCCCATTCAACATCTCCAAACAAATCTAAGTTGGACAAAAAAACACATCAACATTTAATTTTCTAACTTGGACCAAGAAATCTGAAGAAAATCCAAGTTGGACCTCCAAAATCGCCATGTTTCTCCGCCCCGCCCTTCAAGGTGGGCTCTATGACATATGACCAAACAAAGTCAAGATGATTCCAGTGTTTCATGTCGTAGCTACCCTTTACGCCACTGACATTCGACCTCCATGTTTAAAATGGAGAATGGGATTTTTTTCAGATGAGAACATGTCACGTGAATTATGGTTGGAAGTACTTTCAATATTGTCAACCCGATACTATTGAAACTTGATGGAACTTGTCTATCCTTACATGTCTTTACTATCCGCACTAGTCATCTTTAGTAGGTCATAATTGAGTACTCAAAACTATTTGTATATTCACAGGTCAGCCACCAATTAGGTATTACAACACTAATGGGGTGAACCTACAAACCGCTCAGCTCCTGGTACTTTTGAACCAACGCTATCGGGCAGATCGATGATATATACAATACATGGTTT
Organism: Cladocopium goreaui; assembly: GCA_947184155.2. NCBI lineage: Eukaryota > Dinophyceae > Suessiales > Symbiodiniaceae > Cladocopium > Cladocopium goreaui. The sequence continues at coordinate 162,907 of CAMXCT020002201.1, forward strand.
TACTGCAGGAGTTTTTACACCCCCCTCGGGCGAGCAGGGACGACTGCGGAGAACGAATAACCCAGAAAAGCATACCCTTGCGGGTAGCCGAATTTCTTTAGTTGGTTTTAGACATTTTTATGCAGTCTTTCAAAGGTCCCTCTAAAAAGCTCAAGCCCGTAAAACCCAGCGCAGCGTTGCAAGGAAGGCACATTACCATGCTACATCTTGCGCTATGCTACAAAAGAAAATCATCGTCTCCCTAACGGTTCCAAAAGATCCAACGGCCGCCGGCCTCGTCACGGTAATACCAAGCTCCACGCCAGAAACTCCATTCTCGGCGTGCACCATAGTGATCACGATTCCAACTCCAAGAGGCATCCGGGCGACCGGAGCTTGCAGCCTTCGAAGTGACTCCTGCGGTTGCTGCTTTTGCAGTGGGCGGTGTCTCAGGCTCCAAGAATGGTCGTGCTCCTGCTTTGGATGTTGGTGGTTCGGGTACCAGAAATGGTGCGGCTGGGGCATCAGCGTGCGAGGCATCTGCGCGAGCAGAGCTTGAGGCGGCTGTGACATCTGTTGCGGTTGCGGATGCATCAGCTTCGGCTTTGCGCTTTCGCTCAATGGTGGGCGCGACCGTGGGGTCGGCCTTATGACCTCCAGGACCTCCAGCCTTTGCAGCGGCGCTCTGCTTCTCTTTGCGTTCAAGATTGCTCCGAACCAAGGGAAGGTTTTCCTCATACACCTTTTCGAGGAAATCACGAGTGCCATCAAGAGGGACTTGGACAGTACCCTTCCAGGTCAACAGGCCACGGAATGCGCCACGACGGCCGATGTAGCTGACATATTCATCCTCTGTAAAAATGTGGCGGCCAAACATGAAACCCCAGACCTTCTTCCATGTTTTGCGGAACTCAACTGGGAAGCCATCAACGCCACGAGGCTGAGACATGAAAATCAACTTAGATAAGCAGTTCTCATTTTGGGCATTGGCGGCGACGCCAGCCGAGATCTGAGCTTTGGTCCTTGGGGGATCGGGGAGGTTGCCATATGCGAACATATCGTCAAATATGCAGTCCTGCAGGTCCTTCCCCTCACCGTGGATGCGGTCGCAAAAAGTGACGTCGCTGGTGTATCTATCTTCCACGTCCTCGTAGCCCAGCGCTTTTGCACGTCGATGCCTGTCGCGGCAGTCTTTGAGGACTGCTGATTCCACGGATGTGATTCCCCTGGGGCCCAGTTCTCGGCGTAGCAGGTTGGCTTGCTCTTCCGTCAAGGCTGTCAGCAAGCTTCCGCTCATCTTCCCAAACATTCCGAACCCGGCGAGACTTTGCATTCGCCGTTCAAGGATGCGGGTCCTCCTGTTGGGTTTGTTGGCCTCTTTTGTATCGCCACTTTCGTCCACTGGGAGTGGCTCAAAACCACATGTGGTGCATGTCACTTGGCCACTGACGTACTCAACCTGGCAGAGGGGACAGGAGCCCATGAAAGGTTCGCAGTACTTGGGTGCAATGTAAACACGGCGCGTCCTTGCGGGCGGCTGGTCAACTTGCATTGAGGCAGTGGCTGCATCATCATCAGTGGACTTGGCATCGGGTCGCCCCGTGCTGGTGTCATCCATTGGGTCGTCATTTGCATCATCTCGGGCAGTCAAGGTGACCGCTTTGGCTTTCGGTGCTGAGGCAGATGCCGCGCCAGTCCATGTGCTGGGCTCGAGATTGCTCTCGGCGCGGGACCAAAGCACCTGTCCTTCTTCTGAGATGCTGACCAGAAACTGCGGTGGGATGCGTTCTGAGCACAAAATCCCATCCATTTCTGTGCGACTAAAGATGACACCAGCTTCAACTGCTTGCCGCATTGCGATTTTGACTTCGATTGGACATTTTGCTCTTAATCCAGATCGATACCCCTGCGTGCCAATACAGTGTTCTGCCATATAGATATGGGCACGGCCACTGTTGACTGTTGCACCGCCGCCTGGGATCAGGCCGTTCTGTGCGATGCTCTTCCAGCTGCTTTTCATCGTGCGATGGAAGACAACCTCAGGAACCTCAGTCATGGCACACAGGGGCACGCCAGTGAAGGCGGCTTTTCGCTCGGGGGATACATGGTCTGAGCAATACACCATGGTTGAATTGGCATAAAGACCCCCTGCGGTTTTCAAGGCAGCTTCGGAGTGACCCTGAATTGCACGGATTTTCACAGGATAATACGGCATGCCTAGGCCATTGTCGACAGGAAAATGGGAAATCTTTGCACACAAGAATTGGAACCTACTCTTGCCATGCTTGTCGATCTTCATTGCGGTGCCAAACAGGTTTGCAACAGTGATGAAAACATCTGGGGGCACTTCCTTGCGGAAGGCTTTGGCGAAATCCTCCAAGTCAATCCAAAGGTCTTTGTCCATTGGCACCTTGGCACAGGATCCATGCCCCCTGCAAACTTTGTTGACACGAGTCGCAAAGTCAGAAAACTTCTTGTCGACGCGAGTCTGGCTGGCAATGGTCTCAACGTCGGATGCCGATATCAGCTCCAGCTCATAAGCCGTACCTTCAAAGAGGATGCCAGGCACATCGTCCCCGTCTGCATTGGTCACCATTGTATATTGGTATTCAGGCAAATGCTCTTCCATCCAATATGCTTTCACGTGGCCAGATGCTTGTCCCTCGAAGCGCGCAGTTGCCTGCGGCTGGTACTGGCTGGATGTGGCTCCCTTGTCATCTGCGGGCTCATCCATTGATGCTGGTGCTGCTTTCGGCCGCGACTTCAACATGACCTCAGCTGTCTGGACCAGGATTGTTGCTCTGCTGGATGCAGCGGGCTCGCCGTCGCCGGCGGCCTTTGGAGGGTCATCTTTGGGAGGCTCAGCAAACGTGCCCGAAGGCATCGTCTTGATGTCGATGTAGTCCTCAGTGTCAGGTTGTTGAGCTTCGACGTCCTCCTTGGTGAATGACCTGCCCGTCGGCACGATGTGTCTTCGGGACTCTCCAAAAAGCAACTTGGTGATGTTTGCACATGTCTCCTGATAGGATCTTGGCAGCTCGTCCAGGACGGCGCTCATGTTCCTCCGCAAATCATCCCATGTCTCCTGGGCACACTCAGAAAGCTCCAAACCAATTTGGCCGACCCGCCATCCGGAATCAAGTGCGAAAAGGGTAGCTGTCCAATAGGCAGCAAGGCGCGTGCGATTTTCTTCAGAGTTGGCGAAATGCCACTGGTCTCTGAATTCCATTGCATCGGCGTACCCCTTTGCTTTTAGCCACGGATACCGCGGATTGGCACGCCCTTGCGGGCTGCTGGTTAGAGCTTTGAATCGGGGCTCCAAATGGTCGAAAAATTGATCGAAAATTGGATGAATTCCGTAATCTGCGCTCCAGGGCGCGGTCGTGAGACCGGCCGTCTGCAAGTCCAACTCCCGGGCCTTGTTGATGAACCATGTCAAGTGGCGCTCACAATCATCCAGGATCGTGGGCCAGTGCCCGTTGGGACCATCGTACGGCCAATTTGGATTTTGGGCAATTCCATCCTCCCCTACCAATTCATTTCCGAACCAGGACAAGTGCAGGTTGATGCGTGCATGAGGATAGCGCTCGCGGGCGTCCGCGGCCAATTCGATCCCTCTCTTTACCAACTCTGCAAAGTTTTGCCCCAAAGCATCTCGTGGATGAACTCAGTCACGTACTTGGGTTTGCGCTGTCGGTAGTGCTCGGAAAGATCAAACTTCTTAAGTGTCTTCCTACGCCCTGTGATCAATGCACATGACGAGTCAGAGACTAAGATCCAGATTACGTCATTGACGGGCATCTCTGGCAGCATGATCTTTTCGATGTGGGACTCCTTTGGCAAAAAGCAGAAACTAAGGTATTCTGCAAGCGGATCCTCTCGACCATAGAACCTCAGGGCCGAAGCCGGCGTCCATTCGGTCATCAAACCATCCACAAGGTCCTGAGCAGCCTGATTCTCACCTTCATTGCGCATGGCCAATGCATACAAAATGCGATTGTGAAGGAGCAACCATGCTTCTTTGTTAGCCTCACGTGTGGCTTCGAGCGCAGCCTCGCGGCTGGCCGGGTGTGCTGTGGCATATCGTGAGTCGGCCATTTTTGCAGGACAGGCACGAATGACAACGGGTGAAATCCTTTTGGATGTTTGGCCCACCACAGCTACCCGGAAACACTCATGGAGCATGTCAGTCAACTTGAAGGTATAGTTCTCAGCAAGTTTAAGAGCTTTGCCCCTACTTTGATCATGCTCATGTTTGCCATCACATTTGAATGAGTCTAACACGGTGAGTTCTTTAAAATTTCCTGCAATAGTCCAACTTTTCTTCATTGGTTGACCGCTGTTTCCAAGAACACCCAACATACAACCATCAAAGTGATGAGTAGTCATGGATCGTTCTTTAAGGAATCTTCTAACCATCGGCCATCTCCAATATTTGCAATTCTTGGACAGTTCAAATGCTATCAAGGTTCGTTCATCATAAACTTCATCCACAAGTTTGACAAAAGATTTGAACAACTTGGTAAACTGTTTTTGTTGCTCTTTGATTCTTTCTTGACCCTCAACAGTAAGGCCATTCACGTTCCCCCATGGGCTACCTCCTACACAAGGCAACGATGCATAGAGTATCAAAATGCCGTCATTGAAATCATTTCTGAAATCTTGGACTTGGGAGGCTAGCCGTTGCCGACAGCTGTTAGTGGTACCATCTTCTTTTTCGGTAACCCTAATGCAGTGGCAATCTTCATTGGACTTTCTTGGGGTACTAAGCTTCGAATCATCAGAGCAGCAAAATTCGATCAACATTCTGGGCTTAAAAGACTTTTGGGAGCCCCCCTGATTCCCGGCAGCGGTTGCTAGTTTTGGCACCTTAGTGGAGTTCGGCGCCGCTGTGTGGCGGGCTGCTGCTTCTTCCACCTTTGTCGGGCCAATGCCAATGAGGTGAATGGCATGCAACCAAAGGGCTGGTCGGGTAAAAGGTTTTGTGAGAATGTCTGCAACTTGGAAACTGGTTCCTACGTTGAGAAGATCGAACTGTTTACATTCAAATTGCTGTTTCAACCATTTGAAGTTGATGTTTTGTGTTTTGTTCATGTGTCTCATGGATGCTGATGAACCGGTGGACATGACTGTAATAGTCGCCTGGTTGTCCTCCATAAATTTGACTTGATAAAATTCAGGGAAACTGGCCTTGAGGGAGTTGATGTCCGCGACACTACAACCTGTATCGACATTCCCATTACGGATTTCGTCAATTTCAGGGTCAATCCTAGTGAACACAACATCTTCTTGGGGCTTCGCGGCATCGCGAGCTGGTTTGCCCTGCAGCTTCTTGAAAAGGTTCAACTGCTCAAACAGGGCCAGCATTGGAATGCCCTCAGCTCTCATGCTGTGATTTGCGGCAACTACCTCAGCCTCAGTTGACGATATGGCAACAACCGTTTGTTTCTTACTGAACGCATTTAAGGGGTAATACGTGTTGGGGCCAACAAGCACGATGGCACTGCCAGTGGTACTCTTGCTATCATGTTCGCCTGCATGATCTGCATCGGCAAAAAGCCAGAGTTGGCATTCATCAAAGGCATCCCCAATGAAACCCTCTAGGAAATGGTGCTTCGTACAATGTATGTATGACACCAATCTGTGCAAGGCAACGTCGCATTCTATGGACCATTTTGTCACTCTAGATGCTAAGCTTTGTGTGGCACGCAACAAGTCGAACCTTGCCATTCTGGCGGCAAAGAGTATCTTCATTAAGATCTTGCTGGCCACTGGCTGGAGTTTGCCAGGCTTTTCATCTTCACTGAGTGTAGGCCGTGCGATGCCAGCATCTGTGAATGGTGTTGGCACCTCTTTCAAAGACGATGGGCTGACTTTTGCAAGATTACAATAATTTTCTACGCAGGACCCCAGGAAATCGCTCATGTCATACCTTACTAAGTTCACGGGCTTGGCCATGACGCCAGCTTTGTTCTTCACGGCGTGTTCAACCCCCTTGAACTTAGAGGCCTTGGCTTCCTTTTTCGCCTCGCGTTTGTCGCGATGTGGTCCTGGTCTGGCTTTACTTGCCATTGCAAACTGCTTGAATTTGTCAGGTCCATCTTGTCCATAACAGAAAACTGTTTTTCCAGTCCAGAATTCATTTGTTTGATTGCTAGATGTTTTCCAATCATCTGTGTAAACATCATAGCCCCCCTGATTGTTCCCGTCGGTGATGCTAGGACAACTTTTCAGTGTTACCTTTTTGTCAAAGAAAGTTATGCGACTTGAATTTTGACAAGTTACATCTCCCCCCTCATCAACCGGCTGGTACAATCTTTTTCGGGGTTGAATGTGGTGTCTGATCCATGCCATGTTGGTTTCATCATGCTCCCACCAGTCTTGTGTTCTATGTTGTGCGGCTGCTGACTTCTTGGCTTCAAAGGCGAATGCGAAAGGGTGTGCCTGCGAAGGCAACCGGATGTTGTGAAATTCACGGTGCATACAGCCAAAGTAGCGGTCATATGGCTCAGGATCACCAATGTTCACTGCAGCCTTGACGCTTGCCCATGCCTTTTCTAGATTGGCAGTAGGGCCAGCCATCTTGAAGTCATCTACATACACAACCAAAAGACAGTTGAGCTCTTGATGATGAAAAATTGAATGCCAAATGTCAGGTAAAATTTGCTTCCAACCCTGTTTCACCACACGGCTATTGAGATGATTTTCCCAAATACCCCCGCTATCAGGATGACCATAAAGGGCAAGTAACATAGGAACCATGGGTTGCCAGTACTTTTTCTCCCAATCTTTGGGCCATCTGTTGCGTGGAAGTGACAACCATGTGGGCACCCCTGTGAAGAGGGCTTGTATGTAGGCTTGGATTGCATCTGCTTGCTGTTTGGAGAACCCGGGCTGACTACCGAAAGCATCTAGCAGCTTTGCTGCTTCCATGGATGCTGGGGAAGAGCCTAACTCGTTGAAGAGTGCGTGATCGGAATTCTCGTCCCTGACATTGTTCCCTTGGAAAACCGTCCTACCCTTGAACTTCCGGCGAGGGTCTGACTCAGGCAATTCGGAACCCTTCTCATAGCAAGCCTCAAAGATTCGACCTAGGTGCACAGTTTGGCCATTGCGACGAGCCTCAGCTACTATGTCGCGGCATTCACGAACACGCTTCTCATCCCAAACGCCCTTATTACGGAGATTATCCCACTCCTTATCAAGGGCGGCCTTGGCCTTGGGGTTGCTGGCAATCTCATCTTTTGATACAAGCCTAGCGACTGAAGCGAAAAGCTCGAGTGCAACCTTGAACTCAAGTTCCTTGATCTTCTCTCGGACGAGCTCTCTAATTCGAGGCCGGTGCTCAATTGTGGCAGGCGCGGCAACTTTTGGCATTGCCGGCACGGAAAACTTTTGGGAATTGGCTGGAATGATTTCCCAAACATTGCCTACGAGCTTTGCAGTTGCAGGAGGGCATTGAGTTGCCTCAAGCCGGGCCGGTGAAGATTTCTTCTTTTTGCCCTTGCTGCCAGATGATGATACTGGCTTTTCCTCCTGCTCCTTGGCTGCTTTCTTTGCTTCTTCCTCGATGATCAGCTTCCTATCTTGGGGTCCTAACATCTTCCACAGTTCTGAGTCAATCCCCTCCGGACGCTTTGAACCTTTGTAGTTACGTACAATCCGGTGACCATCCCAATGATGTCCATCTGGAATAATTTCACCTTTGGGGGTCAATTTGAGATCTGGAAATACGGGCGCTTCGGGTGCATCAGGCTCGACATCGCTGTCGGCTGGTAGAGGCGTACCTGGCTCGTATTCATACTCATCTTGTGGCGGATGCAAACTGGACTCAAGAGGCACAGCTTTGGGTGTCTGCGGAATGACCTGGTCCTCGAGGCGATCGGCTTTGGGTGCTTTCGAGTCGATCAGAGCTTTCAAAGGAAAGATGAAACCCTCGGATGGCAATTCCAACCTCTTTGTTCTTTGGATTGTCAGTGCACCCCAGTTGACATGATAATCTGCGGCTTCCAACTTGGCAACTAAGTATTCACCCTTCCAATCATGACCTGGTTGGATGTAATACCCAAGGAAAATTCCTTCATTTGCTGTTGGGGAGAGCTTACCTGATGTGTTATCCAACCTCTTGGGGTTATTCCAGAACAACACTTTGGCACCAAATGGAATGTGCATTGCAGGGAACTCTTCACCAAACCTGAGTTGCCATGGGGAATCACTGCCGTCAAGCTGGGGGCTTGCGTTGATCGCGGTCGCATGATGCTGCATGGCCAATGGCCACATCTTCAGAGGAAGTCCTGATTGCAACAAGTTGCTCCGGGCACCTTCCAACATCTGACGAACTTCGCGCTCAGCAAAAGACTTTGATGAATCTACGTGTTCAATGGAAGTTTGGTGTCTGTAACCCAAATCCTTGATGGCCCTGATCAATTCTGGGGAATTGTCAGTGTACACAACTTGAACATCATCCTTTGATCCAATGAAGTGATTCAAACCATCGACACAGCTTTGTGAGTCCTTGGACTGGCTAGGGTAGACATACCGATATTGGGTGTGCAGATCTTTCAACACCAACGCAACTTGCTCCCCCTTGAAACCCTCTTCTACATTTTTCTTGATGATAACATGATCCCCGATGATGTGGTCACCAAACACTTCAGTTTCGATTCTCTTCTGACCACCCTTCTTTCGTGCCTGAGGTGCCATCATCCTTGCTCGTTGGCAAGTTCTGCAAAAGGGGTTCTTGGGGAAATGCGTGTACTGATGTTGGGTACTTGCAGCTTCAGCCAACAGATCCTCAGTCTTGCGGCTTCGGATGTACTCCTGCTGAGCGTCATCCTCCACCAACTCATCCAACTGCTCTTCATCTTGGGCTTCGTCCCGCTTGGCTTTTGAGCTCGACCGTGAGGTCGGCATTGCAAACAACTTTTTGAGGTGCTTATCCTTTTGAAATTGATCTTTGGGATAAACCTTGCAACTATCATCCAAGATTGGGACATGACCTTCGATCTTGAGCTGGACGACCTTGTCATCTGGACGGACTAGGATTGGTTTGCCATTGGCAGGCCATACGAAACTGTAACCCTGATCTACGCATCTCGTTCCTACAGAGAGCACAGCTGGGGTATGATCAAGCACATACGGATGCACGGGATCTGGCAATGCGGACAACTTGACATCAGCAACTTCATTTGCCTCGGTCGAACCATTGGCTGTGACTAAGGAAATCGGATGCTCGGCTGCACGGCAGTTCTTGGCACTTACGTCCCTCAGCATTCCTTTGGACACAAGATCGGATTCACTACCTGAGTCAACAAGCCAACTAACGCCGGCCTTTGGCGCAGCTGTGGCAATTGACGGGAAACGACCAATGTCTCTAAGGGCTTTGGGACCGCTGATGAACCTGCACTCTTTGCATGTGATGTCGCGTGTGTCCTCATCCCAACAACAAAACCCACAACTTGGTGCAACATCTGAATCATGAAGTTTCACAGTTTCTTGGAGCTGTCTTGCACGAACCTGAGCTTCATGCTGTTCAACCTTTGATGAAACTGGAACATCTTCAGCTGTCTTGTACACCTTAGTGAACTCTCTTGGACGGTGCTTGACTGGGACTTGACGACCGACTGCCTTCACCTCGATCACATGTGGGGCCTTTCGGAATCTAAGACGCTTCATGCTAACACTTGCCTCATCAGAGCACGAAGTTGCCTTCGGCTGTTTTCGGACGATGCATGCAAACTTCTGGATCAGACATGGAGCGGCTGTGGAATCCTTGCCCTTCTTCTTGGGAGCGGGTGAATTGGCCCTTTTGGTGTCTTTGGTGGCGGCAGCGGCTTTGTCGTCATGTTTATAAAAACATTTGTCACCACGTCTGCACTTTCCCTGGGCATGATAGATGCATGGGGTTTTAGCCATTTCTTCTTTAGACATCTTCTTCCCCTTATCATCCTTATTGCCCCTTGATGGTGAACGTGTTTTGGTTCTTCTGGGTGATTGAGTTCGAGATTTATCATCTTTGACATGCTTGAATGGACACTTCTTCCCCTTATCACAGGTACCCTTTTGGAACTTATAGCAAATCTTGTCGCCTTTGCTACCTCGTTCCTGCGATCTACCGCGACTTGGAGAGCCCTTTCGGCCGCCGCGACCATCGCCTTTGGCGGGTGCGGCCTTTGTGTCCTTAATCCCAGCCTTGTTCTTCTCCGCAATGCGGTTCCTGTTCTCCCTCAATCGTTCACGATCGATCAAGTTCTTCATGGATTGGTGAAGAAAACTGTAAGACTTTTCATGGGATTTCTCATGAGCACGGTCAAACACCTCGATGTCATATTTCAGCAACTGACTTGGTCGGATCTGCCTCAACAAGATGTCCCTTAACACAGCATCATCAGGGGTGACAGCCATGCCAGCTAGGGTAGCGTCCCATTTGTTGATGAATCTTCGGAGATCCTGGACAGTATCGCCTACTTTGACAACACCCAAAAGATCTTCTACTCTGTAAAGGCTACCTGCTTCTTCTGATGTCTTGAAGTAGTCCTCAAACATAAGCAGAACATATCTTCCCCTGACCTGGATGCCTTTTCGGGATTGCTGCTCCTTGAAATTCAAGATCCTAGTTGCGAGGTCCCCTCCGGCTGAGCGCGTGAGCGCTGCTGATAACTTTGTATCCAGCGTAAGGAACTTTCCAGGATCTTGGAGTTTCTTCTCCAACTGCTCTCTGGTGCACTCTTGATCGTACACCTCGTTGAGCCAGAGCCACGCCTCATCCGGGCGATCTGAACAGCTCTTCACTTCATCCCTGACGTGATTCTTCCAAGTTCTATATGACTCCGGAGCGGGCATGTTGTTCAGCTTGATGAGTTCAGCCTCCTTAGTTTTTGGCTTATCCTTTTCTTCCCTTTGGGTTAAGGCTTTCACCAATTCAATAAGATCTGAGGGACCCATTACTTGCTGTTGCTTGGTTGCGCTCTTGGGAGATTCATTTGGGGGAGTTTTGATAGCTTCAGTGGGAGTGAAAAACCCTGACTGCGTTGGCAATTGGGGCTGGTCGTTGCCGACAGCCGGCTTTTGCTTGGGACTGCCACCTTTGAGCAGCTCATCCAACTTGGCCTTTGCTTCCTGCGCCAACACTGCAGGCGTCTTAAACTCAAGAATCGGCTCATCACTGCCTTTGGCAGCCTGTGCATCGGATGCTTTGGGAGTGGCAATATTGAAGTGGGTCACGCTAGTGGTAGCGGCCGGCTCGGCGTTCTGGACGGATGCTTTCGGAACGGAGGCATGCTGCGCTTTGGCAACATGCTTTAACTGCTCCTGAAGATCATCGATTTGGTCCTGAAGGCTAAGGTTCTGAGCCGCTGCCTCGTTGATCTTGTCGGCCATCTCCTTCTTGTAGTTCTCAAACTCAGTCCTCAAACTGATGAACCTGGCCTGATCAATTGCAGCCTGGTCTTCATATTGCTTCTTTGTGGCAGCTATGGCATTCTTTGCATGTTCAACTGTCTGTGCATAGGAAGCTTCAAATTCACTAGTGATACGTTTTCTTTCCTCTGCAATTTTCTGATCATGCTTTGTGTTTGCCTCTGCCTTTACATCCTCTATTCTTTTGTCATGCGATGCCTGAGCCTGATTCAACCTGACCTCCATCTCGTCGCCTCGTTTCCTCTCCTCGTTGAGGGCACTAATGGCATTACCTTCAACCTCCTGCAGCCTTTGCTCATACTCCTGTTCCTGCATTACGAGTCTACTTGACCATTCGTTTCGAATTGAGTCAACTACTCCATGCATTATCTGAAGGTGCCTCTGTTCAGCTTCCCTCATGACTTGCAGGGTATTCCCACTAGTAATCTGGGACAGGTTGTTTTGTATGAAGGTAAAGTACGCAACAACGGGTTGGAACATTGTTTCGTCATCCATCGGCTCGGGGTTGCCCCCGGCCATATTAGGCACAGCGACAGCCGATGGACCTGACCCTGGAACGGCGAGAGGATGGTCAATTGGGGTCCCCATAGCAAAGTGGTGAGACTACGGCTGATAACCTGTATATTCACAGGTCAGCCACCAATTAGGTATTACAACACTAATGGGGTGAACCTACAAACCGCTCAGCTCCTGGTACTTTTGAACCAACGCTATCGGGCAGATCGATGATATATACAATACATGGTTTTACTGCAGGAGTTTTTACACTATTGATGAAATTAATATCAGCATATAGTATCAAACCAAATGAACCAATCATGATGTAGCAGCCCCGAAATAACAGCGTCCCCTATTTCAACGCATTACTTTAAGGAAAAAGCTACAGGAAACTATAGTTTTCCCATTGAACATCACGGTTTTCCTGTAGATGCCCTGCAAATATCAATTCTGGTTGTGTCGCAGGATTACTTACTTCTTAAGCGCAAACACCAAAATAAATACCATCTGGTTATTTATCATAGCCATGGAAAATCACCATTTCTAATAGGTAAACCCAGGTAAACCCAGGTAAACCATCTATTTCTATGGGCCATTTTCCATGGCTATGTTAAATAACCAGAGGGTACCAAAAAAACAAAAAGTCAAGTGACTGACAAGACTTCCATCGACTCCAAACGCATCCTGAGCTAAAACTCACGTGGCGGATTGAACTGTGGGGGTGTGAGTCATCACAAGGATAACTACCCTCCCATGTCATCAAACATGGCAAACGGGAAAATCCCCTATAACTGGAGGTGTTGATATTTCATGGGAAAGTCATCTATGAATAAATGGTGGATTTTCCATTGGCATGTTTGATTCCTGTAGGGTATGTATATATATATATAGTGCATTGTAGTACATTTTGGAGTCTAGAAGTATGACCTGTCATACAACTTCTCCAATTCATCGCTAATTACCGTGCAAAAAATGCATATGTTTGCTGGATGATTACAGCCCCTCAATTTTTGCCCCCCCCAAAAAAGAAGCCGAATTACCATGCATTAGGCAGGTGGTGCTTGGGCCGCTTCCAATTTCTATCACCTCTGACCTTCCCCACCCCAGTGGAAAAGTCGGGAAAAACTTGAAGCATCTTGAAACCACAAACTGGTTCCGTTGATTCTCTGATTGCTTTCTGGGAACATCCATCAAAAAGGGATTGCAACGTTTGGAAGGTGATTCTTGGATGGAAAAATGTAGGTATACTTTAGTTGGCTAACATCACAACCTCTGTGCGTCACGTCACGAATTTCTATTCGTCATCTCTCCATTGTGATGCACCATGATTCACCAGTACTGACCACTACTACCCTTTTTGAGTTGGCAAAAACATGACCATGTGTATTGATCAAATGACGTGCCGGCCATCTTCATGTTTCTGCTGAGCGTGTCTACACTGTGCATGGGTCAAATGACATCTTTCTCGTTAAATCAGTTGAATCACAATTGTTGAATCCTAAATCACATTTTTTGATAGCCACATCATTGTTGTTGTTGGCTAACTCCATATCAGTATTAGTTGTATATAGTGAACTCCCCGCTTTTGCAAATGAAATCATTGATGGCAAATCCCTTGCAAAATCTCAAGCCGAGCTACTGCACTTGTGAGCTCCCGCAGTGTTGGGAAGCTGCTGGACCCTTGAAGAGGCTATAGCCCGTGTAGCCCAGTTCGCCGGGGGAGACGAAGTGATACATCACTGGTTTGGGCTTCCTTGGAGCTGGTCATGTTTGGAAGATTTCTGAACTTTGAACAAAAGGTCTTCTGGGGATAGGACCTTTGCCGATCCAAATGATCCAGATAAATGTCCGGCTGAGCTCTGGGTCATGAGGATTGGAAAGGGTCTTACGGAATGGAACCTTCCATTGCACAACCCACAGGTGTACCACTCCAGACTTCACATGACCTCAGTTTATCCACTGATTTGTTGTTTTTCTTGGTGAAATTCCCCATGCCATAAACCCCGGTTCATCAAGGCGGGAACCCCGAAAAGGGACACTCCAGTAGAAACGGCATTCTCCTGACAAAAAAACATCTTCCCAGAGTCCCAGAGACCCTCTCTGAATCTGAAGGTATTCGTACCGGGGTCCAAGAAACATCCCTTTTCCAGCTGTTCAACCCCAGTCCAGTGCCCGCCGCTGGCAGGAGGCGGAAGGGCCGTGGCGTCCATAGGGTCTTTGGCGATGTCAGGATCCTGGTGGTCGCAAATAGGGGGTGGGTAAAGGTCCAGGCAAATGAAGGGAACATCTGGATTTACATGGATTTATCCTGAGTAAGATTAGTTTTCAGCAAAGAAATACAATGTTCATCAATCTTCAGGGTTTATGTTTATGTTAATTCGGGAGAGGGAAAATTGATTCAGATTTGAATCAGATCCCCAGTATACCACATCAAGGATACAATGGAACCCCCAGTATACCAAGCCGTCAGGGATACAAATCATCCAAAAATCTGATGATTCCTACGTATCCTATCGTTACCTAATTTCATTAATTTCTAGGTTTGCAACTTCTCTAACCAATCTGACAATCTGGGACCCAGAGAGATAGGTTTCTACGAAAAAAATGGTTTTGGCCAGGGAATGCCCTGTAACATCAGGAGTTCTAGAACAAAGCCAGCACGGAACCACATGGCTACCACATGTTTACCATAATTCTGAAATTAATAATTAGATTGCAAAGAAATTGATGATTAGATACGATTAGCATATGGTTTGCCACCACATAGTGGGATTTCCCAATCTTACGATGGTGAATCACGGCCACCATCGGTGGCACTCAGAAAATGTCGGAAGCCCACGAAAGGATTCCTTTTCGACATTTCTGGAGTTGGGGCTAGCCACCTAAAGTCAAGCTTCGTAAGGTCTGAATCTCAGTATTCAACATGATTCAACATGATTCAACATGATTTAACTAAGTATTCCACACAAATGAACCTTACATTGCACAGTACACAGTACCGACAGTACCTCCATTTGGATCCCCAAGTTGGCTCAAATTGAAGGAAAGGATGTTCCATGATTTTCCTAGTGAAATCCTATGAAATCAGTAGATCTTCATGGATTCACATTGAAATTCACATCTGGTCCATGCCCGGAAGCTTCCAGTCTGCATCCCAGTATCTGAGAGGTAGATATCTTCACCTGCCAGCAAACGCACCTCGTGACAAGGCCTCAGTTCCATCATGTTCCATCTTTGACGGCTGAGTGTTCCGAATTTTTCCTTGACCCTCATCCAAAAATTCCAAAATCTCCTGAAATCATACCCTAAATACTCCATCAAATGGTGCTTTATCAGTGGAAAAATCGTAGGAAACCCATGGAACCCCTATATTTCAATGCACAGAAAACCACAAAAAACACAGGTTACTCCAAAATAGTTCCCTTCATCAACCCAATGTGCATGTTGGTGGCAGAAACGCCCCCCAGTGGGCAAATTATGGCAAATTATGTGTGCTTGCACCTTGACAATGCAACAGCATAACACGTGTTCAAAGCAAACAACGTGTATATATTACCGGTCTGAAGAGTAAACACATAATTACAACTTTTCTCGTGCCTTACCTGACCATCATTGACGCCTTTCTCCTTGAGAAAATATTGGTAAAATTGGGGCATTGGGGCTGCATATCCGTTGTGATAAAACAAGTTTACGCTTCAACCGTTCACCTCCTGTATCCGTCGATATGCTCCTGTTCAGGGTTTAAATTAGAAACAACTCTTCCTGACCAAACATGGCAATGGACCATTGATTTTTCCTGGAACCCACAATTATCCAAAATTGTCTTTTACCAATGGGAAAACCAATGGATTACCAAATTCTAGGAACCCACCAATTCTAGACTTGCTTCGCTGATCTTCCCAGCGAACTCAACCTCCAAACCATAGGCCCAACGGGGCCTCGTGCCCAGCACGTGCGCCGCGATGTGCGCGCGGATGAACATCATGGGCAAGCCTTGAGGCCCCACAGGCACCGGAAATTCCAACATACCACTGGCCTCGGCGTGAAAAATGGTCCAAGTCATTGGGTGAAGGGAGAAATCTGGTGGGAACCCGTTCAGAAACCCATTGGTTTTCAGCATTTCTTGGGGATAAACCTGCAGATTGTTGAAACATGTTGAAGCCAATTCTAGGAGTCGGAGATTTTCTTTAAGACCCTTAGATTGACATTTGAGGAACACCGCAACATCTTCTCGTTGAAGAAAACCAACACATCCGACTGGAGATTTTTTGACTGCCGGTGATTTGGGACACGAAACTTCGGAATCCTGGGGATGGATTCTCGATCAGGAAACTTCAAACAAGGTGTTTGAAATCGGAAGCAACTTTGACAAATGGGCATGCCTTCAAACCTCAAACCTATATTGTGAGGTGTGTTTTTTTTGTTTTGAGGGTAATTTGTTTGTTTTTTTCAAATTGCTTTGAAGTTATTCAGAATGATTTCTGTGTCATGCACAGTCAAAAACACGGTCCTGGAACCTGTTGGAATTGATCCAGCCCAGGCCGTGATGCCATGCATTCCCAGGTAACGGCTGACTGTCAAAAATCAAGAATTGTCCAAACTAACCTGGGAGTGAATCTGGAAATATCTGGCTGACTGAAGTACAGTACTCAGAATTCACTAACCTGAAATTTTCTAACTTTCTTCATGCATGGTGAGCACATTGTGAGGTGGCTATAAATTGCCCAGAGGTACTTCAAACACTTCAAACCATCTGCTCCACCCAATGGGCATTTTGGTAAAACCCTCCCGAAGACATGGCACACCGGCATTGCCTTGTGAATTCATGTTGATTCCATCACCCTACAGTAAGATAGAAAGGGGAAATCCATGTCAATTCCGAAGTCCCACTGTCACTTTAAAATAGTTCTGGCAACCCCCAACTTAAGTAGAAATCTACAGAAATTGCTATTCGAATTACTTTTCGGTGTTTTTAAGGGAGTTTCTATAAGTTCTAAATTTACCTACAAAAACCCTCAGTCGGACAAGGCAGTTCCCAAACGTTCCCAGCCATCCATCCGTTCTGGGATGATTCCCCATCGGTGCCACTAGATCTAGATTTATACTCATGATATTTTTACCGATTCTGAACTCATTTGTTTTCATATATAATAAAATATGTAGTTTACCAATCTCAACATGACTTAGATACACATATATATATAACTATATATATATTATACACGTTACAATTGAATACAATTGATACAGTATCTAATCCATTGTAAAAGCGTTAAACCGTTAGACCATCAGGGCCCCCAATGCATCGCCAAGGCACAAAGGTCCTGGCCCAGACCACCTTGGAGACCGGTGCTGTGGCCCCGTGCAGCGTGGGAAAGCTCTTGGCTATGGAGCCCTCGGGCATCGCACGGAAGTCGGCTTTCTGAAGCAGCTCCACCTGATTCTGCGCAGGAAAAGGGGGGCTGGTGGAGATCTATCCAACAACAACAACAACAACAACAACAACAACAACAACAACAACAATAGTCAATTGAAAAAGGTATGTGTTATCTATACATTGATTTACATGTACTTATTTATCTGTGTATTTGTATAATTATCGATTTGGTTATTTAATGTTATTGATCTATTTATGTATATTTATATCTGTTATTTGTTTGTTTGGTTGTGTGTTTGTTTGTTGATTTATTCATTCAAGAACCCACACAGGTGTGATCTTCAAAACACTGTCTGGGATTGTTTGGGATCTCCCACGAATATATCCCAGAAACATTTCAATGTTTCTCTCGAAAGCAGCATGCAAATATGGCCTTCGAACGTGCTTGATGAAAGCCTTGGATGACATCCTCTCTCAACCAAAGATTATATGATCGCCCCCAAAAAATCCTCGCCACTTCACCATCTTCACCTGGATGCTCCACAGTTCCCAAGGGCTAGGCCGGCTAGGCTCGCCTCGCCCGCTTCCAACTGATTGGTGTCATCCATGCAAAAGAGCATGCAAATCTCGATGGGTTCCCAAGCCTCAAACTGCCACGCAGCACCCACGTCATAGGATCCATGGGCACGAAAAATATGTTGAGCCTCTTCACTGGAGGTTAAACCTAAATGCTGATCTTATATGAGTTTGATTGATTTTGTATGATGTTTAACCACCCCAAAAGGGCAAACTTGGGATGGTTTGTTACGCCCTTGCCCCAATAATCAGCATCCTGGCGAAAAAAAACTGAGTCGGCCCGATCTACTCATTG
This sequence comes from Cladocopium goreaui, assembly GCA_947184155.2. Lineage (NCBI taxonomy): Eukaryota > Dinophyceae > Suessiales > Symbiodiniaceae > Cladocopium > Cladocopium goreaui. The sequence continues at coordinate 181,050 of CAMXCT020002201.1, forward strand.
GGTTGATTTTCAGGGGCAACACAAAAATATCAGTAGATAGGCGTTTGGAAACTTAAATTTATGAAGCAAGAATCATTTACGGAAATCCTGGAGCAATTTGTCCATCTTATTCAGTTTTAGGGACCCACATATGAATATTTTATGAAAACAAACCCTTTCACAGGGATAACATGGGATATAGTGGATATACCATGAATATAACATGGGATATATTGATGGTACAGAAGGGAAAATATCATATCACACACACACACATATATATATATAATTATTAATGTAATATTATAATGGTGTCTTATATATATATATATATAATTATATACATATACAACATGAGCATGACATGAACACTAAGCCTTTTTGGGGACCACAGCGGCCCAAGGCGCTCGCAACTTCACCACTGTGCCGCTCGCTGTGGTGTGCGGCAAGCGCAAGTAGCTCCAGCGGCGGATGTGCGCGAAGTCTGCGCAGTCCAAGAAACTGATCTTGGAGGAACCTGGCAGTTGTTTGGATCGAACAAGAGTAATGTGGGTAAAACAATGCCATCAACTAGCCATTTGGGAATGGTATACACCACCTATAAAAATGGTGATGACTGGGGGATGGTTTATTATTGTTCTACTCACATTATACAATATTGATATAGTGACAATAGTGAAGGGCATTTTTAATCATGAACACACATTAATTGATCTAATTGATATTCATGTGAAAACTCACAAAGAATGTTTCAAGGAACCTAGCATTTTTTGTGAGATTTGTGAGGAATCTGCATAGGGCCCATAAATATGGGAAGACATGAGTTTTTTTTGAAGGACCTAATCAATAGATTGGTGGGAACATTGACAAACACAAATTAACTGCCTGTTACAGTAGTTCATGTTCATTCCACAATGAATGTTCAAAGGAAGCTTTCATTTTCTCATTGACATCATGGAGTAAGCCAAAATCACAGTTGTTGTTGATCAACTGATGCCACTTGATGTAGAAGAGGAACTAGCCATCAAGAACAACAAAAGGAATATCAATTTTGGCGTCATGATTGATCATGAACACAATCTATGATACCCTCTGGTTATTTAACATAGCCATGGAAAATGGCCCATAGAAATAGATGGTTTACCTATTAAAAATGGTTATTTTCCATGGCTATGTTAAATAACCAAATGGTAATGACAATCAAAGGACATATTCAGTTATTATCCTGGGGAATTGGGCCAAATCCTGCCCTTAAGACGGGGAGATCAGCAAGATATGGACATAAGGACAACTGCAACGAATGTAAAGAATTCTCAAGGGAAAGCCGATACTGTAAATTGTCAGGTAAAAATCGGTAAAAACGTTGGTTTCCAGTATGAACTTCTCCGATATATGTAGGCCAACGCTTGGCCCCTAAAAGAGAGTGATGACATGAAGATTTTTTTCCATCGACCAATCGTTAAGACCCGGGGGAAGGTGTATGATTCGCGGATATGTTCAGTTGATTTCAGTTGTACGACATCTGTTGGGATATTTCGGGGCATCTTGGTGTACTTCAACGTATCCTGCGTCATGAGTCATGATCATGAAATATCAGGATAGCATGCATAAACCGTCACCCGACCACGGGGTAGCAAAGCACAAGAAATGAGGAATAATCAGCACACACTGCTGACAGAAACTGGTTGAACCCCTTAGAAAAAACACTACTTCAAGCAGTCACTGTAGTTGGAAAGTCTCCCAACCATGCTAAACTCCCTATCATGGGGAAAGGAAATGGTATTGACAAATTGCTACTATTCCGATAGCTTCGCCACACAAAAAAAAACGCACACGGACACATATATGTGTGTATTCAGGTGTGTATGCATATGCTCATATGACTCATATGACTCCAACACATATAGTCTTGCTGGTTGAAATAAAACATATCATGTTTGTTTGTCCCATATCCTTCCAGTGACTTCCTGACACGGTCCCCTCCCCTTGGACAGGCCCACCTGAGTACACAGGGTCGTTTTTCACCACATGTCCCAACAACTCGACATTTTCGCTCTCGCGGGTCAGCCAAACCAGGCCCGTGGCAAATCCTGAAATTCAGGGTCATCTTTTGGACCAAACCATCATCCCTCCAACTAACATAGACCCTGCCAACTTCAGGGTTGGAAAATTACATTCCAAAGAGTAGCGATTCTCAAGGTCTAGTTTAGTTGGGGGGCATGGTATTTTCATGTATTTTCTGATTGGAAAATGATGGAAATGCCATGATTTCTGGGTTGCCAATGCTTTGCCCAGCATCTCAACATATCAAAGGTATCCCGCAGCTGTCGCGGAGGGTGGGTGCACAGCCACACGGGTCGCTGTTGCCCCCCGTCTTCGCCTAAATTGGCGCGGCCGGATTCCACGACCAACATGTGGGTATCGGTGAAGTTTAAGGCTCAGGGGGACCTCAGATCTGTGGTATTTTTTGTGCACATTAGTAGTCTATAAAAATGCAGCGATACCCAATGACTTGACCCACACCCATTGGGTTTTAAACATTGAAATATGGGGATTTAGATGATTTCAAAGTGACAAAAATAGGATTTCACGAGTCAAAATGGGATTTTTCCATTGCTAACCAGTTGGGATGCCAGAAACATGGAGGATTTCATCTGATGTAAGTTGAATATGCACTACTATGACATGCCCAGAACATCCATGCATGAGTCAAGTTTATGGTGGCTTGCAAAGTGCCTCAGCTATGGGATTCGTCCGCACCGCACGCTCGCTACTAAACATTGAAAAACCATGACTTGTCATGTGATCCATTGATACATCCAAGGTCATCAACCGGCGGTATAACCCATAGGATCCATGGTGCTGATAAATATGCTAACATGACTGGGGTATATCGATGGGATCCATGTTACTATATATAGCAGCACCATGGATCCTATGGGTAATGAAACCACTCAATGAATCTCAAATGAAGCCTTCAACCATTTGTCTTGCTTCAAGCAAGGTCCAATCTTCCATCACTGCTGTTTTTGGTACTTCCCAAAATCGGGGGTGCCCCATGCTCCATGCTGGTTCTGTCAGGGTTCAATGCTAAAACAACAACATAGTTGGATGATCTCGAGCACCCCAATTTCTACTGATGGATTTGGGCCCTGGATCTTTTTGAATCAAACGCCATATCAATATGGACAACCCCTCATTAAATCCAAGAAGCCAAGGTTGCTAATTTAAGATCTTGGCTGGTGGGATACTAAATATATGTTGATCATGTGGCCTTATCCAATGGTGAATACTGTGGGCAAGTGGGATGCAACTGATTAAGTAGTTGCTATGGGAATACCACACCATACTAATGGATAATCTATGGGTCCCCTTATTTAGGACACCTCCATTATATAGATTTATTTAGGAAATCCATGCAGTTCCCCTGTGGTTTAGGATACCCCCATGGTAAACCCTCCCCAGCGACTTGCCATGGGTTTATCACCTTATTAAGTTCTCCCCATCATAAGTCCGTCATCAAAAAGGGGACTACTGATGGGTTTCTGATAAATGGACTATTCTAATCATTCTGATTGGTTTAGGCTATTTCTACAGTATTCACATGTATTCACCATCTTCACCCCTTTAGGAAACCTCATGACCTGCTTCAGGCCCAGCTGCTTCGGACGTATGGATCTGCCGGCCACAAGCCCGGCACCTGCGTCTTGTGAGCCTGCCGGTGGTGTCCCATCAAAAAGGGGTGGTTTTATGATGACAAATTGGGGTCTTAACCATCATACATGTGGCTTTAACCATGAAAACTAGGGGGCTGAACATCAAAATGAGAGGATTAACATGGTCTCTTCGTTCTGAACATTGAGATATGTAGCAGTCAATACTAATATAGTATAAAATGACCCCATAGTAAATCCCCAAGATGAATCAATTCGATGTTAGACCAGGCTACCTTGAAACAGCCTTCAAATCGGCCTTGACAAGATCCATTATATAATTTGTTGGAACTAAACAACTTGATGAACATCTACAGTAATTAATCCAGGTAGGAGAAAGAAACAAATAAAACCACATCAAACCAACAAAGGTTGCGGTCCAAACCACTTTGGTTTCACCCTGATCCAAAGAGCATCTTGGAACAACATGCATCCACGATATCTATCCATTTCAGGCATATACGTAAGTATAGTATAGTTCCCAATTTAGAAAATTTTAGAAATAATGTAATTACACCAATTTGGGGATGGTTCCCTCTACATCACTCTACTAATTCACCGTGAGGTCATCATATGGTGGTTAGATCTTTGTAACGTGTTCCATAATTGTCCCATAGAAATACACCACGCACTCCAGCTATCGAAGTTTCACCATCTATAAATATTCATAAATATTCAAACAACAAAAGTGTCAAACACATTGTTGTTAAACACATGCTTAGTATACAAGATCCACTCAATACGTTCAATGTGTCAACATGTTTGCTTCAAACGTATCGCCATCTGATTCAATCATGATTAAATGTGTCTAAAAATGTTGAATTCGGATATGCAAACAATACACATGTCAGATTTTAAGACATTCAATGTGTATCGCCATGATTATTTTTTGGGCATTCTCAAGTTACATCCCAACTTTCCATGAAGATGTGATCCCTCCTTGCATCCCATGGATTTTCCTTGGCGAAATCCCCACGTTTTTCGTGGCGCCTCGGCTGGGAAGTGCCAGTCGCCCGGCAGCACCTGGTCCGGGGACTTCACCGAGGTTTCTGCCCAGCCCAGGATTTGGGGGTCGCAGTAGTCGTACCTCGGCATGGCCCCATGGCCATGGCCATGGCCATGGCGGTGATTTCCCCCATTTTTTCCATGGATCCCATGAAGAATTTGGAGGTTTTGATGGGAGAAAAAACATGAAACATATGAAACTTGGAAGTTGTTTGAGGTGAAAATCAATGAAAATCATCTATAAATCATCTATAAATGGTGGTGTTGAAATGGTAAAATTAGACGCGATTTTATATGGGTCCCTGGAGCCATGGAGGATAGCTGGGAAAATCATCGAACGCAATGAGGCAGTGGAGGAGTGAGTTGCACTTCTGTTAAAATCTAGAGACCCTCACCTGGCAGGCGGGGAAAAAACTGATTTTGCAACTAGATTGATCATGATTGATGGACCTTCTCACAATGATTGGGCATGTCGGCGTGTCTCAGAATTTCCGGTTCCATTGCGAATTTCAATGAGGTTCTCCAAAAAAGCACAACCTATCCAATTGGTTTCCCAACTTTTTTTGAGTTTTCTCTGATGTTCAATTTTCTGGGGGGCTCGGGAAGTCCCCTTGAAACTGGGGCTTGTTCCACCAGGACACTTCTTCAGCGATGGACTGTAGTTGGTGGTGAAAGTCCAGCATGGATGCATTGTATCCAGTCCAACCACCCCTTTCTGACCTCAGGAAAGCGTAGGAACGCCACGCAGTGAGTCGTGAAGCACAGAAATATAAGTCAGAACCATGTATCCTTGGTGAACATCCAAATAGCTGGCAAATGGATGCGCGTCTCCGGTTTGTAAGTCGGGTTGATACAACGCCATTACATGTGGTAAAACAGAGCTGCACAGCAATTTTGGAGGATGGCCACTTGGCTCTCCCAACGACGCGCTTCGAGGGTTGGAACAAGCAACGCAACATTACCACCATTTACCACCACTTTATACCATACATGCAGCATATGGGTACTGAAAACCCTGTAATAAACAAACTAATGAAAGAAATAGGTTCCTTATATTTCCGGAATGAACACACATTTTGCTCGGGTCAACATCACAGGTCAACCCCAGTGGCTATTGACAGCCATGGAATCCTTGAAGAGCAAAGATTGGCGACCTGAGAATCTCATGCCAAGCATTCCTAGGCCTAGGCAACATGTATATTATTTGGGGAGGTGCATCGGCCCAGCTACCCACCCCAATATTAAGTTGATGATTCAGCCCTGTTTCAAGGTCCATTTTTCCCTTGTCAAGCAGCAGTAGATCAGATAAACATCCCGTGCGCGGGATCCTAAGCTCTTCATCTGCACCGCCGGCTTACACCACACGGGCCGATCGTCCACCGATGCACCGTCCATCAGGAAGTACCTAAGATGCGCATGTGCGGCACGGAGACCATGGGATGTCTAAGTGAGGCTAGCAGTTCACACGGCAAACTGGATTCACTTGGAATCACGTGGATCATCTTGGATTTGTGGTTGGTTCGAAGTCCAGTCGGACAAACTTGGGGGCCCACGCAGCAACAACATACAATCATGGCATAGCAGGGGCCCCAACATGGAGTCTGCAGGGACCCTTACCAGGAAAGGTTGTTGTATGTTTTCCAAGTCCTGGTTGCTGCAGCCTGAGCCCTGACAGCAAAACAAAATGAAACCAAACAAAGCCCAAACATATACCAGCACATGTGGGCTGAGAAAAATAGCTTTCACATATTCTAATGTAACTAGTCTAGTTTCACTATTTCCAAGAATATGTTCAAATCTGTGTACCTAGCTCCACTATGTTCCACAAGCAAGAAGATCTTTCCAAATTGAGTACAGGCACTCACCCACCACATATTCCCGGCAGAACTGTCGTGCGATGACTTTCACTGACGGTGGTGCAGTAGTTTGGCCCAGAAGAAACAGGGCCTGGGATGCATAGCCAAAGCTGCAACTTAAATGTGTCAACAGAAACATAAGTAACATAAGCTTATAGATAGCTACAAGCTAGGGCTTCCTAGATAACTAAATTGACTAATAGCTTGGACTTGGCTAACTATAATAGAGATAATGGAGGATATATGATATTATGTGTTTTTTTTAAACAAAAGAACTGCAGGCCAACTCACATACTCCTCCGATTCAAACGCTAACTGATATTGATAATATATTGATATAGTTTATGGGGTGTTACAGTTTACACATCTTTCCAACTGGGTGGGCCATCCTTTTATTATAGCAGCTATGACGACCAACTCGACCAACTCTCCATGAGTGTCTTTGTCGTGTCATGGGGTTTTTTGAACATCAAGAAGATTTGGAGCCACCGAAATTACCGAAACTATCAAAGTTGGATTCAGTTATATTATGTTATATTCAGTTAAATTATGTTGAAGTTGAATCATATCGCTCTTGATAAGCTTGAGGTGCAGTGCAGGCACAGGGTATACCTGTTATAGTTCCGTGCATTCTTCTCATGTCTGCCAGTGCCTATTGAACTGTTGACAGGTGCAATCAATAAGTTAAGCCTTGAATTGGCCTCCAAGCGGCATCCTTTAGGTTGCCAAAGAAGCTGGAGGCCGCCTGCAAACTTGTCGATGGAACAACCGGCGAATGTTCATGTCCGATAGTTTAGACATGTTTAGACTCTAGACAGTCAAAAAGCTGAGTCTTTAGTTTTGTTGCAAAGCTCCTCAAAAGCTTCCAGAATTCCAAGCTCCACCCCATCATGGTCAAGCTCGCGCACCCCATTCATCATAGCTAAGCTTAGCTAAGCTTAGATGCCCCCCCAAAACCGTGTTTTGTTTTTTTTTGAGATCATGCCATGTGAGATCTGACACGCATCCATCAAAAATCAAAACAACCCCCACCAAAAATGACCCGACCTCTCAAGAGAAAATCCACCCACAGCTGGACAAGTTCTGTTATATCATTTTTTTCCCCACATCCATGGCACCCTCTCCCCGCGGCCTGCAGGGATTCTCTTAGAGACGATGCAGCCTCCAGCTCCAAGAGTTCGGGTCGCCAGACCACCGCATAGGCGGCTTGCTCTGCACCACCACAGATCGACACCAAGGTGGGCATGATCTTTCGGATCTGTGGCTCCTGAAGCACGAGGCAACCCAGGCAACCCAGGCAACCCATGGGATGATGGGATGATGAATCGCCAAGTGGCCAACAGTTGGTCATGGAGAGCCAAAAAAACGTGTTCTTAGCATCCACAACATGTGATGTTTTGGAAACCCATTGGAGCCTGATCTACTGTACCCCGCAAGACTGACCAGGTGCTTTTCATGGCTGATCCTAGATAATCCACTGCAATTTCTGACCCACCTTGCTACCTTCCATCAGTTAGTTCAAACCAGCAGACAAGTTTTCCAACAAAAAGGCTATCCCCAGGCAACATGTTGAATTTCATTTCCAAAAACATTTTATGGCCTTAAGGGGCTATGACCAAACTATTTTCCAAATCAAATATTTTTTCTCATCTGCCATAAGTTTGCGGTGTTCAATGACCCCATCATGGTCCAACTGCTTGGATGTTCATCTCACTTAGTAAGTGGTTTATAGTTAATCCATGTATAGTATATATATATATATAACTCATTTAATCCCAAATATATTAGGGAATATATGGGATATATTATAATTCTAGATAATTGCTATATATAAATGTCTTTTTGACACATTTACTAAGTGGGATACACCCCCTAAGTGGACACACTCACTCCGCCAAGTTGCACTGATTCTGAGCAGCTTAGGGTTCATCTGCGTAGCCCTCACTGCGATACGCTCGCTCCGCAAGGCTTTCGCCAATGCTGGCAGCGCCTGCTCCCCTGGCAGCAAAATCATGGGCAAACCCCGCTTTCAAATTGACATAGGTTGATATTTGTTGATTGGATTTATCATCCCAACAAATGGAAGGCAACACCATTTATTGAACACCTACGGACACAGCCAGAAGGACTCCGGTTCGCCAAGTTGCGGAGTTTAAGTGCCCCACAATTGGTTGACCGTATGCTTCTGACAAAGGTATGCCATCCATTCTCCATCTATTTCCAGCCGAACCCAAGCTTAAGTAGAGAATGGCAAACATTTAAGAATTTAAGAATGTATACTTAAACATATCGATTGTAGGATGTATTCAATTATATTCACACACAGTTTGCATATGGCATTGTATAGACTCACATTGATTTATATATATATATGTGTGATTAATTATGATGTTTATTAATTTCATAGTGACATATCCATTTTTTTGGTATATTAATAATATTATGCTATTGTATAATGTGTTAATAAATGTCTATAATATACTCATATTTCTCATTGATTCTGTAGAACCCAACGGGCCGCACCTCTTCGGGCCTTTTCCCAGATCAGCTGCGGTTGACCTGGGTTGAAACTGGATCCGATAGGGAAAAAACGGGAAGAAACTGGATCTAAAGGCCAAAATGTCTGTTTAATAAATAGGCCAAACATCTATCCTAGAAACTTAATAGATCTAATTATATAAATCTATTCGAATAGATATTGAGAGGATCTAAGGACCAAAATGATCCAAAATGTCTGTAAAAACTGGCACCCAGGTCAACAGTCCAGATGCCGACATGTGAACCTCTACCCCTTTTGTTCGCTGTTCACCTTTGGTTTCGAGCGCAGCTACATCCCTGCAAAGCTGGGGATGCAGGTATTGTGTAAACATGCATAAGCAGATTGCATTGCAAAAACACTTTGCGCAATTCTGGCTGTGGTTGTAGTTGCCCTGCAAGTTGATTTATTATGGCTTATTTGGGGGAAGTAAACGTGCAAATTCAAATCGAAGGAACACCTTTGAATACTTGCGTTCATTGACTGATGTAAAGTGAAGATCGTGTTCCCAAGAATACTAGTCCCCAGTTTGGCTAGCAGTTTGCCCTGTCTGAATGCTTTGCGATGATTCCACTATAGAAACATTTAGAGCTAGCGTTAATTACCTGCACGAGTTAAAATTAAGCAGGAAACAATAAATACATACGTACTCTTAAGACATGATTTGTATATCTGCTTTTTTGGTTGTTTTTGTGCCTTTCATTGTTTTCTGAACCAAGTTGAAGACTCTCAGACATGGTTTCTTATGTTTTTTACGCGACTGACTTTGCATGCCAGTACAATTTACCAACCATTCGCCCGCACGCCTGAAAAGGCCCTATTCCAGCCCGTGGTTGAAGAAAATCATCAATTTGGAAATTTGGACTGGAAAATGCGACTTGCAACTATCAGTTACTACCACTGGCACAAGCAATCAAATCACTTTCTTCGAGCAAGACCTGCCAACTGACATTCTTTCTAACATTCTTGTCTGGAATATTTCATGACATATATTATTCTGGCATATTCTACCAGTATCTGGGGCATCTATCATGGCAGTCTATCTGAAACATATTCTGACATTCTATCTGACATATTCAGGCATTTCACTAGGCATAATAACATTCCAATATACATTCTGACATTCTATCTCACATTTTGTCTGGCATTCTATCGGGCACTCTAAAGGCATTTATTTAGCATCATATCTGACATATAAATTCTGACAAACATTCTGAAATATATCTGGACATTCCAATTGGACATTCTAGCTGGCATTCTATAATGTCAAACTTTCAAAGCCACATGTTTGGGGTTAAAAATGGTATTTTAACATCTTAAACCTTGGAAATGTAATCAATACTGTATACCAGATGTTGCCATTTTAGATGTTTACGTCCGCATTTGTGACAACTGGCTCCCATCCAAGCCACTCTTGGCCGCTTCGCAAACCGTGCGAACGTCCCGCCAGGGTGGAGGCTAGGCGCGTCAAGTTGTTCTCGGAACGAGCTAAGCGACCGGTGATGCCTGCCATGCGCTGGTTGGAGTTGGAACATCTCCGGGATTTGAAAAGGAAACCCAGGAAAACCTAACCCAAAATGGCCTTTCTTTGCCCATAGGATCCATGGTGCTGCTATATATGGTAACATTTACCATCAATATACCCCCAATGTTAGTATATATACCATACATGGATCCTATGGGTTGGGGAAAATCAATGAAAATCATGGAACATACCTCAGGTCTACGGTGTGCCTTCGCGAAAACAGGCTATCTGGAAACGATTTTTGGCCACACTACAAAAAGCGTGTAGTTAAACCGAATATGAAGGAGCAAGTGGGCCAACGGGCCGACGGGGTGCAAGTGATCATAAGAAAATGTAAAGAACTGGGATCTACTAGCACCGTACTTAAGTCACATCAGGCGGGAAAAGTCACATCATCCCCATGGCACGGCGGCGATACAGAAAAGTCACATCAGGTAGTGGAAAGTCACATCAGGGAAGAAGAATCACCATGGCACAGCCTGTTTCATCCATACTTGGAGATGTAGTTAAAAGTAGCCGAAGCATTGCGCACAGCGATGATTTTGAAGGGCACAAGTTAATACAAACAAATTCTCGGCAGCTAATCCTATTGGATTTGAATATATTATATTGATGTCCTGCGTCGCGTGACCAAATCAAACCCCTATTGGTACAACCTCAAATTTCTTGCAATGCAAGTGGGTTAGCTAGCTGTAGCAAATCCTATTGGCAGGGCTATGATCTAGGATGATATAAGGATATGGGGGCCCCTTGTTTTCCGCAACCAAATCATAAATCTATGGCTGGCGCGATGTGCATCAATGTCGTGGACAGCTCTCAAGAAGTTTGTTGTCATATCCACCCAGGAATTACGAATTGGAAAAAAACTTCATTCCATTGCGGGCGGAAAGCGTGGCAGGTTTTGTCGGTGCTCCGTCTGCGCCGTCTGTTGTGTCTGTTCCGTCTTGCGCCGTCTTGCCGTCTGCGCCGTCTTGCGAGATGCAGCAGCAGGCGGAAGCAGCAGGTGGAAGCAGCAGCAGCAGCAGCAGGAGGAAGCAGCCGCAGCAGGAGGAAGCAGTAGCAACAGGCGGCAGCAGCAGCAGCAGCAGGAAGCAGCAGCAGCAGGAGGAAGCAGTAGCAGCAGCAGAAGGCAGAAGCAGCAGCAGCAGCAGCAACAGAAGGAAGCAGCAGCAGTACAACCAACCATAATAACCGTAATGAGGATATAATGGTTGATTGGTGCTTCCTGATTGAAATACGTAAATTTTATATAAAGGGAATCAGTGTTTTTTCCCAGCAAGACATGAGAGACTGGAACATCACACACATGTTGTTTGTCAGAAAAAAATGCCGCAAACAAATAGTTGAAAATCAAGGCTGCCCAGTTAACCAGCCCAAAATGAGATGTGTGTGGTTCAATGGAAAATGAAGAGCCATGTGTCAACACGACATCAATACATCAACAATATATAACAAAGTTTTACCATTTAAGGGACCATCATGCTTTTCACCTCTATACTCTGAACATCTATATATATATATATTTATTATACACCCTATAAACACACAATTGCAGTAACCATGATGATGAAAAGAAACTATGTAATAAGCAATGGTCCCCAATACTAATCAATAATTGTATTAATACTGATCACACACACACACAAAAACAAAAAAAAACGAAAAGCAATACTATTAGATACTACTAGTAGTAAGCATTCAACAAACCATCATCTAATCATTATTCTTATATAGATTCATATAGTCAATATAAATAGTCATTATAGTCTTTACAGCACCTATGGAAATAATGATGCATCTTTCTTCACTATGTAGCCTTCCCACGTTGAACCCCAAACCCCATCGTCCGTCCTTTGGTCTTTGCCAACGCAGGCGTCTCTGGCCGCTTCTTCGGCGGATCATCCAGTGGTGAGCTGGCAGAATGGCCCAGCTTCGGTGGCAGCACCTGAACACTGCCTGGAGCTGGGCAGAAATGGAAAGTCAGAAACCAAAAATAGGGAGAATTTAACAAAGTGAAAAGGAAAAACTGAAATTCAAGAAATTCTAAATCGAACAAAATTAAAACAGTGCGAGGATTCAACCACAGAAACCTGGATTTTGAATTCTGGGAAGAACTTGGATGATTGATCATGTGGTAGACTCAAGGGTAAATCAGTGTGTGTTTGCTAATCTTCATGGAGGGTGGCAAGTAACAATAAGTAACATCATACACTTGATTTGATGTTTATTGTATTTGGTGGTTGGCTTGAGTCTGTGGCTTTTCAGTTTTAACTTTTGACTCAGCTTCACGCCAACAGCTGAGTATTGATAATATTGATAACCGCTATATTGAGAACTGCCGAATGGGAGAAAAGAAGATACGTTGTGGAAGCACCTCCATGTAACCAACATGGGACTGTACAAAGTGGAAATTGCCCATTTGACAGGGCTGCTGCACTCCCTGCCTATGGCATTCAAGAGTTCAGGCAGCTCCGTAAACTGATACTTCCTCAGTGCGGCTTAGGAGTTGTCATAGCTGGAGCTTCGACTTACGGCATCTTATGGCATTTGATGTTCTTTTTGTTTGGGGAGTTCGATCCAGAAGACCAACAAAATGGGTACACAGCAACAAAAGCTGAGGATGCCCATGGATGTAAGAGCGCGGCTTATCAAAAAATATCGCACATGGGACATGTGCCCCAAATATCAAACCAAAGGAGTGGTAAATCACTAGTGAAACCGCAGCCTAGAAACTGGCTTAGTAGAGGGTTTACAGCTTTTTGGGGGGTCATTGGGGGTGTTTATCTCAGGTTCCTGCGGCCCTTGCACCTTGGCTCAGAGCTTGGGGCGAACCACTGAGGCATCATCCAAAGAGCCACAACACTAATGTCACTAAGTTCGACAAGATCAATGCTTGCGTGCCATGCTTATGACCCATCTACTCAACTATTTGTCACACATGGTTTTGATCACCTAACACTACAATCTACAAACCAACTTCGCTGACTATTAGGGGCACCTCCAAAAATATGTGTGCTGCCCGTGGCGAGGCGCAAGTTTTTGCGCTCCGTGTTGTTAAGGTAGTGGGCGGAATCCACCAGGTGATGCGGATCACACTCCAAGAAGTTCTGGCCAGGTCGTAGTGGAAACAACTGGCATTGAGGATTGAATTCCGATGCATCCACCTCATTGCCATCAAATCTATCAACTTGCCAACTTCAAACCCTCTGGTTTGGAGAGATAAGCCAATAATTTGGTCAATTTAAGGTCAATAAATGTCTACAATTCCCAAGAAATGCCAAAAAACACGACAGGCAAAACTCCGCCGAATCGCTGGGTCCGAATCGCTGGGACCGTGACGGTTCCTGGAAATTATAGCCGTCAGCCTGTCAGCTGTCAAGTACCTGATTTTTTTGTTTTTTAATAAACTGTAGCCTACTTCCATCCTACTTCCATTTGATAAATCTAAGTGTTCAACGCTCTTCTTCAATCCATATAGAGTCATATATAGATCTTGCGCGACTTAGTTTCTCCAGCTCCCCGAACCTTTGGCTTTCCACCATTTCCCCATGTCATGAATGAATCCATCTCACCAGGCACAGCCATGTCATCCCATGTCCCATTCCTAGGCGTTCAATGCCATAAACCATCGCCCCAATGACTTACCAAAAATGGCTGGGAAGAATATCATCACCAAATGGATAGGTTTATCGGGCGTTGGATTTACTACATTATTAACTACAGCACCCCCCCCAAAAAAAAAAAGTGTTTCCAGGATGGTGTCGATGATGTTTTCCCCATGTTTCCCAGGTGTCCAACTCTTTTGGCAACTTTTCAGGGGTCGTATTCCCATGTGCCCTCTGGTAATTAGCTATGGAAAATATGGGTGATTCAGTTCGTTGATATTTAACGTCTGTGATAATGGCGATGTTCCATAATTGTTAAGTTTGGCAGAGGGTAACCCCACTGATATACTGATATACCCACTATATCCCATTATATATATATATATATCCATCGGGATGGTGCCCCCCAGTTATAAGTTGGTTTATATACCCCATTAAAGAAATATGAATTATAATTACTATAGTTATATCTACCACAAACCATAGAATTCAGCCACTTATAGCAACTGAACGCTATCTTGGGGGCCCCATCCTGTACCCTCTGGTAAACTGTCACATAACTATGGAAAATCATCATGTTTCATGGGTAAATCAACTATTTCTATGGCCATGTTCAATAGCTATGTTACCCTCTGGTAAACTAACATAGCTATTGAAAATGGCCAAAAATGGCCATAGAAATAGTGAATTTTCCCATTAATAGCATGGTGATTTTCAATAGTTATGTGACAGTTTACCAGAGGGTAACCACATCTTGTCTCCAAGTAACTATAGTTATAAGTACCATAAACCATAGTTATTGGAGTTATAAACCAACTTAGCTATCTTGGGGGCCTCACGTTGTATGTTAGTTTAACCAGAGGGTAGTTATGATGGACTTTCATCAAGTCCACCCGCCGGCCTTGCAGCGCAAGCCGCTGAGCTCAGCGCTACAGTCCAGCGCCATGGAGCGCACCGCTGGCAGGTCCCCAAACTCCGCGGCGCGCAGAAAGGCCTGGAAGCAGTTGAGCGCTGAAACCCAGGGAGGTGGATCACTTATAGATGATTTACAATAAACTTACCTGTTCAACATAGGTGATTTTCCATAGCACAATGTTAGTTTACTAGAGGGTAAATGGAGCGATATGGGAAAATTATGGGACATCCTCTACAAATGGACGTTTTTAGCTGGGAAAAACACCTAACAATGGTGGATAAATAGATTAATATCCCATTCATACATATTAATATCCCAAGAACCATGGAGACATATTTAAGTAATGTGGGTTCAACAATAATAAACCATCCCCCAAATCACCATAAATGGGTGGTATGAACCATTCCCAAATGGGTGGTTTATTACTTTTTACCCACATGACACAAATTTAACATGCCTGGATTGGTACAGTGAGTTGGGGACCATCCCAGCTAGAGATCTATTCCGGCTGTCCCCCGAAGTCCTATGATGTCCTATGATGGCAAGGCTATGGCGTAATTCGTAGGGTTTTACTTCGCGTCGGGCTGGTAGAAGTTCACGCCTGTTTTTGGGGGTGCATGATCAAACCTCCTGCGTTTTACAGAGTTTTTGTTTTGATTTGTTTTGTTAAAGTGTGGAAGAGCAAAACGAGCTAACGTTTTGAAGGACGTGGGGATGGTTTCTGTAAACCCCAAAAGACATAAACATCCCGGCGGGGTAACGCTAGCAGCGGTTGTCCATGTTTTGGAATCAAATGCGCTTGGCGCCACAGCGCCGGAATCATTTCATGTTAGAATTGCACCCAGGGATTTTGAAGACCCATTGTAACATTCCATTGGGATTTACAGGGCAAAGCTTCTTCAAAGCACGACATGTTTTCCTCCTTGTGTATGTGCAAGAAAAGATGTCTCTAGCGTAGCAGGGAGTATGTGTGCATGTACAAGAAAAGATGTCTCTAGCATAGCATCAAGTATGTCTGTAAGTGCAATTGATCTTTTGGCGCCACTCACCCCCACCCACCCACCCCACCCCACACCCCCTTCCCAAACCACCAAAGATGCATTTCATATTGCGGTTTTCTACCAGCCCGACATCTTTTAGTTTGCCAATATTTTTACCGAAGAAGCTCATTTTACACCAACTGTAGATCTCTCCAAACAATTGGGGTTTCATATGATCATATGGTTGTGATGGTGTCACCTCTGAAATCATGGTTTTATTTATCATTTGGTTCGAGCGGAAAAATTGGCCAGAATCGATGCCAGCAATTCTGCCGGAGATAAGCAACAATAAATGGAGATAAACTTGGGATGTAACTCATAGATGAGCCAGTGAAGATTGGGAGTTGTTCGAAACAAGAACAGAACATAATGTCAATGACGCCAGTCCCATTATCATCCCAATAGCGGGGGCTTGGATATATGTGATCCCCTTCTTTCACCGAGATGGATAGCTGGGATGTGGATGATACCATCGCCACGCATCGCCGCCTGTGTCGGCAGCTTATTTTTCCTGATCCAGGAAGGTGACCGGACAACCCGCTGGGTCAGCATGGCTTAGCCCGCGGAAAACATTGGGATATCATTGGGGCATTGGAAAGTGTCTGGGTCAAATTCATTGAAATTACCTTCTCGAAGTACCTTCCAAGGCTTCCAAGGCTTCCAAGGCTAGGTCCGTGCTGACAAGACAGGCAAGTGACATTCGTGTGACCCTCCTCTAGGGTTCTGCGTTTTGTAAGGTGATGTTGCTGGGAGAAAACTCATCTCGATGCGGAACATCCTCATTGGGTCAGTTCAAAAGGAAACTTGCAGGAGTCCATGTGTTCAATTCTACCCTAGACCACGAAAATGAGATAAGATTTTCTATGCCCTCTGGTAATCAAATACGGCTAGCTGGGAAATTTCTCATCAATGGGATGTTTGAAATATGCTTGAATGGGACATTCCTTGACTGATGGCTGCTTTTCCAGCAAGCCATGTTCGATGACCGGAGGAGCAATGATCTAGGCCACAGAAAAAGCACCACCGGCCTGGCATTTGCAGGTGCCTCAGCTTGCAAAACACCCGCAAGGTGCCAAGAATTATAAAAATTATGAGCATGGTGGTTGGTGGTTTCAGACTCCAGCTGTGCAGAAAAATCAACAAACATAGTCAAACATGAGGATGGAATAAATGCTGGCACCACTGGCAGGGAAGTAACAAAGCTCTTGCGGGTCTGTTGTCAAAGGATTTTTGCTGGCACTTGGATGTAAAGCCAGTTGCTAAGTAAGGAATGACCACATCATTAATAACACAATTTAACTCCAGGTATGTATACATTGTACTGTACTGTACTGTATTGCATTGCATTATTAGTATCATCATATTTATCACACACGTCACACACACACATATATATATATAAGAATAACAGTAATAATAATCATGCATATACATCAATGATATAGATGGGTTCGTAATCACTGATCAACTGAGATGTACCCCCAAGTAAGATTTCCCAGCATCCAAGGCACATACAGACTCCTTCGGAGTGCTACACGCTCTTGCTGCGGAGTCGGCTTTGCCATGGTCTGAGGGCGGCGCCGACAAGTGGCGGGTTGCGGTATGATGTGGGTAAAGCAATGCCATAAACCACCAATTTATCAATTTGGGAATGGCAAACATACCACCTATACGTGATATGGGGGATGGGCATTGTTTTCCCCACAAAAAAAATGCTTGACGAAAACATATTTAGGAAAACCAATGAAACAAAATGGGTTTGTCTGAAAATGGACCGAATAGGTCTCAATCAAATGGCTTGTCATAATTTTCCCATTTTCCCGTGGTCGTTCGGGCGGGCGTGTGCCCCATTCACACGCACTGAAAAATTCTGTTTGCACCTTGGGATACTCTGAGTCCATTAAGGCCTGGTTTCCAGTCAGCAGATGTCCGAATGGCATTCAACAGCAACGTTGCTGGATGAAAGATGATGAAACCACCCAGGGGATGCTACCCTGCCTCCAGTCACACCATGTGTGTACCAATCGTGCCACCGAGCCAGGTTAGACCCGTTGTGGCTACCAGCCGAATGGCTGCAGAAAATGTAGAGGTTAAACTGACACATCCAAGCATGACCAAAAATCGTGGCAACTTACAATAATTCATCAAAGGTGATGCAGCTTTGGGTTATTTTGGGAGGATTCCCTGATGACGATCATCGAGGGCAGCCAAAATGCAAGATCCAAGTGATCATTCGTTGGCTTGTCATGTTCAGTATCTACACTCTTCACTTTCTTGGGAACCTAATCTTGACCCTTGCCCATTTGCATAAGAAAAACTTAAATCTACAGGATTTTTTTCCTGCACCATCACATGATTGGTCGTGTTTTTCGCCATTTTTTGGAGGCCAAAAAATGGATCAATTGGATCCGTGGAGATGTCCACATTAAAGGCATGGTCAGGATTCCCAGGGTGAGAAGCACCAAAAAAAACACAAACTTCGAAGCAGTTGGTGAATTCAATGGATTGATATCAAGGAAAATATGTGACAATCCAGGGAATTTAAGTGTAGAATCTTCCATCATCCTGTTCCGGCCTCTATTTCTTAATCGCAACCAATTCCAATGGCAAACTTTCATCAAATCAACGTGCCTGCTTCAGCATCACGATTCCGAATAGTTCCTTTCTATGAACGGTCATATTGAATTTCACCTTTGGAACGGATTAGCCATGATATTTGACCACTAAACGGCTACAAGTCGTGTATTCAAAGCTCTGCGTCAGAAATCTGGAGACCCCTGTGTTTGAACAGGCTCACCACTATTCACCAACAAAAAAAAAAACGGCTCAACTTGGCTCTCCGCACATGCTCTGGATCTGATGTGGCAGTACCCACTTCACGCCGTTGGCCGAGGACACCTGTGTAGCAACGTGCTACTCAGTCTGGACCCGTGATCAACCCTTAGGACTTAGGTCTTCACATATCATATATCTTCTCTTTCGACTCGTGCGCATCATATTGAATATACCCCAACGATTCCCAAACATATTCGAAGGTTTTATCTTTAAAACAAAATAATAATATTAATAATAATAATATAAAAGGGATAGGCTGGAACATTTGGATATTGACATATCTTTGTATATAATATCATATTATACATATATATATATGTATGTTTGGATATGTATATATATAATTATATATATATGTAATACGGGACATCCAATGAAACCCATGATATTCTTCCGCTCCATGGATCCATGGGACATCGATTGCCTTGACGGTCCCCGCTGGCACATCATAGCCTTCCGTGGATGTGGCGTTCCTTGGGGGACATGGAGACCGCGGCGTCTCCGTTCCGCTTGGGATAGCTAATTGCCTTCTGGTTAGAATATAGCATCATATAGCGAACTGGAAAATGGGTGAAAATGGCACATTTATAGATGATAAAATAATGATTAACATGTATAGACATGATGATTGACCTAGCAAACATGGTGATTTACCCTAGGTCGACGTTTACATAGATGTGGAAAACCCATGGTGAAACCCTAGGACAAATATCTACAAATCGGGGATTCTCCATGTCAAACTGTAAGTTCACCCCAGGGGAAGTTGTACTTGGCACCTGCAACAGCAAAGTTGCGTAAATTTCTTGTCGCCTTTGCGAAGGCAAAACCATGCAAAACCTTTGCGAGTTGCCGCCATCGATTTTGGACATCTCGGGTTTCCCGGTGAATGGAGGTCTAAGGTAAGAAGCTTTGTGTTTTCCATGGTTTTCCCATGGGTTTTCCCATGCCATGGGTTTTTCCCATGGGTTTTCCCATGGGTTTTCAATGGTGTTCCCCAATGGCATCATAGTTTTCAATGGCTTTCCCTATAGTTTTCCTACACAGATCTGCCCTGCTGCGGCCACGATGCTCATAGGCTGCAAGCACCACACCAGGCAGCCAGGCCTCGACGCGGCAATTCCGCGGGTGGTATCAACATATCATTTGATTCGGCCAACAGCCGCACGTCAAGCACGTCAAGATGACGGTAGAACGCAACAGCAACATATCGGAAGAACGGTCTTGATGTAGCAGTCACATGGCAAATTGTTCTTGATCTGGTCAGTAGCTGCATGAACAAAGCTGGAACAATCATGTCAACATCAAAACCAAATGTTCACCTGGAAGTGCATGAGCAGCACGGAGTCTGTGCGTCAATCACATACTCAGTTTAGAGATTCACAGCAGGGATAGGACGATGGTTGGAGACGTTGGAGGGTTCAATCCAACCTTCAAAAAAGTTTAAGCACAACGAAACATCACTATTGCGGGTAATGTTCACATGGAACCCAGACGATGGAAGGCACCTCTTTTTTGTGTGTTCCATCATGTTCCATCTCATTCAATGTCTAAACAAACTTCCTTGAAATGGAGCCCTCAAAGGTCGGCTACCATTCATATTCCGCAAGAGAAAACACGCGTATGCAACTGTATATATATATACGTAGGTATATACATATAGATACACTTATATGTATATATGTATATATATATATATGTATATTCCAATCACATCCAATCACATCATTCACACCTTGGTGTTGGAGCCATTTCCTTCGCCTGCCCAGCCTGCTTGGAGTCACTCCAAACCTCCAAAGTTTGACCCTTCTCAAAGGAGGTGGGCCTCAGGCTTGGGATTGGAAATGTCCAAGAATTACCTCCCCAGATTGGGGCCCAAAAATGAAGAATGACTCAGAATGACATTCATGTAAGCAGTGATTCTGGGAGGTGTTGATTGTCAGCATTAGATCGTGGTGGTGAAATGTTGTAACCAACTCTGATCAAGTTTTCGAATGTTGGAAGGATACATGGTAATTTTATACTGATTACACTGAAAATTACCCAACGGCGCACAAGTGTTGGATCCCCTTTTAGGATACTGTGGTAAACATTGGTAAACCAACCCCCCAGTCATGGTTGCCAAATGGGATGGCATGGCCTATGTCATTGGGTTTACCACATTACCCAGCTGGTTTAACAAACACGGCAATGGACAATCCCTGATTCATATTCCATGATATTCCCATATTAAAACCTACATTTTTAAGGGG
This sequence comes from Cladocopium goreaui, assembly GCA_947184155.2. NCBI lineage: Eukaryota > Dinophyceae > Suessiales > Symbiodiniaceae > Cladocopium > Cladocopium goreaui. The sequence goes on from CAMXCT020002201.1 coordinate 202,309, forward strand.
CTTGCCATCTTTTCCACGTTTTATCACAGCAAAGGCTAACCCAAAGGTAACATCCCTCTGGTTATTTAACATAGCCATGGACAATGGCCCATTCATAGATGGTTTACCTATTGAAAATGGTGATTTTCCATGCCATGGCTATATTAAATAACCAGATGATACCAGATGGTAATTCCATTCATCCAAAGCCATTTTTGCATCCCGTGGACTCCCAGCTGATCCAGTGACCGGCTTGATCCAAGGGTGTCGAGCCCAAAGTTGCGCACCCGATATGATGTCAAGGTGAGCCCCCAGTTCTGGTGGCTGAACTTCCGATATGATGTGTGTGTGTGTAATTCTTGATTATTGCTAAAGCCCACCATTATTTTGTTTCAATTCGATTCAGTTCCTCCATAATGCGATCTGCTTTCAAAACCACAATTCAACCCCGACCCATTTGTGTGTCCTTTGGCTTGTACCAAAACAAAGGCTAGTCCGAAAGAGAAATGATTCAATCTAGACAGTCTAAGCATCATGTGTTTCCCCTTAAAAATCATGGTTCATTGAGGATGGAAGTTGAGTAACCAATCATTAGTTCTAACATGTTCTAACCATTTGTTTTCCTCAACCGCATCAACAGCCAGCATTTTGGGCATCCAACGTTGGGGCCACCGCGTCGATAAAGCCCAGCGTACCGGCCTGCGGCAGCACCTCACACATCCGGCCGATCGCCGTGGAGCCGTGGAAAATCACCAGGAAGTTCAGTTGAGGTTGGCACGTCTTCAAACAGCCATGTGATATATATATATATAGCTAATTATAGGCTAACATAGGTTTATATAGCTTAGGTTGGTATGTTGGCGATTTTCCAACTTGGCGCATTCCGTAGATCTTAACAAACACATCAACTATAGCTATAACATCAAATTGGCACATTGGTAAATCTTCAACAATGTACCATTTGATGTTATCACTATAGTTGAGTGACGGATATGTGTACCGATTGATTTTTGGTTTATAATGGTATGATCAGTGCTTGATGCTGATTTCATAATGATTAATGGTCATTAACTGTGACTTGCGGCAATCCCATTGCGCAGAATACCCTATCTCCGGCCTCAAAATGAATAGATCTGCAAAAAGACCATATGCAACCATCTCATTTTGGAGGGTCTCAATGCTTTGAGGAGGGCATGAGTCTTGAAAAACAGAAGAACAGAAACTTACCTGCTGTAATGTATGTATGCCCAAATATATATATATGTATATATATATACATATTTTGATGGGGGCTGAGCCGGCCATGTTTATATGTTCAGTCATGGTAAAGAATGCTGGCTCAACAAGCAATAGTTGCTTGTAATGGCTGGAGTGTCACCAGGATCACGGATCACTACACTTCCGGGATCAGCAAAGAAAACCCATCGGTCACCATCTGAAAAGCCGATGGTGAGATGGCAATGACCTCCTGGTAATCAAGCATGGCATCATGGCAATGGAAAATCCATCGGTGCAGCACTAGACATATTTAGAAGAGTTCCGCATATCTCAATCCCCATTTCTACGGTATTTCCCATACTCACGTCTGAGTACCAGAGGGTAGGTATGAGGTACTATAATGTTTGGGCCGATAGCTTTGGCCAGTGGGGTTTCATGGAACCACACAAATATCCGGTAATATTATGTAATATTTTTTTTGCAAACATAAAACATAGAAACAAGATGAAACAAGCATTTCTTGGGAGAATGAGTTCTTGCAGGTGAGTTTCCTGACTTGCAAATTGATGTTGTAGGATTCCATGTCAAATCGCCACATTTCATGGTGTGAAAATCCATCGTTACGTGGTGAATTCTATCGCTGACTGTTTGGGATGGGATTTCTATGGGTCCGTATGGATTTGACATGATGGTTACCTAGACCCTTGAAGTACCCATAGCCATTGATGCCATTGGCACTTGATTTTATAGGCTTAATGAGGACCTCTAGCAACCCCCCACAGGAAAAAGGGTTCAAACTACCACTATTCCAATTAGGATGCTACTTTCTATCTTTTTCTGGTTTGCTAATCAAATTGTGGTTCCCCGTTCCCCTATCATCTTATCGCCGGTGCCTGCTCCTCGGGCAGACTGCCCAGCTTACCGGCACCTGCAAGGATCTAGCCATCTTCACCAAAAATGCCTGGGATGCCTCATGGCTATCGATGGGTTTACGTAGTTTAATGATTTTATGTCAGATTGAGGGGAGGCAACCAGCAATTCATAAGGACCTCAAAAGGGAAACGAAATCAACAAGAGTAATAATCATTAACCATTACTGCCTATCATTTACTATAACTAAGTATCATTAACTTTCATTGGCTATCATTATATAACTATCATTGGCTATCATCAACTATAATTAACTATCGTTGGCTATCATTAGCTATCATTGGCTATCATTGGCTATCATTAACTATCATTGGCTATCATTAACTATGATTGGCTATCATTAACTATCATTAACTATCATATCATTGGCTATCATTAACTATTGGCTATCATTAACTATCATTGGCTATCATTAACTATCATTGGCTATCATTAACTACTATCATTGGCTATCATTATTACTATCATTAACTATCGTTGGCTATCATTAACTATCATTGGCTATCATTAACTATCATTGGCTATCATTAACTATCATTGGCTATCATTAACTATCATTGGCTATCATTAACTATCATTGGCTACTATCATTAACTATCATTGGCTATCATTATTGGCTATCATTAACTCTATCAGTGGCTATCATTAACTATGGCTATCATTAACTATCATTGGCTATCATTAACTATCATTGGCTATCATTAACTATCATTGGCTATCATGCTATCATTAACTATCATTGGGCTATAATTAATTATTATTGGCTATCATTAACTATCATTGGCTACCATTATAATCATTATTGGCTATCATTAACTTTTGACTATTATTAATTATTCATTGGCTATCATTAACTATTGGCTATCATTAACTATCATTGGCTATCATTAACTATTGGCTATCATTACTTATTTTTGGCTATCATTAACTATCATTGGCTATCATTAACTATCATTGGCTATCATATAACTATCATTGGCTATCATTAACTATCATTGGCTATCATTAACTATCATTGGCTATCATTAACTATAATTGGATATCATTAACTATCATTGGCTATCATTAACTATCACTGGCTATCATTAACTATCATTGGCTATCATTAACTATCATTGGCTATCATTAACTATCATTGGCTATCATTGACTATCATTAATTATTATTGGCTATCATTAACTATCATTGGCTATCATTAACTCTCATTGACTATTATTAATTATTATTGGCTATCATTAACTATTGGCTATCATGAACTATCATTGGCTATCATTAACTATCACTGGCTATCATTAACTATCATTGGCTATCATTAACTATCATTGGCTATCATTGACCATCATTGGCTATCATTAACTATCATTGGCTATCATTGACCATCATTGGCTATCATTAACTATCATTGGCTATCATTAACTCTCATTGGCTATCATTAACTATCATTGGCTATCATTGGCTATTAACTATCATTGGCTATCATGGCTATCATTAACTATCATTGGCTATCATTAACTATCATTGGCTATCATTAACTATCATTGGCTATCATCAACTATCATTGGCTATCATTAACTATCATTGGCTATCATTAACTCTCATTGGCTATCATTAACTATCATTGGCTATCATTAACTATCATTGGCCATCATTAACTATCATTGGCTATCATTAACTATCATTGGCTATCATTAACTATCATTGGCTATCATTAACTATCATTGGCTATCATTAACTATAATTGGATATCATTAACTATCATTGGCTATCATTAACTATCACTGGCTATCATTAACTATCATTGGCTATCATTAACTATCATTGGCTATCATTAACTATCATTGGCTATCATTGACTATCATTATTGGCTATCATTAACGATCATTGGCTATCATTGACTGTCATTGGCTATCATTAACTATCATTGGCTATCATTAACTATCATTGGCTATCATTAATTATTATTGGCTATCATTAACTATCATTGGCTATCATTAACTATTATTGGCTATCATTAACTATCATTGGCTATCATTGACTATCATTGGCTATCATTGACTATCATTGGTTATCATTAACTATCATTGGCTATCATTAATTATTATTGGCTATCATTAACTATCATTGGCTATCATTAATTATTATTGGCTATTATTAACTATCATTGGCTATCATTGACTATCATTGGCTATCATTAACTATCATTGGCTATCATTAACTATCATTGGCTATCGTTATATAACCATTACTAACCATTACTAACCTCCAATCCACGCCTTTCTGTGCTGGACGTTGGGAGCCGCTGACCGCTGCACTGCCCATGCGGCTCGGGGATGGGACGAAGCTGTCCTTGGCCGGGAGGGTGCGGTAGGTTTGGATGCGCATCTATCATGATCTATCATGATCTATAATGATCTATAATAATCTAGGATGATCTAGGATGATTTTCAGGCCTATGATGGAGGTTTGTTCGGAATTTCAGCTGCTGCATCCCCACCATCTCAAAGCACCATGTTCTGAAACACCCTGCCGCGGCGCCGTAGAGGTGTACCCAGATCGGGCGGCTCCAGGGTGAGGCACAAACCTGAAATCAAACTACCAACTGAACATGAGGATTTAGAGTGATCTATGGCGATTTGTAAGCTTACAATAGTGGGATTTGCAGAGGGATCACAAGCTGTAGTGATATCCCTGGTGATTTATGGTGATTTGTTCTAAGGTGCACTAAGACTCTAATGTGAAAGTGAAAGTCTTCGTGATATCGGTGTTGAGAGCACCCTTTCCATGGTGCCAGCACATTTTTAGCGGTGTTTCACCTGCAAGGTCGTGGTGAGGCTCGTGAACTACAAAATCACCCGGAAATGGTTAACGTATCTATAATTTAGATTAATTTGGCATCTATTCGCCCAAAATCCCAAAAATCCATGACATTCCATGGCAATCTTCATCCCCAAAACAAACCAAGTGGCTCCTCGCTGGCGCCAAAACCTGAGCAGCTCTCATGTTTTCTCAACATGTCGGGATATGGGGTCCATTAGGTATGTAACTATATGATATGATATATATAGATAGATAGATAGATAGATAGATAGATAGATAAATAGATAAATAGATAGATAGATAAATAGATAGATAGATGGATAGATAGATAGATAGATAAATAGATAGATAGATAGATAGATAGGATAAATAGATAGATAGATAGATGGATAGATAGATGGATAGATAGATAGATAGATAGATAGATAAATAGATAGATAGATGGATAGATAGATAAATAGATAGATAGATAGATAGATGGATAGATAGATAGATAGATGGATAGATAGTTAGATAGATAGATAGATAGATAGATAGATAGATAGATAGATAGATAGATAGATAGATAATTATTGCTATCATTGTTATTATTGTTATTATTGTTATTATTGTTATTATTGTTGTTACTATTATTACTTATATTACAGCATATATAATATACACATCTTTGACCAATGTTTAGTGACTTAGTTCAGTGGAACTTGGACCCCCAAGTATGATTCCCTGGCCAGTTTAGATTCATTTCAGGAAATCTGAAACGGCTACGTGGTTGAACGTACTGGATTGGTGCAAGATCAAATCCTAGCCGAAAACCCTTACTTTTCCAATGAAAGATGGAGGGTTCCAGTTTCAATTCTCCCTTAAACCGATCCATACTAATCTATTGATCAATTCAAACCCATTTAAGAAATACTGTATATATATATATGTACGCACATATATATATATATATGTATGTATATAATATATATATATAATATTGTAATGTGTAATAATTAAAAAAAAACATATCAGTCCATTGATCGAAGCCTTGTTTTCCACCAAACACACGACCCGCCTGAGATTCCGGAGGTCGGTGGCAAGGCTCCTCCACCTGGGATCAGCTAACTCAGCCGCTTGGTGATGCCCAGGATGGGTTTATCAACCAAAAAGTATGGTTTATTGGTATTGAACTAGGAAAAATGGTGTTTGATTGGGATTTAATGGGATATAATTTATATAATGTCCTAGGGTTTGAATCGTTCACCATCCGGTTTCATCAAAATGTCCAGCTGGGAATCGGGAATCAAAAAAAATATATTTTATATGGACACGCGCCTGAACTCCAAAATGAATCGACAATTCCATGCTACCAGGTATATCAGGTACGAGTATTTGTTTCAGGGAGGGCAGTCCAAACATGCGGTTCTGATTAAATCATCCTACAACATACCCATAGGATCCATGTGTGCTATATATGGTAACATTTACCATCAATATAGCCCCTTTATGTTAGTATATATACCAGCACCATGGATCCGTCATGGGATATGTGATGCAGCTAGAACAAACACCACTTGGAAGTCCGGCGGAATCCGCTGGATCCCTCTCGACCCAGTCCAGTGATGCAGCACTTGTCTCACGCCTCGTCATTTTCCTTTTCACCTTCGCGTGGATTCAGCTGCCTTCACGGCACTCGAGGTATTTCTGGAATCATTTGCGCAGGATCCACCTGAAATCACCTGAAATCCGAAACCGAAACGCCAAGGTGCCCCATTTCACATAAAAAGGTCGTTGTGGCTGCTAGGGTTGGTAGGGAATTGGATGTCAATATTTCTGGCCTGAACCGATTCAAATGATCCACATCTTTCCATACTTTCCACAACGAGGCGCTACAAAATCGAGAAACATATCGAGAAATTACGGGTCCTTGCCATCATCATGTGGGTAAAACACTATTTTTTGAAAAAAAAGCACATCCCCCAAATCACCATAAATAGGTTGTATAGTTTATAGGCAATTCCCAAATGGGTGGTTTATCATTGGTTTACCCACATTCAATGAAATAAGTCTGAGATATTCTGGCTCTAGCTGAACAGGATCCTGTAGCCCCAACCGTGGCACGGTTTTCTTGTGCCAAGCTATGGATAATTTTCCCGACAGCGGTTTTTGACCATCGGTACACGGCCGATTGACATGAATTGACCTGATGATACCTGATAGTATTATATTATCGCTATGGGTCAAATACATAACATTTATGTACAGTATATATATATACCAGTCCAGATTTAAGTTTTTGTCGAAATGCCGCGAAAGAGAGGAAAACAACTGAAGAAATCTGTGAAACAACCGCGAATGCAATCTTGCTGTGCACTAACTTTCACAAGGGGTCGCAGCTCCCCGAAGAGAGTTTAAGAGATGGCTTTCGTGTACCTTTCCCTTCCGTCCCACCGACGTGGCGTCATGTGCCCGGGTCGTCCATGGTGTCCTCTTTTGATATTGGCGAAACAGGGTCCAAATGCCCAAAGACATCTCCATGATTCAAAAGTTGAGGCCACTGCACGAAGACTCTGAAATATTGGAAGAAACAAATGCGAACAGAACATGCCATGAAAAACCACTCCAACCCTGTAAATCCAATGTAAATCCCGTAATAATCCCGTGACAAAGAAATGGATACACTCAATCAGTTGTTCAAAATTGACAGCAGTACCTTTTCGGCGACCAAATTTCTCCCCAGGTCTCCTGCTGTATGCGACTGATCTTACAGTGCAGGCATTTTGAATATTCATGAGTTTTTTTTTGGGGGGGTCCTTTAGTATCCTTATGTCATTTTAGTCATTTGGTTCCTATCCATTCCTATCTTACCTCCATAAACATCCATAAACTTGTCATTTGGCCAGCTCATCTCCCCAAAAATATCATGGATGTGGGTCCAAAGCATCAGGACCTGGGTTGACGCCAAGGACTACCTTCCGGTGTCAACATGGCTGGAAGGTAACCCTGAACTCAACGGACACTTCATGACATTTCAATCGGAAAGCCATGGCAAACACATGCAAACACATAGCCATGATCTATTGGGGAAATGGTCAGCTTCTCATGATTTATCATGTGATTTGCCTATATTTACCTGAGATACCCAGCCTCATCACCCACGTTGAAACATTTGGGGCATGTTCCCCACGGACACGGAGCCGGACACCCCAGCGACGGACTCGCTCAGCTGGCATGATCAGTACTTGTTGCGCATGACCCTGAAAATGGAAAGTGATGGAAAGTGCACCATCCTCTGATCCATCATTGAGTTGGAAAATCACGGAAAATCCTAGCTAATGTATGCTAAAGTATGATAGTGATCTTGGATCATGATCAGTAATTGTTGGCCCTGAAAGCTCAAGAGAGGAAGTCTATCTAAGATCTGACAACAAAACAAGCCACCGGCTGACCAAAACCTTTACAGATCGTTGGGCAATGTTGGGCATATACATACATATATATATATTATATATATATATGTATGAATATATATATATATATACAGTATATGTATATTCAGAACCAGTGTGAGTGGCATGTGATATGAGAAATATACCCGGTCAAGGTGAAGTAAGCCATGCATGCTGAAGTAAGACAGGCACTCGGCAGCTTGCAACCTCCAGTTCTATTTGTTCCTCTCATTCTGCATTTTTCCTGCAACTGAAGGTGTAAAACATGCCATAAACATTTCAACATATTTCAACCACTCCAAGCTGTACCCTCTGGTGATTTAACATAGCTATTGAAAATGGCAATTTATAGTGAGTTTTCCCATTAAAAATGGTGATTTTCCATAGTTATGTTAGTTTACCAGGTCTCCAAGCTCCAAGCACTGATCAGTGGCGTTTCTCACTGTTGGAAGCTTCGAGACGATGGCTCTGAAATACACTGAACTCGTACGCCCGCGGTAGCGTCGAGGATCTTGCGGATAGAGAAACGTGTGGGCATCAGCAATGATGGGCTTTTCAACATTAAATTAAAACCGGATTAACATGTAGATTCATATGTAATGAACATGTTTAATGGAAACATGCTACTACCATGAAGTTGGGCTTGAGAATTGATTCGGATTGATTTTGAGACCCTAGTGTCAAGGAGTAGGATACTCCTAAGGATGTAGGGGGCACCAATCATTGCGGATCACAATGAATTTCAAAGCTCGCAGCAGATGGAGTGAGTTTCTGCTGTCTTAGCATGATATTGAAAACCAGAACTTGAAAAACTGCCTGTTTTTTGAAATTTGGTCAGATAATGTTCTGCCCCGGATCTTTTTTTTTGAAAATGATGATTTATTTTTTGTGATTGTTGGGACATATTGGGATTAGTCTCTGAATCAAGAAAGATGTATGGTGATATATATATATATATATACTTAGATGGGGTAATCAACCAATGAAGGGTGAGAGCTTCCAAATCGTCTCCTGGTTCCAATCCTGAAGCAGTCGGACCGGTCTAGTAGCTTGTGCTGGTGAAACGATACACAAATCGAACCACGCCGCTGCTACCCCAAACTCCGCACGGAGGCACGCAAAGTTTGAGAGGGACAATTTAGAGAAACAAAGACGTGACCAACAGTAGATACTGACCCTGCATATGTGTTTTTTTTGGGTTAGGAGGTATATAATATTATTGTATATCCAGTTGCTGTAAATATGGTAAATTATTAGGGTATTAACTAACCCATCAAAGGGTTAATCATGGAGAACAGGACCAATGGCGGAAATCAGTCACACAAATGGGCGTCGATTCAGTGACACAAACATTGTGCAAACCTTTTTCCCGTCCCAAGCAAAATCCTTGGCAAGGTGAAGATAGTATACAAGTATACAATATGTAACCTTCTTTCGGACATGTCTTTCCAATGAGCCAGTTGCATCTGTCAAGGGGCTTCAATTTGAACCCACTTGTGTGTATTTCTGCTAGTAAAATGCATTAAAATGCCAACATTTGGTTGTTGAATCGTATCAAATCTCTGTGTTTGTCAAGTACAATCTGAATGTTTGCCAGTTCGAACCATCAGTGTTTGTTCGCTAAATCCCAGGTACTGCCTCTTATAAATGAACATCTTGATTATTAAGTTCATATTGTTTCCCGTCAAAATTCAATTGCGCTGCTTAACATCAGCATGTATTTCTGTCAAATCACCTGACATGTTCAATATGAACTTGCAACATCAGCACGGCAGGTTCGCTGCTATGGCAGGACCTCTTTGCGACACACTGGGCACCTCAATTTGTCAATCACCAAGCTGGGGCAGGCAGTTCGCTTTGCCGCTTTGCGACCCGAAAGCTTCATTGTTTGTCTTACATAAACCATGGTACCCTCTTTTAATTTAACATAACTATGGAAAATCACAATTTTTAATGGGAAAACTCACTATTTCAATGGCCATTTTCAATAGCAAACTGTTAGTTTACCAGACCAATTTTATGTGGGAAACCCTGGCTGCCATAAACCATCTGCATTTGGCAAATTTGGAGATGGTTTCTACATCCCATAGTGATTTTGGGGGCCCCGGTTGGGTTTGCCACATTGGTTTCTTCATCCCATTCATCCCAATCATCCCATCGCTAGCGTCCAAGTTAAAACCCCTCAAGGACTGGGGATTAAACTTATCTGGTTGGTGGTATACCTACCCCCATCTATAAATGAATGATATGGATGGCTTATAGTGGAAAATACCATCAAAATATGGATGATGACTGGGAAATACTGGTTGGTGGTTGAGCTACTCCTCTGAAAAATATGAGTTCGTCAGTTGGAATGATGACATTCCCAATCTATGGAAGAATAATCCAAATGTTCCAAACCACCAGTTTGTCCCAGTTTGCTGCGCGCGTCACGTTGAGACGACGTGACCCGTCTTGGGTGCACACTAGAGACCTAGGGTAGTAATTGGAACCAAAGTGAAACGTTCACATCTTTGCGCAAATGGTAGCGCATCCAGAGCCTTTGCACCACGACGATACGTGCTTCCTCCGCCCATGCGAAAGAGCCAGTCATCAATCAGCCGTAGGTGAGACTGAGGCCAAGGAACTGCCAAAAGTCCTGTGTGAAACTGCAACATTTGGGACTCGGGGAGTCCATATCCAAACTGCACAGAGATCTCTTGGTGACGGAGGATCTCTTTCAACAACTTGGTAAACCATTTCACACGCTGTTTGAAGGAAAAACCCCTAAGTTGCAGCCAAGGCATCCGGCTCCCATCCTGCCATTTTCCCAGACTGATGGGGCCAGGGTGGCCCGTCGCAAATTGGAAATCGAGGTACAACTGGCAATGGGCAACCCACACCATTGGCCCCCGTACATTCAACAGCGTATGCCAAAACCAACTAGCAATAGTCCGTACCATGTTATCGCCATACCATCTGACTGCACCGGCTGGAATCTGAATAACAGGCAGTGGAACCCAAGGCACAAACGGAGCAGCAGGGACAAGGCTCGCAACGGGCTCCAGTGAAACATCGTCCTCGTGGCGAACAACTTCCTGGCTAATGCGCAACTGGAGGCGCTGCACAACCCTGTTCACTTCTCGTATCCACTTAACCGCACGAACAAGTCTATGGTGCAACTCCCAAAAAACCGGAGTACGACTAAAATTGGCTTGAACCGCGGCAATATCCGCCAACCCATTGTGTCGATAGCACCAAGAGGCAAATGCAGACGGCTCGTCATCAGGATTCTGGTGGGCTGCAACCCGGGTAATGGTTGTGGGGCCCTGGCGTGATCGAAGGCACCTACAAATGACATGCCAAAGGTCAGCATGAGAGCTATTGGCACGTACCACACCACCGTCCAGCAATCGCCTGACTCTCTTAACCACAGCCTCACAGTCTGTCCAAAGGAACAAGGGACCTTTGTGCGCATCAGCTACCTGGAGAGCACGCATAATGGCAAAGATCTCCGCCCTGACCGAGCTTTGAAGCAGGCCAGGCACCGGTCCAGCGTCAACAACTTTGCTGTGAAGGCAATCATCAACACTGTTACATGAGGCTTGAACCACTGCCCACCCAGAAAACCGCAAGCTAATGTCATCCTGCCTAAAACAACTACCATCCGTGAAAAGATGAAGGGCACCCTCACAAGGAATTCGTTGTACCGGCAACACAGGGAGTGAAACAAAATATTGGTTCCACTCAAGGGCAGTGGTAGGTGTCAGGGACCATCCGGAGCAGGTCAAGGCTTCTGGAAGGGAGGGGATGCACTTCCATATATCACTGCCAATGTGTCCTCGGAGAGAAGCAAAACGTTCACACTCCCAGAAACGATGGTAACGGCTGTCGCTGCAAGGGCAGTAAGGGCAAACATCTGATGATGCCTCCTGGCAATGCATCTTACCATCCTGAGTAATGTGGGTACCATTTAAAAGCTTCCGGAACAAGGCACGGTCGGGCACATCCAACATTCGCATCCAAGCACGGGTATCCCCAGTGTCAACCTGACCCAACTCTTGGAAGCAGCGGCGGTGAAGGGTTTGGGCCTCAACCACCAATGGCCAATGCAGCTCAATGCGGAACTTCAATTCAGCCATAGAGATACCAAACAAAGAGAACGATCCAACAAGATCATGAATGTGTCCCCGTGCATCCACATGCCAGCCTAAGCCTTGAAGTCTCATGCACAACGTTTGGGTGATGCTGTTGAGTGGGACATTAGGATCACCCCCCGCGACGTCAGCCAACACTTGCTCAACTCGATCAGGACATCCACAATCACGCGTGAGGCGAAGGGTCTGCAACAAGGCCCACCCCTGAGGGTCTAAGTCAATGGATTCCACAAGACCTAAGTGAACCGCAGGATTCGCTCCGGCTGCATCAGCCCGAAGGCCTCTCATGGCACCAGATCTGAGGGTCGCATACGTAGCTGTGCTGAGTGACGTGGCTGCCACACCATGCAATGCTTTTGGCCATGCCGCGCAGCGAATGGCACGCAACTTCTGGGAGTAACTACACGCCGAAAGCCTCAGCTTCTGCCACATCGGCCCAATGCTTTGCACACGAGCCATCAACACCGAATTGGTATGCTGCCGGCTGATCTAAACGTGGGCTCCTAAGTTTTTGCAATGAGAAACAACTGAAAGTTGTTGGGCACGCAAGGATTGGCGGCCCCTGGCAGAGACAGACCACGTGTGGGACTTTTTCTGGTCAAGCTGAAGATCCAAGGCTTGTGTGAACTCTTCCAGACATCGGAACGTGGCTCCCAACAAGTCTGGGTTAGTAAGCAAAACTTGCCAATCATCCACATACGACAGCGGCTGGCACAATGGAAAATGGTGCGTCATCCAGTGGTGAAACAACACATCAATAACCATCATCCCAACACACGACAAAGCACACCCTTCAGGCAAGCCACAATTACTGTAGGCCGGGGCACTCAAACTACCATTAAGCATGAAGCGGCGTGCCATCAGTGTTAAGGCACCGGCCCACCCTCGCAAAACCTGAAAAGGTATTCCAACAATTGCACAGGCTTCAAGGACCACAGCCCGTGGCAAAAAATTGAATGCTTTTTGAATGTCCACTACTAAGCCGCAGAGAGGAATGTCACATTCATAAGCCTGCTCGATGGACCATAACAGTTGTGACCATACTTGGCCGGCAAAACGACTCGGCCGGCTCCCAAAAAGTCCCAACGGCAAGATGTGTTCAAGGTGCCGGATCGCACGACGTGCATGAAAGGTGCCCCAGCACCGATACAGCAAACCCAGCACCGTAATGGGTCGGAAATCTAACACCCTTTCCGGGTGAGGCACCTTGGCCAAGCAAGAGACACGCCCTGCAACCACTTGGGATGGCCATTCCCCTGATTGTTCCGCATACTTGAACATGTCAATGAAATTTTGGAGTGCCGCTGGTGGGAGTGCTTTCAAATCAGCCAATGTAACCCCATCCAAACCTCCTGAAGTTGAAAGACTTTGTGGGCAATACAGCCCGACAACGTATCAACATCCAATGAGGGCCACTGGAACCTACCAGGAGGGAGAGAACGACGGGCAAAGTCCAATATCTTACACCATCGATCGTGTGGAACCTCCTTGTGACGCTCCCACATGGAACTCCATGTGCTAAGAAACATGTGAGACAAGTCTTCATGGGTTCCTATTTGGGAAAGCTGGGTGATCAAAGACCCCACCTGAACATTGGCAACAGAATCAACCCATAGGCAGTCATGCTCTGCGTGAATAATCTGCAAAACATGCCCATCACACACTACCGGCGCATCATCCCTCAAAGTGACAGGGTGGTCCAGCACAACTGACACTTCTTCGTGACGGACTTCAACAACCCTGGAAGGCGATTGTTGGAGCAGCATATCTACCCCGTTGGGTTGAAAATCTCTGAGGTCTTGAAAGATAGCATTTGGATTACTGTCCCTACGCAATTTTGCAAACAAGCGAGAAGACTTCTGGAGCTCCTGCTCAAACTGGCGTAAGGCAACCTGCATGGAATCAAAAATGGCACAGGCAACAGGGGTTTCTGGAGGCACCCAAGGCAGCTCAGCAGGGGCACCATGTGTACGGGAGTGACAAGTCTTCCACCACTCCACAAATCCAGAGTGAAACCCGGTTGACCGAAGGATGGAACCCCAGAGACAGCAAGCATGGCGGTCAGCATTGGAGTGACACTTGACATACCTAACATAAGTCTGAAGTCTACGGACTTGACGCAACCACTGGGCATGGCGGAAAGAGGCCCCGACAAAATGTGGCTTCAGGTCATTGTGGCGCGCCCTCTTCGGAGGTGGGGCACGCCCATCAACAACAGGCTTAGTCTTAGTCGTTCTGGCACGTCCTTTCGAAACTGCTGCAACAGGAAATGGCAAGGACACTTCCGCTTGGTTTTCGATATGGCTCCAGAGATCACGATATCTATCATCACAGGAACCAACATGTGTCTGCCAAAAGAATGGGTCTACCTGCCATACATCCGGCCAAGGGAACGGCTGAGGAGTTACCCAAATCTGCCTTGGTACGATGGAGCCCATGGAACGGAATTCACCCCACAAAACCGAGTGATCTGGAAAAACATCTGGCAAAACATGAACTGCACAAAGAAGCTGCTGAAGTTCAGGTGAAACATAGCAGAAATCCTTCCTAGTGACACCTTTGCACGTCATGGAAACCGGCTGTCCCCAAAAGGCCAAAGCAAGGTCTTGCAGCTCACGAAAACCGGCACTTTCCAATTGTTCAAACACAGGGAGGGAGTGTTGGTCAACGTTCCAATCCCCTGCCACAAACCGTGGACCTCGGGCGAGGTAGCAAACATGGTTGGCAACATGGTGCAGTAAGGCTTCATTATGAGTCTTTTGCATGGGGTACGACGGGCCCTCAGGCTCACCGTAAACTGTTCCGCCAGTGATCCACACATCCTGGAGCAAGGTAGTTGTTATAGCAATACGTGAAGACTGCAACAACTCAACAGGGACATTAGTGGGGACCAACCGCGTTGGATGCTTAGCCAAAACAGCAACTCCACGCCACGACGTATGGAACTGACGATTGGACTGTGCGGGGACTGGGTGTCCCCCAATGCAACTCCGAAATGGGCTATTGGCAAAATGCAAATTGGATCTGAACTGGGTGAACGATTGAGCACACAAATGGGTCTCAGAGATAGCCCAAATGTCGCCAAACCCTAAATGTGAAACAATGTATGGTGCCTTACCCCGTAACCCCGTGGGATTGAAAACACCGATGGCAAAATTGGGCTGATCAGGCCCAGGATTGGCGGCCTCTCCAACACGGCAACACAGTGCACTGACAACTAGATAAGGCCAAAAACCAGATCTGACGCATCGCAGGGATGCAACATGGCACACAGCCACGCCCCACAAAATTGCCCAAATAGTGAGGCCCAGGGCTTGAAACTGGAAAACCAAGGTGAAAGCACAACAAAGGAACATCCATACAAGCCCCCGGCCAAGGAGTCATTCCAAGCCTTCTTCGCGTGGCCTTTTAGCAAGAAGGCCTCTGATCTGCTGCATTTGCTGCTCGAAAAGAGATTGAATTGTCTGGTTCTGATTCTCCAAGTGACCATGAAGCTGTTGAGACTGGGTCGCAACTTGGCCCTGCAAGGCGGTGATTTGCTGGGTATGCTGCGCACTGTGCTCTTGAAATTGGGCTTCAAGCCCCTGTTGCTTGCCAAGCAATTGCTGGACTTGGCCCTCAAGCGCATGCACTCTATCCGGGAGATCATCTTGCTCCATGGGCTGTTGGATCTTGGAGAGAACCGCCGACTGTATGCGCTCCTCAATTTGTTGGAGCCCTTCAGCGGGGCCGGACACTACATTGGGACCAGGCTGGTACTGCTTCCATGGATCAGAGAACGCCCATGGATCTGTCTCAACTTTGGCAGCCGATTGCTTTTCACACAAAGCCAGGGTAGCAGCTGAGCCAACGGTTGTAGGTGAAACACTGTGGCTGACTGCGTCAGGCTTGATCTTTGAGATCATGATGTCCCCTGATGTAGTCGAGATGATGGACTGAGCTGGATCAATGGTTGATTGAATTAACCACATCACTCCACGGCCTGGGCACGGGGTGGACGGCTGCAACGGACGGCATTCCCACCCTGCCTGAGCTAGAACTTTCCCAACAGCCAATCGATCAGCACCATATGGGAACGGTCCTGCTGAAAACTGGCACTTGGGTCCGCTTGGCAAGTAGATGGTGTCTGGGCGAACCAACTGGTGAAGCCCTTTGGCCTGAGTGGAACGGACCCTAAGGCCGCGTCTGTCCCCTAAGCGCACTAGCCCTGTAACAGCAGGATTCGTCTGCATGAGATGCTGAATTTCTTGATGACTATGCCTAGGGGTCCACACAACGGTATACTCAGGGAGAACTTCCTTGCCATCAGCTGTACGCGGCTCACAATAAGCCCCAGCGGCTCCACTTGCACCAAGGAGGACGTCCAACAAGCATTGCGGAATGCGCAGGCAAACTGAAAAGAACTCGGCCTGGTCAGGTGGGCACGGTTTGAAACCCTGACGAAGGAATTGTCTGCGCCACACATCCAAGATCGGGTCACGAATCGGAAGCTGCTCGGCATTATGCCAGCTAGGGCACTGGCAGTCTTCAATCATGCATCTCTTCAGCTTTGGCAACAGGGAGACCAAACATTTAATTGGCGACTGGCAGAACTCTCCCCATTCAATTCGAAGTTCATCTTTATAGACCAGCACTTTCAGGGTGACAACCTCAGGCGTGTCAACAGCCAACACCGTATAGGACCAATCGACTTCTCGACAAGGCCTTGACCGACTTGGACAAGGACAGCATCTGCTAAGACTGGCTCATTATTGACTGTGCATCGGCATGGGACGGTGACAGGGCCATGAGGCAGGACAGTGCGAACATCAGTACCTTGGGAAGACAGAACCAGCAACGCAAGCGGGTCTTGTGAAACCAATTTCCCTGCACCACCAACCAGTTTTGATCGCGTTTATCACATCAAGTTCTTCCTTTTGTGGCTACGTTGACAAAAGTATTTCATCTACATAGTTCGAAATGAATTTCCTCTGGTAATTCAACATAGCTATTGAAAATTGCCATTTATAGTTGATTTACCCATTAAAAATTGTGATTTTCCATAGTTATATTATATAGTTTGCCAGAGGGTAATTACTGCCCACTTCATCAAAAAAATCAGCACGAGCCTTGCGGACACCCCTGAGGACCCGGACTGAGCAGGCTTCAAGGGCACTGGGACACCTGGTCGAGGATCGGAACAGTAACCCAGTAACCCGCAACAAAGAAAGAATGTGGCTAAGGTCAACTATGGCACTATGGTTTATGGGGAAAATAACTATACCCTCTGTTAAACTAACATAGCTATGGAAAATCACCATTTTTAATGGGTAAATCAACTATAAATGGCCATTTCCAATAGCTACGTTAAATTACCAAAGGGTAGTTCATGGGGTTTATAAACCAACTCATAACTCGGGGGGGGCCATTTACTGGGAGCCTCACTTCCTTTGTCCATGGAATCCCAAGCAACTTGATGCCTGTCACAAAAATCTTGAAACATCTTGAAACTATGGCTCACCTCGGGTGTTTGATCTCAAATTGGGGAACAGCCCGAAATTTCCATTTCGTGGGTCAAAACTGCCAAAGTAAAAATAACATCAGGGTCTTTTGAAGTCCAGGTGTAGATAAATTGAAATAAATGCACAACAACCGCCATCTGGCCGCATGAAAACCCAGCTAGAAAACCTGCCTGCTGCCGGTCGGCACCTGAGTCCACTGGCGCGGTTTCAAGATGTCTCAACTAGTTTTTTGAAGTCCTCTGATCCTGGAAATCTCAGGGTGTTTGGCCCACAGAAATGCCGATTCAAGCAGAAAAACACACATAAAAACATGGCTGGATGGTGCTTTCAAGAATGTTTTTCTAGCAGCAATATACTGAAGTGAGAACCGAAGCAACAAGACTTGGGAATCACCTGATACAACTGGAAGTCATCCCAGCGATGGGCAACAGCTGCCCATATGCGAAAGGAGGATCCCGGAAATTGGCAACGCTACGGCCAATACATTTAAAACAGATGCAATAAGTGCATATAGATGTGTATGTGCATATATATATATACACATATATATATATACATATATGAATATATATATATATATGTGAATGACAAATATACATAGATTATATCCTGTAAACAATGGGGGATCTACAATGGTAAGCTATACCCAAGTTGTGGTTTATTATTGTGCATGCAGCTATTTTGGCAAGTCAGGATGATTCAGTTCACCGATGATTAGGATGAGGTGGGTTGTGGCAGCCGCAAATCCCACGTTGCCACGTTGATCTCTAGATATACACGTCCACACACTCAGAAGTATGATATTTACCATCTGGTTATGACTCACATAGCCATGGAAAATCACCATTTTTAAGTTCGGTAAACCATGGTAAACCATCTATTTCTATGGGCCATCTATACCATGGCTATGTTGAATAACCAGAGGGTACATCACTGAAATGGAATGATAGAATGAAAATCTAGGGCTTGGTGGTTTTAACATGTTTTAAGCCATCCCTAGTTTTTGTTGCTCGTCATTTCAACCAATCATCCCAACTACTATAATTCCTATGGTTAACCAGTTGATCATTTCATATTCCATCCATCTGAGTCAACTAGGAAAGAACATGAGAAAAAACAGCCCGAAATAAGGCTATCTTGGAATATATAGTTCCCCTTGCCACAATTAACCCAGTTTTTTTTCAGAACTTATAGAAAGTCAGGATAGCCGAATAGCCAAACATCCAGCAACCTGCAGCCCCTGCAGCCCCTGCAGCCCCTGCAGCCCCTGCAGCCGCGTGGCGGCGTGGCTGATGTCTGATGGTTCAGGTAGGCTGTGACGCAGCTCTTGTGAAGCAAATGGCCACAAGGCATACGGCAGATGCCCTGCGCCCGACATTTCCATTTGGGACTCATTGAAGCCATACATTGGATCAACACGACATAAAATACTGTAGATATACCTATCCACCTGAAATTCTATAGTTATTGCAATTACGAGTAGAAACCAGCTTACCCAATTTGGGGGACCCACATTGTGGCGGCCAAACAGATTCAGACAAGCATTCCCTTGAAACATGGAAATAAAGGAGTTCAATTCCAAGATTCAAAGAAACCTGGCTCGTGCGCATACCATTCGTACCAGAATCAGTTGCATCATGATCACTCGCCAAATGGGCATTCGAAAGAATCATTCAGGAAGTGTTAGCAGTTGCATTATTATCATGCTGAAGAGATTTCCTTGGAAGTTTCAACTGGTCCCAACTTCCTGCAACATGTTGAGTTCAACCAAGTTCCAGCAAAGTCCTCAAGATTTGGACTTCTCATACCTCACGCATGTTTCTTCACGGGAATCTTGGTTCAGTTGGTCCGCTCTCCCGGGCCTCCTCATTCTGCGCGGCCAGTTCCGCCAAACAAATGGCGCAAATCTCACCCGTCTCGGCGCAGGTAGGGGCATCCACCCGGCGAATTTCACCTGAAAAATTCAGGGAATGGAACACCCCAAGGAGGTAAAAATGGCTGGGAATGGAACTTTCGCTAAAAAAGAGCTTTGGTTCGCTGGGAAGTTTGCATAGACAGCTAATAGCAGGCGCTTTTCCAGCCGGCCATGGCACACATTAGCTACACTCAAAAATCGCGAATGGATTACCAGTTGCCCAATTAGGATTCCTGATATATAGTTGTCTCTAATGTCACCCATTTCAAAATATCCAAATGTCCAGCCTTTCTTTGGGTAATGGCACATGAAGCAACAGAACTTCTGCCCGGGCACTGGCAATGACGTTGAGGTTATTACTCTTGCCGTCTTCTCGCCAACCTCATCACGATCCACGGTGATGCATGGTGCATGGGCCCTGGTCAGGAGTCAAGGGTGGCTTGCTGGGACATCCCCATAATCGCCTATCTAAATGGCCATGGGAACAGGAATGTCATTAATATATGTTAAAATCATCTATCATTGGATATCATTGGGGCATTTGACAAATTGTCATCTTTGATTCCCAGTGGGGACGATTTATGACGATTTTATATAACTTGCCCAGATTGCGAAGTTTATCATGGTGAAATTACAAGATGTTACAGGTCACTTGCTAAGTGGGACGGTCCCCTGCAATGTCCCAGGGTGTGTCCCATTGATCAAGTTTTTCGCAGGGGTCTTGGTAACAACTACCCCCCACTGCAATGTCCCATTGAACTACCCCCTTCTGCCCCATCCAAGCACTGTATACACCCCAGTCTATCAGGGTCATCCTTGAGGCCGTGCTGTTCAGCATGTTGCAACCCCTAAACCCGCCTCCCCAAACAAAGAAATAGTTCTAATCATAAGCCAAGTGCCAAACAGCATCGTGTATATTGCCGATTCTGGTCCCCAAAAAGGGTTTTTATTCACAGTCTTGATCATAAAAATCACCCTTCACGAAGCCAAACCAAGCTTTTTGGGATCCCAGATCAGCCGTCATTTGTGGCGGCAGGGACCCTTGAAGAAATCCTCCAACACAAATCTTAGATACCAAGGAAAACAGGTTATTGTCAGCTGGATCGGTCAATATATCCGATTCAACCATAGTTTTGATGATTAAGCCCATGGTTTCTGATGACCCATACTCCTTCACCAACGATTCACCGGTTTACAAACATATGGGCCTAAAAATCCAACTATTTCGCTGCGCAAAAACCAAGGTTTACCTACTTCTTCATACACGTCTGATGGCCATGATCCACTTATTGGAGCTATGAAGTAGGCTTTACCCAAGATATAACACAACACACACACACACATAATCCAATCTGGTTGGGGGTTGTAACCATCTTGAAAAATACTAGTCAATGGGAAGGATTATCCCATATATTGTGGAAAATAAGAGATGTTCCAAACCACCAACCAGATCATGTCTAGATTATGTCTACATGTTTTATTATTTGGATTTATTTGGTCAGTTTCTTCCGCACATGTTTTTCGGCTTCAACAAAACGATGAAAACTGCCGTGGGACTGAAGGCCACGGTGATGCGTTTCCAGGGATCCTGGGTGGAGGGTCCCACCACTGTTCCCAGGATGTTGGCGCGCACCACGACTTTTCCGCCAACGCCTGGCGAATTGCTGGTCCAGGACGCTCTTGGAGAAGGTTGAAATATGGTGAAATATGATATGACAGTGTGACAGGATATGTTTTTTGTTTTTTTTGGGTATATTTTTGTTTGTTGAGTTTGTTGTGTTTCTTCAGTGTGAGATCGTTGAATGGTGAATGTACAAGATTGAACCTGGAAAAGAAAACTATGGGTTCTACTAGCATGGGAAAAACCTTGTTGCATGCGATAGATCAAGTTAAATACAGTACGCAAAGAGAATCATTGCCCCTGCTATAATAACTACCATTGTTAGATGTTGTAATATTCAAAACCAATCAATCTACTAATTGACAATTATAGATAGTTGTTAATACTGTAATACACTATTCTTAATATCTACCCTCTAACTATGAACAACTAATCTAGGAACAGTATCTATTGCTACTCAATGTACTCTTAGTATCACCCATTGTTAGATAGATAGATATATATATATATATATTGAGGGTTATATATATATGCGATATCAAAATGGTTTATTGTCGTTAAGACAATGGTGAACATGATAAATCATTCCCTAAATCACCATCAATAGGTGGTATAAACCATTCCCAAATGGGTAGTTGATGGCATTGTTTTAACCACATTACTACCATCTGGTTATGACTAACATAGCCATGGAAAATCACTTAAACATGGAGGTTTATAGCTGGGAAAATCATCTATTTCTATGGGCC
This sequence comes from Cladocopium goreaui, assembly GCA_947184155.2. Lineage (NCBI taxonomy): Eukaryota > Dinophyceae > Suessiales > Symbiodiniaceae > Cladocopium > Cladocopium goreaui. Next base: position 224,606 of record CAMXCT020002201.1, read on the forward strand.
ATCTATACCATGGCTATGTTAAATAACCAGAGGGTATATCCCAGTAAATCCCATTAAGTCACCATTAAGTCACCATTAAAACCCATTAAATCCCATTAAATCCCATAGTAAATCCTATTAAATCCATATAAATCCAATCAACTGCCAGGTCACGCAGATCCCGGGAGGCTGTCACCGCATCGCCACGGTTGTAGCCCCCCGCCAGGGCGGGGCCCGAGTCTTCGGTGTCGTCTTCCTTCTCCTGCGGCGTGGCCGGCGTGGCGTTTTGGGACCAGGAAAAGATGGGAGTTACCCTCTGGTTATTTAACAGTTCGCCATGGAAAATCACCATTTTTAATAGGTAAACCATCTATTTCTATGGGCCATTTTCCATGGCTATGTTAAATAACCAGATGGTAATTTAACCGTTTGCGAACTGGAAAATGGATGAAAATTGCACATAGAAATAGTTGATCTACCTATTCAAGATTGTGATTTTCAATAGCTATATAGTTTACCAGATGGTAAAATGATCTTATCATGATTTATCAGCCTTGGGAGTTTATCATCATTGATGGGAGTTAAGGTTCAACAATGGGAGCTAAGATTCAAGATTGGGAGTTGGTTTATCATCATTGGGAATTAGTTTATCATCATTGGGAGTTAAGATTCAACATGTTATGGAAAAGTGGAGGGGGTACATGAAGAATATCTACTTAAGACATGAATAAAGGGCGGACTTAAGAATACTGAAGATGATTGATGTGGAAGGGCCAATGCCATAAAGCTACCATTTTGCGGATGGTTGAAACACCACCCATAAAAATGGTGATTTTGTAGGGATGACTTATGCATTGGGTTGACCACATGTTCATCGACCAAATCTATCATCGTACATTCAATTATTCAACATATATGGAAGAAATAGGCTGAATCAAGAATATAAATATGTGTATATATATATGTGTGTGTACCTATCTACCTACCTACCTACCTACCTATCTATCTACCTACCTACCTACCTAGCTATCTATCTATCAATGGTAACTACGATAAACACAAATGAATTTAGACATGGAATTGAATATGCACAGGCTTTGGACAAAACGGGGAAGTCAACCTTTTCCGATCCAAAACTGGTTTTATGTCGTGGGAAACTGCGGATCCGACCACTTCTACCTAACATCATCGAATGGAATATTTAATACATGTTAATACCTTCATCGAATGTTATTCAATAATATTAAATATATTTATATAATATGACCCGCCATTATCAAAAATATCATTTAGCAGACTTGTTTACAAGTAGGTACAGAATGAGTTGATGTATGTGCTAAAAGATAGAATTATTCAATATTAGGGGGACGGGAGTAGTTAGGCAGTTTGTCTTTGCTCCTCAGATGGATTTATGACCAGAAAACAATCATATCTGGCTGCCTTACTTGCTGCCTTTGGGCGCCGGGGACAAAACTATGCTTTTGATGGGTGTGAAATATTCCTCTATCATGCGCTCTTTGATGATAATTCTTCACATGCCAAACTTAAGGTCACACCCTAGGATATAATGAACACTTAAATTATTGGATTGAACTAACACAAGATGAAATTAACTACCATTTAAATCCATTTAATGGGCATCTGGTGATCAAAACAATGATGACCTCGAACCGGATAATATTTTTGAGGTTTGGAACACGATTTACGCATAATCACTCTTTACAGTTTAAGGAGGTAACCGTTCTGTCTCCATCATCAGCCAACCAAGAGCATGAAATGAATGACCTACCATCAATACGTATATCGCTATAGGTCCATGTCAAAAAAGCACTGACTTTTGTTTTCTGTTTCATGCTGAGTCCCAAGCTTACGAGTTTGGATTTCAATCTTGAGTTTTTATTCAATGTTCAGTATGCTTTGAAGATAAACACACATTATTATTAATTAATTATTATTAGATGCCATTAGTATATTTATATAAACATACACATGTCCATACGAGATTTCCCCAGTCTCCAAGGAAAAACACGGAATGACGAACGGCCAGGGCCGTTTCACGCAGTTCCATGGATCCAGTCAAACCAGCAACAAGATTATACAACAAGAATTGATTCCAAAAAGAACTATTATGCATACCTACAACTATATTATTATCTCAAGAATAATCAATATTATTCAAGAATCTTATTATTCAAGAATATTCAAGTAAGAACAAGTAAGAACTACTATGTATACCCAAAAAAATCCAATGAATTACAGCACTAAACCAGCACAATAAGCAGTACAAGTGTTGACATTCACAGCGTCACAGCGATTCACCCTCCGCTGGTGGCAGGTAACCGGTTTTTCAGCATCATCCACATCTTCCGCCACGGCGTTCAGCACTTTGAGATCTTCGGGCTCAACATGGAGCACCTTGGTCTGACCGGTACGGGGTTAGCCTCTGGATGCCTCTGGTGATTTGATGTAATTTCTTACAGTTTGCTATTGAATATTGCCATTTAGTTCGTTGATTTACTATTTAAACATGGTGATTTTCCTTAGCAAACTGTAAACGTTTAGAGTGTAGTAAGCATCAGAACTTGGGAAAGAAATGGAACATGGGAAAATCACGGGAAAAGGTGGACTAGGGTTGTGACTTTTCAATTTGCAGCCTTCCCTCCCCCTCTGAGCAATGTTCAAAACCCTGCGTCGAACCTTCAAAAGCTGGTTGATTGAGAACGGGATCACCCGTTCATGGATTGTGATATTTACCATCTGGTTATGACTAACATAGCCATGAAAAATCCCTTATAAATGGAGGTTTCAATGGGAAAATCATCTATTTCTATGGGCCATTTTCCAATGGCTATGTTAAATAACCAGATGGTAATATTCCCATATATTGCCGAATAGATCGGGTAGTAGAATTCCGAACTAACCATGCACCAACCATTTATCACGTACATCCACTTGTATCATCCTATATCCCCTAGTTTCATAATTACAATCCATATTTCATGTTTTTTGTCAATTATAGATAGTCAAGCACCCCGTTAAAACCCCTATTCAAATCCCATTAAACTGGGCTTTTGAATATCCATTGGATTGGTTTACCGGAAGATTGACACCAGAAAGCCCCTCTAATCCAGTAAACACATGTAAAAACCATATAAAACCTCTATGAAACTGATGGCTAAAATCAAGTTAAATCCTATTTAAATCCCTTTAAACTGGGCTTTTGCTGGTGCAAACCATGGTTTCCGGTTCAGATGGTCCCTTGAAAAATGATGAAAAATGGCTCCTCCATTGCACCAGGGCACCACTTCTTCACAGCTCGAGACCGTGTCGCCCTCGCGGCTGTCTTCCACGGCTTGGAAGCGCACGGCCACGCGACTCGACTGCGAACAGGATGGGCCAACCACGATGCCCTGGGCACCTGCCGTGGCTTCATGGGGACATCAGGGCGATTTTGGGGGGCCAGATCATGGAGAAAACCATGGGAAAACCATGGGAAAACCACGGGAAAATCCCAAGTGATGCATCATATGAATATAAATGATACGTCCAGCAGTGCCAGCAGCACTAAGAAAGGGAACTTGCAAAGACAATGACCAATTGCATGTCCTGAAAGCTATCATGGAGCCGGCCAAGAATGGGGAATGATCTTACGCCTTACGCTCTTGGAAATTGCTCTTTGCGCGGTTTCACTGTGAGATTTCAGGGGATTGTCTTGTTGTTAGTGGGGCATGAAGAATAAACGCAAACAATTCACCAGTTGGTTGTTGGAGGAGAAATGACGTAAGTAAGAATGCAGCTCCGGCACTGCACTAATCGAATCTAATCGATCCAATATGATCCAATAGTAACTTCCCTGAAATGGGCCTGCTGAGTCAGAATTTTTCGTGCGGTAATTCGAGGGGAGGAGATTCCAAAGGAACTTCTTCAAAAAATCCATGCGAGTTCCATTTGCAACCACTTTTTTTCCAGTGTTCAGGCTGGTTCAGGGACTTTCACCAAGCAAGATATTTGATGAATTCCAGCAGTTTTTTGTTTTATCTCTGTAAAATCCTGAAGCTCTTGGACTCTTGGCGAGACATCCCCATACTTCACTGGATATCGAGCTATTGAATCAATGTTTATAGATAAGAAACATGGTAAAAATGATACTTGTTTGCTGGGAGATCATTTAACGCATCAATGTTCAACAAAATCTTGCAAAATCATACCATTTATCTCAGGGTTTGATGCTGAATGCTGAGAACTATGTTTTCATATCTGTAGTATGAGGTAAAATCACTTTTTGTCATAGTCAAGTTTTGATGTTTCAATCGAAACTTTCGTGAATCCCTTCAAAGTCCTACTCTCTGGTAGCGAACCTAGCTATGGTTGAGATTGGCCCATTTACCATCTGTTTATGACTAACACAGCCATGGAAAATCACCATTTTTAATAGGTAAACCATCTATTTCTATGGGCCATCTATACCATGGCTATGTTAAATAACCAGAGGGTGTCCAGGATATTCCCATGAAAAACGGTGACTTCCAGCCGCGCCCACCGCGCCGTCCCATCGCGCCTTTGGGCACCACCAGCAACTGCCGAAGCGCCGCCACTCGATCGCCGGGAACCAAGCCACCCGTGCAGGGCATGTGTTGGATCTCTGCGGGAACCACGTTCCTCCGAAAAATTGGGACGGCTCGGGTAGGCATCCTCCGGTCATCAAACATGGTTGGCTGGTGAATGATGGTTTCATGGTTGGTGAATGGACAATGATGATTAATGAGGGCTAAGAATTGTTAATGATGGTTAATAGTTAATAATGGTTAATAATGGTGATTAGTGGGATAACATCATAAAAGGTATCATAGTGATATAACCACCAATAGTAGGATAATAATGGAAAATCGGGATCTAAAAATCAACCATAGCTAGGATATAAGAGGGATATCGATGGGGATACCCCCTGGTGTGATGAAACGTGGCTGGCTGGAAAATCCCTGAACCAAATGGAGATGCTAGTGGGGACTTCGTCTAATTATATATATATTATTTCAAACCTTAGTCTCTTAAATTTGGATTCCTGTTGATTTCATATGTCCAGGGAAAGAACTATGGAAAGAACTATGTAGCAATCCATGGAAATAAGGGGTGTTTCCACTAAAAATGTCACCCAATGAAGAAACCCACCACTTTGAAAGAAAAACGCATTGCTCCAAGTTCTTGGACAAAAAACCTTTCAACATCAAGTTAGATGTTACATACAAACTTCGTATTTGAAAATATTGGTCCGTAAGTTGGAAAGGAAAACAGTATACAACAATATACAACATCTGTGTAATTCGGGGCCCCATATTTCTTCAAAAAGGAGAACACCAAAGAATGCATTTGCGCAAGCTCCAACTAGAAAAAAAAACTCATAAAAACAATATTACGATGTGACCCTGTATACTGTAAAATTGGTTAACTAGTGCATTGATGAGTGTATGTATGGCTGTGTGCTCACGTGCATGGATGAACTACAAATGCAAATCCTCAGTTTTTAAGTATTGTTTTCGGTGCTGCGAAGACCACGGTAAAACTTAGGTAAAACATGGTGAAACAAATTTATCAACTGCAAACGGAATCCTTCAAAGATGTGTTACTGCATTTCTGTCGCTACGTTGTTGTGCATTGGTCCGTAGCAGTGTTGCAGTAACAGATTACAATCATTATAAATATGTCATTTTATCCAAATACAACGCTTAAACTTTATTGTTGCGTTTTATACAAACAAACCCCGTCGATATACTTCCAAACTTTCAAACATACACGAACAAACAAGAACATATAATTCATCTAAAAACTCAAACAGTCCTATATAAATCATAAATACAAAGCAAGTAAAGTAAGGCAAACATCAAAAAAATACTTATAAAGCGTTAAACAGTTGAAGTGAAATCGAGAAGTAAAGTCAAAGGTATGTTACAAGTTGAAGGTTCTAAGTTTTAGTTATAGGTTGTAAGTTCAAAGTTAAAAGGTTACAAAGTTATAAGTTACACAGTTTTTAGTGTCAAGTCATAGCTAGAAGCTCTAAGTTGTAAATTAACAGTTATAACAGTGTGTTTCAATTTTAAAACAGTTCCAAAACCTTATACATTGATTTATTGAAGTTTGATAGTCAAGAGTTATGGATTATGAGTTGTATTTTACAAAGTAGCTATAAGCTACAAGTGTGTATATTTGGTTTTATCAAGTTATATACAAGTATAAAAGTAAGTTAACATATAAGCCATTATTTGGGGTTTGCAGAACGGTTCGGAACGGTTCCGGAGATTTCCCCAGAACGGTTCGGAACGGTTCCGGATACTTCCAAAACCTCAGAACTATTTAGAACTATTTAGAACGGTTCCGGAACGGTTCCGGATTCAAAGCCTATAGACCCCAGAACGGTTCGGAACGGTTCCGGAGACCTCCATCTAATAGCATATGTTAACTTGTATAATTGCATATTTTGACTATATAAGTATTTTACTTTAATACAGAGAGTTTGAACAAATAAACACATACTAGTACCATAAGCAATGATGATTCAACACAAGCGATACTTTCAAAGAGATATTTTAATACAAACTACACAGTTGTATGATTTTGTTAGAAAAGATTCCACAGAACAGTTTTCAAGACAGGTAAGATTTTGAAAGGGGCCACGCCTTCCATGAACAAACAGCTGAGAAACTTCCAGCCTTTTGTGGTCTACATCCAGTTTCACCTTCTCCCTTGTGCTCAGCATGCCTTCGCACTGCCTGTTCAAAGACTTAGGCGGAGAAGTTGCCTTCCCTTTGTCGTTTTTCTGACTCCTTTCTCTTGTAGCCTTGGCCCTTGGAGCCACAGGGCGGCTCTTTGGAAGGTTTTGAAAATGCGAAACAGGAGGAACTGCTCTTGACCGTTTTTTGGGGGGGTTTGGAAGCTGTGGAGAAATATTTCCGTGCAAAGTTGAGGTCTGCAGAACCGTTCCGAACCGTTCTGGAGGTCTGCAGAACCGTTCCGAACCGTTCTGGGGACCTCTGCGCTAAGAAAATTGTCACGTAAATTGGTTCTCTGTGCCAAGAATCCCGGGAATAGGAAGGCACGGACAAGGTTGAGCCATTCCGGATGCATTAGTCCCAACCTGAAAGTATAACCCATCATCACCCTCAAGAACCCCACCGTTAGCGCTATATATATATATATATATTCTGAAAAGTATCAAATCATGGTCCAAGAAATTATCGGCAGCTATATACAATATAGTTTGTTTCTTTTATGGGTAGTAGCACGGTAGTAGCAACAGTCTTGCCAGAGTGACAAAATACCAACAATATAGCCTGGATGTTGCACTGCTGCCGCTACTGCATATTTTTGATCCATTCCAGAACTGGTGGGGAAAAAGACAGCAATGGGAATGCAGCCAACAACCAGCATTGCCTTTGTTCTTTTTTTGAAAAGGGAAGTCACATAATCCCAACAGCCTGAACACATTGCAGAAGCCAGCTCAGCGCGCCCAAACACACATGGACTCCCTTCCAAATAATTGAAATTACATATTGATAGAATTCGACTTCAGCGCCTGTTCCTTCCACCTCAGTATTTCTCCAATTGCGCTTAAACCGCCTGAATCTTCCCTCAAACAAATGCAGCATCATAAATTAAACCCACTATCTGTATGCGGGTTGTGTATTTATTCAAGGTTTCAGGTTGTTAAGTAATCAAAGCTGAATTTAGCCCAGTCTCACACTAGAAAATTAATTAGCTGCAAATAGAATTCCACTTCGTCGTTTGTTTCTGTCGCCTGAGTATGTCTCCCATCTTGAAAGCAAACCATATTTTCACCCAAATGCCAGCCCCAGACTAGAATTTGGAATGCATAATCTACTTAAGCGCACATAGAATTCTACTTAGGCGTCAGCTTGTGACGCCCAAGCAAAATTCTATTTGCGCCTAAGTAGATCATGGATTATGTTTTCCAACAGCCCCAGACTAGATTTCTATTTGCGCATAAGTAGATTATGAATATAAATTATGTCTTCCAACAGCCCCAGACTAGAATATGGTCTAATTAGGCGCAAATAGTAATAGAATTCTACTTAGGCGTCAGTTCGTGACGCCTGAGCAGAATTCTTTTTGCGCCAAAGTGGATTATGAATTATGTCGTCTAACCGCCCCAGACTAGAATTCTATTTGCGCCTAAGTAGATTATGAGTATGAATTATGTCTTCCAACAGCCCCAGACTAGAATTTGGAAGACATGGTCTAATAAGGCGCAAATAGTAATAGAATTCTACTTAGGCGTCAGTTCGTGACGCCTAAGCAGAATTCTTTTTGCGCCCAAGTAGATTATGAATTTTGTCTTCCAACAGCCCCAGACTAGAATTTGGAATGCATAATCTATCTGGCGCAAATAGAATTCTACTTAGGCGTCAGTTCGTGACGCCTAAGTAGAATTTTATTTGCACCTAAGATTACCTAAGTAGATTTAGTCTTCAAAAGAAAGACCGAAACATAAGTTCACCCCAATCTCACAATCAGAATTTTATATCTATAGACTGTGGATCAGATAGGTATAAAGTATCCATGGCAAGTTTTTGTTATTAGCAAAACTGAATTCATCACCGGTCCACAATACAAATTCAATTTAGGTCAAGTACTTCACGACTTTGAGTGCAAATCCAGATTGATGAATCTGGATGTGTCCTCGCTGTGTGCATTGTTTTGTTTCTTTACTTCTTCAAAAGCTTGCTAATTTTCCCTTGACATGGTTTCTAACATCACCTTCTATAAGATATCCTTATTGCCCTGGTTTCTTCCATAGTCCCTTCCATAGTTCCCTCCATGGTCCACAAGGCCAACAGGTTAAGAGGCTAAAGTTTGAAATAATATATATATTGGTTGATGTTCAATTGCCAAGTTTGATTACTGGAGGGTAGCTGGAAGTCCCCTGAAAATATCTAAAAATAAACAACTGAATGCAACTGATTAGGAAACTATGGGAAAATCATCGAATATTGAAGCATGCGTCATCCCGATATTAGTTGACTGAAGGGCATTACCCAAGTATAGCAACCCCTAGCCCATAGGAAAATGAACAATCAACCATCAACAGGGACTGTATTGTGGTACATATTGTGGCGTATACCCTCCGGCAAACTTTGAACTAATCGTTTGCGAAATGGAACATCACCATGAAACAATACGTAAATCATCAATCATGAAGCCTTCTCCAGAGCTACTTTAGTCTACTGACTGAAAAATAGCAACCCTCAAAATCATGGAAAAGTATAAGCATCAAAAAGGGTGAGCTAATCAAGAATGGAGATAACCAACAGTATCCAATGATTGCGCGGCCCCCCTGCTTATCTAAGTTGGCTTATAAATAGGATAACTATTGAATTTATGGTAGATGTATCGAACTAGTTATACAGTTGGTTGGGTTCAGAAGCCAATTTATAACTTGAGGTGCCTTGAATCCGGATATTGATATAGCCAACAGATTTGAGATTAAACATGGTTAAACCAACCATTTTACAGGAATGAGAAGGGAATACATGAGGAAAAATAGGACATTTTGGTACTTAAAATTCAATGTCTGCTGCTTCCGCCGGGGAACAATTGCTCTTTTGACAAATATGGAGGGACGTTTCAACCAAGAACAAATTGAAATCATATGTTTGATTGGCTGAATTGATGAGCCATCAGCCATATGATCAAATTTATTCGGCATATATGCGGCATATGTTTTGTGCAATTTTGTTGGTAATCTACCACCAAGTTTTGATGATTACACAGGAACACCTGAAAATTTGGACAAAGAAACATGGGAGTTTCAACCAAGCCCCAAGCAGAACAATGGATATTCAACAGGGAAGAAAGCTTGGAATGGCACCATGAAAAGCCGGACTTCAAACCGAGAAAGAACTAGAAATTCAACAAAAGCCTAAAGTTAACCAAGAAAGAAGTTGAACACATCACAAACATAGCATGCGAACTTCAAGAAAGAGAGAAGATCTGAAAGAGAGAAGATCTTGTACCGAAGAGAAATCATAGAAACCCTATTAATTACTTGGCATCCTCCCACTTGTTGGAGCTTTGTTCGCAGCAAAACAATGACAATGGTTGATGGTTCAAACATGGTCAAACCAATTGAACAAACAAACATCACTTGGTGTCTCAAACTTGGGCACCCCTAAATAACCCCATGATTGATGAGCAATTGTTCCAACTATGTCTAAAGGCCATGAACATTGATGAACGCCGTGAAAATTGGCTAATCCCCCATGTTGAAACTTTTTTTGCCTTAAAAACATGGGTTCCGTAAAGTTCAATGCGTTTCTTGCTCGCATTTCCTGGCATTTTCCACACGTTTGCATCACTTCTCTCCCGATTTTTGGGTGGTTCCCATCCACAGCATCCCAGGTGCAAGTTGTTGCTCCGCCCATCTTCCCGTCGTGCGAAGGCCACAGTGACGCGCCCTGCAGGGTCGGTGGCACTTTGACCAACGACGGTGCCGAGGACGTTCTGCTTCACCACCTGAGGGGGTAATGGTTTTTGGGTGACTTCAGCAACAATGGGCCATGTTTTGGTTGACTTTCGTGAAACAAATGGTGTTGAACACATTTTTGAACCACACAAATAGGAGGATTAAAGCAGAAAAACATCGTCACTAGATCAATCGGAAAGGTGGATTTCCTGTAATTTGGTTGGATTTCATGGAATTCTTCTGACATCTTCGTCTGCGGTCCGTACATGTGTGGGCCAAACGGTCCCCAATTTTTCTGCGCAAAGTGGCGATGATGCCCTTCACTCGAAGATCTTTGGCCGCCAAGACAGTTTCACCTCGTTTGAAGCCACCAGCGATCCTTAGCGCAACAAATCTGCCACCTGTCACCTCCCAACCTCACTCACCTCAAGTCAACCTTAGCCAACCTTTTTGGCAGAGCATTGCTATTCCAACCATTCCCACTTATTACAGTTAAATAATTATATTATATGTTCAATCCATTCCCACTATATATATACATACATCGCGTGTATATATGTCTGTCTGTCTGTCTATCTATCCTATCCTATCCCATCCCATCCCATCCCATCCCATCCATCCATCCATCTATCTATCTATCTGTATACTCATCTATCTATTCATCTATCTATCAATCTACCTATATATCTATAATTATCTATCTATTGATCGATCTAGATCTGTAGATAAAAGATATAAAAGTATGTCATAACATTCAGATTCCCATTCCCATGACGGATCCGGCTGGTGCTGGTATATATACTAACATTATTTGGGTTTTTTTCTTGATGGGATCCATGGCACACCATATATTTCTAGCAGCACCGGCACCGTTAGGATCCGTCATGGGATTGTTTGACACCTCCCATTATTAACCATGATTAACCATGATTAACCATGATTAACCATGATTAACCATTGATGTTGATAGGGGTATTAACATGTATTAACCACTATTAATCCCCATCCATGGGATTCAGAAACCCAGCATCATCAACCGCACATCATCCGCCTGCGCCTCGCGTTCCACCGGCCGGGCACCGTCCCAGCGCACCACGATGCGCTGCAGCGGTTCCTCCAAGGCCGGGCCCAGCACGGTGCCCACGGCACCTGGAACCACCGGCTGCAAGCGGTCGTAGCTGATGGGACGGGTCGCTTGGACACGGGCACCCACTTCCAGGTTTCCAGCCACATACCTTGGAAAATATGGGGAAAATATGGGAAAAACATGGGAAAACACATGGACACACATTGAAAAAACATTTTTTGCAAGGATATAAACAATAACACTTGTGTTAAAATGGGGAAAAATGGAAAACGTGGGAAAATGGATCACCTTAGGGACAGGTGCTTACTCATAAATGTTAAGGGACACTCTGGGAAGAGGGCCGCAGACCGGACCTTTCAAAAGTGCCATGAAGGAAGATGAAAGAGAGAAATCGGAAGGTTGTATTTTTGAAATTAAACAGCATGGTTTCCGGTCAAGATGTTTCCCTTCAATCCATCGAAAAAAAAAACTATTGAGTGAAACATGTGGGAAGAAACAGGTTGGAAAATGATTGTGCTGGGCCATTCTGTGGGATTTGCGGTGCTAAATATGCCAGCACCACAGAGCATGTAGGTAAGCATGCCAAAGGACTGCAAATGCTCAAGTCGTTTACTCCGTGCGTGGATGTGGTTGGGGGTATTTAGATGTTTTATTGCTTAGCCATTTTGTGAAATGGAGATCCCATGGCAAAAATGCCCAGTATACTAGCCAAATTGCTCACTTTGCATTTCTTGTCTCAAATTGGTCAAAGATAGGTCTGAAAAACTCACAACCAGCTTCAAAAACCCATCACAACACACCAAAAAAGCCATCATTCACCCTTCTCCTTCCCAACCATCCCCCAAAGCGCGCTGCAATTTGATCTCATTCACCACGCAGTTCAGTCGATTTCGGCTGCTATCCTCGCGGTGGCTGAAGCTCACCGTGACCCGGTGCTGTGCATCGGAGTGGCTGGGCCCCACCACGGTGCCCAGTACGCCTTCCCGCACCACCACTTGACCGCCCACACGAAGATCGCCTCGGGCCGGAGGAATTATTGTAGGATATCAGCATATGTTCAAACACTTCAGTGCATCATATTTTCAAACATGATATATATATATATATATGTGTGTGTGTATAATTGTATATATATATATATGTGTGTGTGTGTTTATATATCACAATGGTATCACATAATGATCAACCTATTACTACAATATAGTATCACACAGTCATGTAACATCCTGAAAAAATCATGAAACATGTCATATCATCAACATGACTTCCAATGTATAACCAATGTGGCTGGTGTTGATGGTACACCGAGGTTTCATGGCGGGGATCATCCCGGGTCATGGACCATGAAGAGCGAGGCATTGCCAAATCCCCCGTTAAATAAATTCTACTGGAGATATACCTCAAATACCTGACCATGAAATTGCTTCAAGAATTCAAGCTGCCAGAAATGTGTTTCCTAGATGGGCTGAACATTGCGTAACATTGCGCAACCTTCCCGCATAAAATCTGCTTGGCCATCCAGTGGAAGTATCCAAACGATTGTTGATACTCAGCCTCGCCTCTCATGGGTCGGCGACTCACTTGTACGCACAGGCTGGGGGGTGGGGCTATAGGGAAGAAAAGGGTGCATCTACCAGCAACAGCGGCTACCAGACTTCATTATAGCCGTCTGATCACTATCATCATCGTAATTCACCACCATCTTCCTAATCACAATCATCATCCTTATCCTTACCACAATCATCAGAAACACCACCATCACCATGATCACCATCACCACCAGCAGCATCATCACCACCAGCAGCATCATCACCACCAGCAGCACCATCACCATCACCATCACCATCACCATCTCCATCACCATCTCCATCTCCATCACCATCTCCATCACCATCACCATCTCCATCATCATCATCATCATCATAATCATCATCATCATCATCATCAATGCCCCCTATGCGTGTATAACTAGTTGTTCTTTTTGTCCGCGCATTTTTGCTTGCGCGCGCAACCGAGGCACCACCTCCTTTAGTGGGCTATCATCATGTTCCTCCATTGAACATTGATAGCCCAAACCATGAGTTACTGATAGCTAACCATTCACCCAACGACTAAATCGCTTGGTCTTGATGACTCAGTCTCGCAATAGGTCTCCACTTTCGGGATACCCTCTGGAAATCATGCACAATCACCCATTTGATCCATTTGCATAGGAGTTTCCCACTAAAATCATTAAAACATATATTAAAACACAACATAAAAAAAATTAAAACATATTAGAACACCGTTCATAGATTTTTAAAAAAATATGAAAACATTTTTTGTATATAAAAAACATATCATATACGGTATAATTTAAAGCAAACGTGCAATTGTCATGTCAGACTACCATCCGTTAAAAATCCACCCAAGAAAATCGTACCGCTTCGACATTTCTCGGCCCAGCTTCGGGTCGCGATCACCGCGTTGCCGCGGCGGAAGTTCCCCGGGATGTTGGCTTCGACGTCCCCGGGGTCGCAGACCACCTCCTCCTATAAATGTGGTACCCCCAAAGTTAGCTAAGTTGGTGCAAATAACTCCAAATAACTTTGGTTTATGGTAGATATATAAGTTATAAACCAACTTATAGCTGGGAGGGCATCTCCTCCTAGGACCAGGAAATTCGAAAAAAAACATGGGAAAATGGAGGTTTGAATGGGACATTATCTATAAATGGAAGTGTTTGAAAAATGGGAAAATCATCTGTAAATGGAGGATTTCTTCTGGGCCAAGGATCTATAAATCTATCATAATCTATCTATCAATAGGGGGTTCAAAAAGGTGCAAAAATCCCTACAAGCTATGCTGGGAAAGTCATCGAACTATGGTGGAATTCTCTGGATCTCCGAAAATCATCGATAACTGTGCGATTTTCTTATAGCTATATGAAATTACCGGAAGATACCGCAAGGTATACCAGGTATAACATGATTTGGATAGTGATTTCTAGGAAATATTGAAACTTTGGAGAATTTAAAAAGAGTTTGAACATGTTCATGATCCCCATTCAAAATAGCCATTTGGGTGTCAACCTCCCATTTGAAGCAAAAACACACCCATGACTGATTTGTGCTCTTTTATGCTATTTCAATCAATTTTAAACATCAGCATCAGGACATATGGGAAAATGTGGAAATTCTTCAAGCAACCAGGCTTGGTGGTCGCCTGGCCAACACGCAGGGAATCCCAAACATCTCTGGGGTTGATAGTGTTAACATGTGTTTAAAAAAAAACAGTCTGGACCAAAGTGTTTGTCTTTCAGCTAGAAACAGCAGCTCTAACTGAGAAATCCTGGGGACTCAATTACCCATCTAACCACTGGGTCCATGTTGCCAAAACCTAGGACCTAGGCACATCTTCGAAGTTTCAGTTTCACTTCAGGCTGCCGAGCCAAGACTCCACCTGGTCACCGGCGAAACGCACCAGGATTCGCTGAAACAAGGGATCCCGGGCAGGGCCGATCACCACCTGGCGATCGGCTGGAAAGGACATGCCTTTTGGGCATAAGCCATCCCCAAACTGGGCTTTCTTAGTGTGTATAACTCCAATAATATCTACAACTTATAGGGGATATAAGCATAACTATAAGTTATTCTGGGTGATTTTTTCATCTTGTAACTAACGGGCCCCACCTTGTATCCCTACACTTGGGATGATTGAAAAAATAAGCCCAAAGGTTGGTTAAGCCCTTCTATAGATTGTTGAACCTCCCTCAAACAGCTTCTGCCGTGCTCTTTATCATCGTTTAAAGAGGGAGAACGGATTACTTAGTGGGGATGCTGTATTGATTCTGATGGTTAAACCACCAAGTTTCCCAACAATTACCCCCTGGCAATCTAACACAACTGTGGAAGACAAATCATGAAACTAAGTGGGCCATCTAAACCATAGCTATGTTAAATTACTGGAAGATTGATATTCCCATGTGTATTTTTTTT
This sequence comes from Cladocopium goreaui, assembly GCA_947184155.2. Taxonomy (NCBI): domain Eukaryota; class Dinophyceae; order Suessiales; family Symbiodiniaceae; genus Cladocopium; species Cladocopium goreaui. The sequence continues at coordinate 240,123 of CAMXCT020002201.1, forward strand.
AAATCCCCCTTAAGCACCATAAAATCTCATTAACTTCCATTAATCATTAAACCTCATTGTCACATAGCTTTCATGGTTAAAATACCGATCAAAATTCCATTAAAAAAAAACTAAAACATATCATAAATCCCATATGAATCCCATGGGAAAATCAACCATTTCTCAGCGTGCAATCCCATGAACAATCACCCCAACACACACCTGAATACTTGTAAACAATGTCCAAATTGCCCAATGACCTAGCATGACCTAGCATTTGGATGCATTTGGAGCCTATTATGGGCTATGATCACCAAATTGCCCAATGACCTAGCATAAGGCTATGATGCTTGGTTTATCGCCGTGTTTTTTGTGGAGCTCAGCACTTTTCCAGCGCCAGTGCCACCCAGCAGCCCCACAGCATCCCGCAGGGAGCACCCCACGCTGTGTCTCCAGGGCATGGTGCAGCCGCACGCGCGTCCCGGCCAGGAAGCCACCCGCCAGGGTGTGCCTCGTAAAACCATGGCAATTTTTGTAGGAAAACCTGGTGATTTTATGGGATTTAACTGGGAAAAATGGTGATTTCATGAGATTTAACTGGGAAAAATATTGATTTCATGGGGTTTCACTAGGACAAATTGTGATTTCATGGGATTTTATGAGATTTAACAACCCAAACCAAGGGATTGAATGAGGATTTAGTGGGGTTTGTGATGTTTGAGTCACAAATATGGGAAATACAATGTGATTTAACCAACGTAATTGAACATAGCTATAGTGGAAAATTGCCCGTTTAGGTAGAAAATATGGTGATGTTCTGTCTCTAGGTGAAATTAGGAGAGAGTAATTGATTTGAAAATAACTGATATCAATTGCAGGGAATGATATGTTTTGATTAATTGTCTGTTATAATTGAAATTGATATCCATGAAATAACGTGGCCATGGAAAAAATTGCGGTGCTTTAAACATAAAAGTTGCCATTTGCCAGAATACAAGGAACATTGCTTTCATATCTTCCCATATGTATATAATTATATATATTCGGATTCGGATGTTTTCCATGGCCTAAGAGAAAACACAACAGGAATTGGTGTGTCCGAAATAATGTGGGAAATGTACCCCAAATTTGCAAAATAAAAGAGAGCATTATGAGTCTATAGCCAGTGGAATTCAAAGAGCCCCACACACGTAGGCAAACTCATGTGAAAAATCCGCAAAAAATAATGAAACATGCAGGGAGATGTATCTTCATGATAATTTCAATCCCCGTAAGGCACGGTAATTCTTGGTTTGATTCCGAATGGAGGTGATCAACCCGATTCTATAAGCCATGTATTTAAACAAGAACATGTAGAATTACGGATGTTTACCAGTTCCCGTAAATTCAACAAAAAACATGGCCAATCTTGGACACCTTGCAACGTATGATATGCTCTAGCTGGAAAATCTGGTTATATAGCTTAGGCGCTTAGCCGGTTTTCCCCTATAAAATACAACGAAAAACAATGGCCCACCCGGGAATCGGGAGCGTTCCAGTTGTGCATGCCCTCCATGGTTTGACATGGTAAGTAAAACAAGATTGTCATTTTTTTTGACCAAAAGACATCATCTATAAATTGGGAAGTTTCGATCACCATGTTGACTTCCAGAGGTTGACCAAACAGCCACACAGCGGATATCCAACCCTCATAACTCATAAGAACTCACTTGTGGCAAGGCTGGTAAAGAACAAGATGGACAAGGAAGCTGCACATACCCCAATATCAGCTCACATCGGAATTTCCGTTGGTAGAATGTCAATCCATCTCGAGATATTCAAGATAAATCCCACTTTCATTCAGTGCCATCAATGTCATTTTTTGCCTAGTCACTGCCCCATATGTTGTTGTTTGTTTGCCGTTTCCCGTCTCTCTGAATTCTCCAGGTTCATTTATTGCTACTGCGCCATGTGAAAAAATATGGTGAAATCATGCTAAGAATTCCAAAAATAACAAAACAACTCCACAAACACCGGTTCCAACCCGATAATGAAAAACGCTTAGGGAATTCATCAATACAGTACCTGTGATCGTCGATTGCCATATACTGATACTGGATTTCTGGAGGGTACCATTCACCAACACTTGGACCTTATGGTTCCATTCCTTTAGTCCAAACATAACAGCAAAATCACGCATCAACCAAAAAAATATGAAAAACCAACCATTCACCACTCACCACCCCTCCGCCTCCTTAACCACCATCACCATCTCCCAGATTTTTCACAAAACAATCCCATTCAATACCGATGATCTCTGATAACCCCATCAAATACCAGGTTAATCCAATTCAAACTGTTTCAAACTCATTTTGTTCCGCCCAAACCGTGGTTTTCTGGGAGTTTTCTCCCCCTAACCCGAAAAAATCCAAACACCGCGGCCCACTGACCTCAGCTCGTCCGGCAGGCAGTTCAGGCGGTTTTCGCTCTGATCCTCCCTCTGCTCGAACTGCACACAGATTCGCCCCGAGGACGCGGCGGGGCCGATGACGTAGCCGCTGCCGCCCTGGTGGTTTTTGGTCGTGGCCACTGGGATTCCAAAGGAACCCAGGGAAGCGGCGAATCTTCACGGGTCATCCACTTTTCACGGAAAATATCAACTGTTCAGATTGTTCAGAGAATCAATGAGAATAAGAAATTATGTGAAATCCCGATCAATCACATTTCTCCGTGAATTTATCATTGTTTATCCATTTAATAAATCAAATATCATCAGAGATCACAATAATCACAGGAAAATCAGGAAACCAATGGGACTTCAAGTGCCCTTGGGATTGTTTGGGGATGGTGGATTCTATTGCGCTCGTGGGCTGTCATTTTTTCTTTACATAGCTCACAGGACATCCAACTGAAAGGCAAGAAACCGTGCCGAGCTAGGTATTCTGTACCCAAGCTAAGGGTCATAAGGTTCTCAGTTTGACATAGACTTGTGCCTATTTTTCAACTCTGCACCCTGCCAAGGAAATCCTCGCAATCCTAGCTACGGCATGCTACGGCTGAAAGAAAAATGTCCAGCAAACCCCTCCATTTCGATGGCAAAATCCATCCCTTTCATGTTTCGTTCAGGCCTCTTCAAACTTAATCAAACTTACATATTTGTTCAGCCAAAAATTCAACACATCTCAATTTTAAAAATTCAACACTCTTCAGCCAAGACATCATTCAAAAAGATTCAAAATCTCATTTTCACAGGTTTTCCCCACGATTTTCCCAGGCCCAAGGGGCCAACGGGGCCAACACGGGCCTGCCGCACCACCACCTTGCCGCGTACGCGCAGGTCCCGCGCGGCCACCACGGTGTCGCCCGCCACGAAGCCGCGCAGGGCCAGGTCGGAGCTGGTGACCTGGGTGCAGAGGATCCAACAATGGTTAAAATATACCATCTGGTTTTTTAACATAGCCATGGAAAATCCCCAAAATAAATGGAGGTTTCTAGCTGGGAAAATCATCTATTTCTATGGGCCATCTGGTTATAAGTTGGTTTATAAACCCCATTAAATATAGATATATCTACCATAAACCATATAGTTATTGGAGGTATTTGCACCAACTTAGCTAACTATAGGGCACCACATTGTAAGTTGGTTTGTTAACCCCATTGGGTATAGATATAAATCCCATATAAACCATAGTTATTGGAGTATATTGGAGTATTTTGGAGTTACCATCTGGTTATGACTAACATAGCCATGGAAAATCACCATTTTTAATAGGAAAACCATCTATTTCTATGGGCCATGTTCAAAGATTTGAGGCCCCCAAGATAGCTAAGTTGGTGCAAATAACTCCAATAACTATGGTTTATGGTACTTATAACGAACTAGTTACTGGGGCGAATCTAAACCAACTTATAACTGGGGGGCACCACTTTGTTGGTTACTTATCTGGTTGGTGGTTGACCTATCCCCATCTATAAATGGATGATATGTATAATAATGGAAAATACCATTAAAATATGGATGATGACTGGGACATACTGGTTGGTGGTTGACCGACCCCTCTGAAAAATATGAAAGTCAGTTGGGATCATTGTTCCCACAATATATATATATATACATATGGGAAAATAAAAAATGTTCCAAACCACCAACCAGTTATATATAGTATTCTATAGTGATATTATTACTGATATCATAGTTGGTTACTAAATATAGTTACCTCCCATATTAGTATAGTGATATAGTTGGTTAATATAGTGATAATGGCTAAATCCATAATATATTGTTAATATAGTGGTATGATTACTGATAACTATATTAACGGCTGATAAATGTAAAGTATAGTGATATAGTTGGATTTAACAACATTTGAATAGTTAACATTGATTAATGTAGTGATGATTTGGTTGGTATAGTGATATAGTTGGTTGATAATGGTTAACATTGGTTGACAGTTAACATATATATATATATAATAGTTGGATTGTCAATATGGTACAACGGTGATGGTTAGTATGATATGGTGATATAGTTGGATATAGTGATAATGGTTAAACCCATAATTTATATGGTTAATATAGTGATGTGATTACCAATAACTATATTGATATTGGTAGTATGCATATCAATAATGATATATTGTTAATCCCTAGGCTGTTGATAATATGATAGTATATTTAGTGGTGATATAATATAGTCAATTCTCATAGTTAATGTCATGAAACCGCTAGTGAACTAGCATAGCTAATGTCAACCCTGGCTTAATAAACCCCTAGGTTGCTGATCCTTGGGGGGTACCAATTATCAGATTATCACTACTTGGTGGGTACTCCCATGAATAAACCATGGTAATGGGATCCCATTCAAAAAAATGCTCCTATACTACCCCCACAAGAAACTCCAATAATATGAGAAGCTAATCCCTTCCCCCCAAATATTTAATACCTCCCAGAAACCATACTTTAGTAGTGAAATTACATGCTTGTGACCATGGAATGGGGTGTTTAAGATTAGGGCACTGGGATTTAACTATAACCATGATACCATACCATAGCGTTATGAAATATTGTAGTGATTGCATGGTCAATATTTAAAGAAATACTATCATAGTATACATAGAAGTATGCCTGCAACTTCCCACCCCCACACACACAAAAAAAAAGTACTTTAAGGTACCTAGGGACACCATGGCCCATTTAGTATCAAGAAGGCACAGTCAACCCCCTAAATAATTCATTCCCCATTCATACTGCCTCAGTACTTGATCCATTTCTGAAACCAAAAATGTCAATTCCGGATTAATAAACCTCGAATGTCCCATCATTGTCAAATGATGATCATTTGCTGCTACAACGGTCCCCCCAAGGATCAACAGCCCAGGGGTGAATAAAAATCCGCCCTGAAATTTTGGGATATTTTGGGATACTTGTCCCTAGCTACTAGCCATGTGGGAGGATTCCCAGAAATGAGGTGATGCAAAAAGCAGAACTATGAGAAGTTATTATTCTTAGCCTTAGCAAATAAGTGGTCAATAGTAGGTTCTCCGAGAGTATCCAAGAATATAATGATTTAATAAAGGTTAATATGCAAAATCCAATCATGGACGGTGTGGGGGGGATTTTTTTTTGGCAATCTTAATGGTGCAATATGATTACACTCATTAAACTCCAGTGTATATGGATAATTCATGATAATTCATGGGTACATTGCCAGTTCTGATGAATCAATCAGCGGCCCAATTTATTATCAGTCGTTTCTGATTACTACCCTCAGGGCCAATCATGGATGATGCGTTTTTTTTCCTAACATGGGGGTAAAGGACATCTGTAGAAATCAAGCAACATGTGCATGAAACAGCAGGGAGGACATCCCCAACGATAGGTATATAAGTCGATTTATTTCACTTTCTACTGTCTACACTTTTTATAGATTTAGCCTAAACCAATCATGGATGATGTAAGTTTGTCCAAAAGTAGGGCACCCCTGAATCCAGAGGTTGATCATCATGTTCCATATTGAAATGAGTATTTTGCGGGCCAACCCTCTTTTTAGAAAAAAAAAACATGTGGGAAATTACCTGCTCGACTATTACTACTACCGCTTGCTCACATTGCTATATTTTTTGGAAGCGATCGTACGCTAGCCTTACCAGGTTTTACTACTGATTACAAGATTCAATCATCAATAAGGGGTAAAACATGGTAAAACCAATCAAGTGATTTCTTCTTGCGTGTTTTCTGATGGATACAATGCTACTGTGTAAAGGTTAACATTGAACGTTCGTTGAACATGCTTAAGAACAACCTCTCGCTTCACTCATAACCAAAGCTGGACTGGTGCAGTAGGTGCCTGAAATTTGTACATGGCTTGCAGTAATGTATGAGGCATCCCATTCCATCCCATGGAGAAAATCTCCAGTTTTTAATGACCAAATGGATGGGTTCCAAAATGTTGAGAAAAGATCACTTACAAAGCGTTGGGTATATCTGCAATTAGATGCGCAATTAAACTATGGTTGGCGTCATAGCGTATTTTACCACCATTTTAGATCATTTTTGCACACTATATCAGAGGACAAATCCCTCTAGCTTGTTATACTCCACTATACCCTTGCGCAAGGTAGGTTGATGGTTGCTTATGCCACATTATGCCACTATACCCCCATCGAAATCATCAAACATATGCCAGGTTTCATTCCAAAATTCGCACACCGAGAGACATCTTGCTTGGTTAATGTTGGTTATATCCCGTTCGATCCCCATGAGGCCTCCCCGATTTAATGTCAACCCTGGGTTCATAAACCGTAGGGTACAGTACCATTTGAGTAGCAAAACATCACTATTTTGGGGAAACCCCGTCCTTAATCGACCAGGCTTTATGAATCTGGGGTTGACACAATCTTTTACCGTGACTTGAATTTGGTTCATGATCATCTCCTGGTGAAATTCCTGTAAATCATTCATTACATACACTAACCAGTAATATTAACCAGTACATCATGTCAACATTGATACTTACCATTTATCACCAATAAGCAAAGGCTCAGCTGTGAAGAGCTGAGGTCCGTTAAGATGCGATGAGCTGAGATGAAAAAGAAACAGATCCTTTAAAATCCCAGGAGTATCAATATGTATCAATCATTATTAATGTCAACCCTGGATTAATAAACCCCAAACGGCTGTTTAATTGGGGGGGGTACCATAAAAAAGTATTGGATGACATGACTATTGGAGGAGTATCCCCCTAATTTTCATAAACCATGGTTTAGTCTCATCCGGGGTTGACATTATCATATTAAAAATCAATATTCACCAAATGTAATATTAATCACCAATGACAAGATCCCATGAAACTATGTTGCTGCGGTTTCTGCAAATAAAAAGGATCCCATCCATATGTATCCCATATTGATCACCAATAATAGGATCCCCTTTTTGAGCATTCATCATTCATCACCAATATATTATTCATATATAACATATATACATTTATACATGTATATATATATATATACATAGTATACAGTGCCCACCTGGGACAGGATTTTGCCAAACTTGGGCAGTGGCCGAGAATTCAACCAGATCAGCAAAGAGCCGCAGCGAACTGCAGCAAAGAGCCGAAGATCCAAAAATATACATATACATATACATATACACATACATATACATATACACATCATATATATATATATATATCTTTTATATATATATATAGATAGATAATTATATAATGTAATGTAATTATATATGGATTCGAAATATAGATACAATATGTAAATCCCATGAATCATCCAAGAGACGTCCGCATCAGCTGAGCGATCTCCACTGGTGAGCTCCGGCGCCGAGGCCGAGGCGGCCGAGGCCGAGGCCATGGCGAAAGCGGGGCCGCGTTGCGGTCATTGAGACGACGCTGGAGCCCAAAAAACATGGGAAAACACGTGGATTTTGATGGATTTTTGAAGTTTGTTTCTGAATTTCTCCGTTTTGACTTGGTTGGTTTGTAAAGATGAGTGAGTAAGTGTGTTATTCTGGTGAAACAGCAGTAGATTTTTGTGGATGTTGTGGATGTTCATTATTGTAAATGTTAGATAATGTTAGTTTTCTCCAATGGCTCAGGGAATTGGGGTGGTTAGACGCACAAGACTTGAAAACAAGGTTTCCATGCATTGTTCATCCAAATCCAATCAAATCGACGGATACTTCGGGATTGCGGTGTGCATTTGATGTTTGAAACCAATAGTGAGAGGCAAAATTATGGATTTCAAATCATCGGCATTGTTAGCATTCTCTTTTAGGGAGAACAATTCCACCACGATGCCTGTGGGAAAAACGTGACAATATTGTGTGATGATCCTACTGGTAGTTGAAATCAACAGCTTGTCACTTTCTGAGGGCATTCCCGGCCCGCTCAATCCATCAAAATGTTTGCCTCCATCGTGGTGGTTCTGGGGCCTCAAACCCTTCACCAAACAACTTGCACAGCCAATCTTAGATACATTTAGATACCCTCGGCACAACTGGTTCATGGGAGAATGGACTGACACCCACAAAAGGATGCAAAGCAAAGCCGTTTTGTAACATGCTAGATGACCTTCGATCCTCCTATTTGGATGGTGGCTCCCCGTACTCATCCAGGTTCAGTTGAGTATGGCCCAATCTTCTAAGGAGCAGGCCGCCAACACCGCTGGTTGGAACGCCACTGGTGGGGCCTCTGGAGCTTTCAGCCAGCCATGAAGAGTGTGACAACAAAAGGTCTCAACTAATCCCATTCCGCTCATGTTAAACAGACCCGAAATGGTTGCCAATATGTGTAAATCCTGAATTAACCCATGGTTTCTGGGAGGTATTTTAGGGGGATCGGATGATGAAACTCACGACTAAATGTCATGGGCTTACATTGTCAAGTGATCAACTGTTCAAACTTAAACATGTGTTTAGTTTGTTTGCTTGGATCTTTTCTCTTCTGTGTCGGTGGTGGTGCATCTGTTCACAGTGGCACCAGCACGCCTTACTCTCAGCAAGGTATGGAGTGGTACAACTCAAACAGTGGGTGACAGAGGTACCGAAAGTTGCGTCATTTTCCCCATAAAATGGACCTTCCAGTTATGGCCAATCGAACATGGGACAATGATCATGAACCCTGAGATCTGGGGACCCTGTTTTCAAACAAACCCTTAACAGGGTCTTGGGAGGGATAATATGAAGACTGGGCCGAAACTGGCTTTCGTTAAAAATGCCAGTGTGTCTTGCTTCTTTCGTGGCTTACCGAGGAATATAGATGAATATAGTCTTAATATAGTAGATACGGGCATGGGGCCTCTCCTTGTTAAGCATCCCAAGATTGCCAGCGGATTAGGACACATAAGCATGGCTCGAGCTGGTTCCTCACGCGGCATGCCAATCTGAAGGTGCGTGGATACAGGGAAACATTTGCATATAGCTTTGCTCTTGGCACCCGGGCGGGAATGCGATGGCGAGCTTAATTCTACTGATCCAGCCTGGGGAAAAAAATGGAGGGCCGTGATTGTGCTGATCCCCCCCTGAACAGAAAGGGTTGTTGAGGGTGTCTTAACCACCAACAACCACTAATAAGCTCTTGTTAACAATCTATTATTGGGGTTGGCTGATACCCATGATGCTTGCGGGATCTCTCTCTAGCGGTGAAGTAGGCCTGTTTGGATCTGGCTGGTGGTTTTTTTCGCGATCCTACCTTTTTTGTGAATCTACAGCTCAGACATATTTGAAACCACCAGCCCAATAATTAGAAGTTATAATAATTATAAGAAAAACATGAAAAGTCATGACAAAAAACATGAAAAGAGGGCGTGGGACGCAAATGACTTCATTCCTTCTTTTTTGCTTGGTTAGCATCAAAAAAGGTGCCACAGGGCGCATCAACAGTCCAGGCCTCTGAAATATCGAAACATCAGTTACGAATTTATTGGGTGAGATCACACAACTACAAACATTACAAAACTAGATTGATGACTGACCCAAATACCGATGAAAACTGATCCATGGATCAATAGGTCAATTTTGTTGAATTTTAAGACTTGAAGACCAAGAGCTAATCACTATGAATCCCAAGCCTGACATGAAACCCAGTTTGAAATGGTTTCTCATATGCATTCAACACTTTACACATCATCATTTGTGAGGCTTTTGGGTGGGCCAGTTGGGTAAGTTGCACAGAATTACCGGTGGGCCCTACAGTGGAGCCGAAAAAATGGCATAATGTGTCCGCCCAGCCTCCGGTGGCAAACGCTCCAGTCCTAGGTCCGAACGAGCGCGCAGAGGAGTCACCAGAAGACTTCGGGGCTGTGAAGCTTCAAAATAGGAATCGAATCAGCATGTCCACCATGGAACTGTCCACTTTGATCACTTTGGACATTTCCAAGAAAGGATCTCAATATCTAATATATCATAATATATCTATGATGAAAGTGGCCCTTCTCCAGTCCTTTCATCCTTATTGAAGTTATCCCGTAGAGATATCGTTTCTGGGCCCTCGCACCAAAGCTTTGGCCCTGGCCAATCCTGAGCCGGCAAAGCCCGAAAAAATATGGGTAATATATGGGGGGTTCCATACATGGAGGATCCCCCACCCATAGGATCCATGGTGCTGCTATATATGGTAACATTTACCATCAATATTCCCCCAATGTTAGTATATATACCAGCACCATGGATCCTATGGGCCAGAAAATCCACAAAAAAAACATGATGATTTAGGGATACCCCGATTTTGGGACGCCAAGGTTTATTCCTCCGCAGTTGACATGAGAATTGAGACAAAGAAACATTCCCCTTGATTGGTGGGTAGCACGCTACGGGGATGGTTGTTTTCGCATTCCGGCGGGGTATGATCACCATCAATTTTAACTCCAAGCCGGGCAAATCTAGTGAAACGACTTAAATTGTTATGTTTTATGAATTAACGCTCACTCGTTGGATAAGTCAACTCACAAATATTTGATGGTTGAGAAAAACTGCCAGTTGTGTTGATTCAATTCCCAATGTCTGATGGTCAAATTCCAATGTTTTTTTGTAAATCCCCACTTTTGTTCAGCAAAACGCACAACTTTGGTTTGTTTAATCAGCTTATATGTTGTTGGATCGCAACCTTTAATGCTTAAATCCTGATATTCGTTGGATAAACATGGGCAAGCCAGCGCTTCTGTTAGACAGTAGTAGGGTCGACTCACATTTTTGTGAGTAAAACCGGCGGATTTACTTTAATTCCATGCCTGCTGATTGCAATCCAAAGTGTGTAAAGGTTCAGTCCCTGTCTTTAATGCACAAGTGTCCATTTGGGTAGCTTGAACATGGTTGAACCATGTTGAACCACTTAGCTAAATGCTAATGTTCATGGCTCTAAGCATATCAAACCATTATCAGAAAATCTCAGAGGTGCACAAAATCATCCATTTTGGAATATCTCACCATCTAAAATCACCGTCCAAAATCCAAGACCACGAGTTTTGCAACGTTTTTCGTCGTGCGTTGTCTTTGAGCTGCAGGTCTGTTGGGCGTGCGCAGAACCCCACGGGGAATCCCCTCACGCGTCCGCAGTGATGCTCTTGGCTTCTGTAGATTCCAACTCCTCTGGATGTGTCACCTAGCCGCGGATAGCCGCGGGCTGGGTTCTGGATGATGAACCAGCTGCATTCATATGTAAGCACTGGATTTATACAATATTTTAATGTGCACATATATACACACGTGTGCATATTATGTATGCTGTATATAATTATATAATCAACCCCATGTGCATATATGATCATATATGTGTGTGTGAACATATTTGTGCATGTTTGCATTTCTGTGGCTTTTTTGTTTGTTTACATTTACGAACGGTTATGAATTCCGCTGAATCTCGGTGAGATTTTCCAGGTTCTCTCCGGTAATCCAACATGGCAAGCTGAGATTTCAGTTGGGATTCCATTCAGAACTCCATGGTTATATAAGTTACATATATTCCATTAGAATCCCATGATATATCAGCACTACATGTACAATATAGAAAAAAAACACATGATATATCAGGACTATATGTATAAATATACATATATATATATATATATACATATTCCGATTTATACCCCATAGGATCCATGTATGCTATATATGGTAACATTTACCATCAATATACCCCAAATGTTAGCATATATACCAGCACCATGGATCCTACGGGTATATATTCAATGGGAATTTCAGGATCCTAAAATGGAGGTACTGTACCATATAAGGCCTATATAAGGCCTATGTAAGGGGATATCCCCACAAAATATGGCCTTATATGGTACAGTACCTTCATTTTAGGATCCTGAAATTCCCATTGAATATATATATATATATATATTCCATGATAGTCCCATCAGAGCTTTAAATCCCCGGCCTTGAAGGTGGTGGCAGCTAGCATCCCTGCAAGCAACTGCACCAAGCCATAGCCTCAGATCCAAAAAAATATCCTCTGGTGACTAACATAGCTATTGAAAATGGGCATAAAATGGCCATTTATAGTGGATTTACGGATTTGCCCATTAAAAATTGTGATTTTTACCGGAGGGTATGTTCGGTGACTTTCTCAACCAGCGAAAGTATTCGCAAAAATCACCAACTCAACGAGCGTTTGTTTCACTTGGTGTTCTTGCGAGCGTTCTGAAAGAAAATGACGTAATGTTCCCACGTATGTGTTGTTGTCACACTATCGGTTCCTCTTGATGTACTTTAATGGACTTTCTTGAATCATCGGAGCAAGTTTTTAAGGTTCACTCCGTTTCATTTCTGATGTTTAAGCGTCATGTCAATATGCCTGAATATAAGATTGCAAAATCTGCAAAACCACCATCGCCAAAAATGACAATAATCAATTCATCATACTTGATTCATCATAGTTGATTCACCATACTTGATTCGATTTGTGAAATCACCATAACTTACCCACCACGTTTTAATTTCTCCACATGTTTGAAATTACCAAAAGAACACATAATGAATATCCTGAGCATCCCATGTCTGCAAATGGTGAAATCAGAGATTTCCTAAAATAGGCGTACCCCTAAATCATCCATTTAAATATGATTTTCCCTTATCAACATGTATAAACCATCTGCCCCATTTTAGGAACCCCCCATTTTTCGATGGCAAAGTCCCCAAAAATCGGCTAACCGCCGGGTCGCCGATGGCATTGCCCATGCCGCCGCCCGACAGGGCCAGTGCTGCGCTCACCGCAGGGTTCAGAGCGCCACCTGAGACGTTGCCAGCCGCGAAGCCGCCCACGACGACGCAGAAACCGATGGCCAAACCTGGGACGTTTCAAGGGATGGGGATGATCTAAGGTAATCCTAATACCTATATATATATATGTTACATATAATTGTATTGAAGTAATCTTTAGTCAGTGTTCAAACTCACATCTTCCCAATCCAAGTTTTTTTTTGATTTAGTACTTATTAGATCCGCCCAATCGGTGTTTAGTTCATGAGCAACAGTTCCTGAAACGGGGATTTGTAGTTCCTAAAGCGTAGTTAGTGAAGAATGGATAGTTCCTGGAGAAGAGATCTTTCATCTAATCACAGTGAAATTCTAATGGAATAAAAACGGAAATGCTGGCTGCCACCATCCTCAAGGCACAAATGCAAAGCCCAAGATGGTTGGGTTTGGTGCGAGTACGTTGGAAAATTCACCATATAGGAAAATCAACCAACAATCATTGGGGATTTAACCACCTATAGATATAGTGGGACTTTCATTGAGAATGTAACCATGGAGTTTTGAGTGGAATCCATTTTTATGTAATTCGGTACTCTGAAATGCTTTGCGATTTTGGGCTTCCCCCGTACTAACCAGAATCAGCCAGTGACTTCTCGGTGATGTCGTTACGAATCCCAGATCTATGGGATATTTGGAATAGATCACTTGGATGATGCGTTGTTCAATGGTGGGAAACTCGTGGGGTAAAAAGTACCCAGAAGATTCACCACGAATCTATGGGGAAGTGAGAGAAATCTCTAAGTTTCACCGCAAAAATATGTCCGCCATAAACTCAGGGACTGCAAACAGATCAAACAGTTATAAGATGTTAGAAGCCAACTTACGGACATGGAGAAATGCTTGGATGATCTTGGATGGATAGATGGATATGTTTTACACAAACAACTAGACAAACTGATTAATTATATTGATTGCTTGGTTGATTGATGGATTGATTGATATATGAATTGATTGATTGGTGAAGAATATCTACATGGGATCAGTTACCAAGTAATCACTGAGGATCATCTGGTCATTGAACCACCGTAGCCATGGCTTGAGAATGGAATGCAACTACTTTTGGGGCATATGTAGCTTTTCTATGATTTTATGTGTTTTTTTTGGGGGGATCAAACCTGTCCAAACTGTTTTGCACATTTAAGCCACGCTGAAAACGGCCAAATCTTCAATAATCTTCATGAAAAACTTGTGGATCTGCTGCAAGAGCGCAGTGAAAACTACGGTCCGAGAAGATGTGTGCCCTTTTTCAAGTGCATATGCACACAGTATTATAGTGTATTATTAATTATCATTTGTCTAAATCAGGTTGCTCGATGCTATCAGTGCAATCTTATGTGCATGCATGTAGAATATTAATCCACATAGTATGTGTGTGTGTGTCTGTCTGTCTGTCTGTCTGTCTGTCTGTCTGTCTGTGCATGTTTTGAACATATATGTGTACAAATATGTATAATATATATATATATGTTATAGATATATATATATAGAGAGAGAGAGAGATTCTATTAGTATATATATGTATATATAACTATATAGAATCTATATGTGTGCGTTGTGCGTCCCTGAAGTTATACTACGTATATATCAGGTATATAGTATAGCCGCTTAGCCAGTAGAGGACCTACCCGCAGCGCTCCGCGCCAAAGGGCCAAAGAAGTGAGAGCTCCTAAGGGCAGGGACGACGAACAGGTCAGGTGATGTGAACGGGTCATGTTGGATCTCCATACCGCAGGCATAGTCTAAGTCTAAGTGATCTATGTAGGTAAACATATGTAAACGTGCAGCGAAATGAGATCACCGTAGATTTTCCAAATTCTTGGGTTACCCGCATCTTGCTGTTCCAAAGCTGGAGAAAATGAGCAAATTGGATCGACTTTTTCAACTGAGAAAAAAAAAACGGGATGCTTCGCTGGGGAGATTCGCCGATTCGCCACCAAGGTGGTGGCTGGTGCCCTCAACACTTACGAAGGGGACCTTTGTGGTTGAATAATCTCTTGACATCAACCAATCCTAGTGGTGGCGACCATGGAACATCATGGAACTTTGACCCCATTGGCACCTGTTTTTTTGGGGATCCATTGAAATTTCCATCCATTTCCGATTTCCAAGTGGTGTTTACTGTTTACTTACAGGAGAGTACTACATACATACATTGGGATGTCATGGGGCTCTGTGATCTGACTCGGGTGCAATGATCCACCAATGCAAGCCTCCCAGCGGCATTCAAGGCACTTTGTGACCGCGGACACTGCCACGCTTAACACCACATAGGCCAATGTGAAGGTGAAGATAAACCTCAGAGAAACATACGTTGCTAAAAATCAGTGGGTTTAACATGGTTTAACCACAAGAATTAAGTTGAACAGTTCGGCTAAAAATGTGTCAAGGATGAAGATTTTACACAGAAAAAACCACGACCACCAAGGAGATTTCACCATCAAACATGCAGTTTTCACCATGATTTTTAGTGGAAATCACGCTGGCAATCGACCAATGGACAACCCCCTCCGTATACATTTCTGGATTTTCCATTGCCATGTTGAATCTCAACGTTGAAAAATCAATGACGATTTCACGTGCAAATATATCATTCATGGACTACTTCTTGTTGTTGTTGGTGGTGGTGGCTGATGCTGTCGTTGCTGCTGTGGCTGCTGTGGCTGGTGTTTGATTTGATAATAGGCTTCAAGGCTTGGATCAAGTCCCTAAAATAGACTGTTATGTGCCTGTTTGCGGCTTCCACATGGTTTTGACCGAGCTTTATGAAATGAAAATTTGCTCATACCCCTACATTTACACGATGCTCTGATTTCCGTCGTCAACTCCCCAACTTGGGCTCATTATCTCCCCCATCTTCAGTTTGGGATCCCCATCAAGACATATCAAGACCGTATCAGACTGAAAGCAGCCCCTTCAAAATCTTCAAACAAAAACAAATAATGAAAAAAACAATCAACAAATCACTACTTTCACCAACTTTCCCATCTTTTTCAGCGCTGAGCCACTCCACTAGCAGTGCTGAGGTCAAATGGTAGGGCCCCTTGGGTTCCACAGGCGGCAAAGCTTTGCTTGCAACACCCACGCCAATCAAAGTTCCCACGCTGCCTGAGATAATAACAAAAATGAGGATTCAATGATTCAAACGAAACATCTTGAATACCCTCTGGTAAACAAACATAGCTATTGAAAATAAATCACCATTTTTAATGGGTAAATCAACTATAAATGGCAATTTTCAATAGTTTTTTGTATGTTTACCAGGCCGGGTAAATGGGACTTTTCACAAATGGGGGATCACCAGGAATTCGCTGGATGGTTTATATAGAATGAAAAATCCAATTATACATGGATGATTTAGGGGTACCCCTATTTTAGGAAACCTCCAAATGGGGATTATCCCGTTTTTCTTGATGTACTATGGGAATTATACCTACTAGGAGCTCCTTGCTCCTAAGCCCTGAAAGCCAGCCATTTCATTGTCACAAAGATGGTGATTTAGACAAAAAAAATGGTTATATGTGAATATATCCGGTTAATATCCATTGATATTAATATTGTATCACCCATCAAGCACCATTTAGTAAACTAAAATAGTCATGGAAAGTGTCAAATCCATCGATTGCGTGTTTCACGGTTTCTCCAAGGCGGGGAGAGCAAAGAAGTTCGTCTGAAAGCATGAATTTGGAGGTTTCCTAAAATGGGGTACCCCCAAATCATCCATGTCAATAGGATTTTCCATTGTATACATATACCATATACATACATATTATAATATTTGTATATAAAGGCCATCCAATTGCGGGTAATTACCGCCATTTACATCCATTTACTTCCATAATTTTGATTTCTGCGGGCCATTTCCAACAGGAGACAGTCTTGCAGACACTCTGTTTGGATATTCCATGTTTGGTTTCAAGGTGTTGGTGACATGGAGCAGCTGAATGCGTTCACAATGGTCTATTGGTAGTCTAATGGTAGTCCGTTGGTAGCCTATCGGATCATGTTTGAACCCAAAGTTGCTTTACTCCATACATAGCTCATAGGCCCAGATTCCATTCTTCAAACTCAATGATTTGATGCTTGAACCTTGAAACTTATGCTGAAATCCATGATTTTTGTACTGGCCAAAGGTAAAAATCCAAGGTGTTCACCATGGTGAAGCTCCTTTTTTCAGTGAACAAACTGCATACTTTCGCCGTCACCAATCGCCACGGGCCTCCAATAATCTGCACCAATGCATAAAGAAGCGCCTTGCGCACCTTTTGCCCAAAAAGCGTGCCCGGGGCGTGTCCGGAATCTGGGGAAACATCAATAAATTTCAGCCAATTGATGGTTGATGCTAAGTTAAATAGCAATCTGCTTGGTGGTATACCTACCCCCATCTATAAATGGATGATATGCATGGTTTATAGTGGAAAATACCATCAACAGTTAAATACCAATCAACCATGGTGATTTTTTTGGTGTTTATGGTATGATACTATTAATGGTGATTAATCATATCCAATAAATCTGGCTAAATACCAATCTGGTTGGTGGTATACCTACCCCTCTGAAAATATGAGTTCGTCAGTTGGGATGATGAAATTCCCAACTAAATGGAAAGTCATAAAAGCATATAAAAGCCATGTTCCAGTCACCACCAAGCAGCAATTTTTCTCCAATAATCACCATGTTGGTATGTTCTAACATCTTCAACCAAGTCAGGGGGGCTCATTTCTAAGGGATATGCAGCACATAGAAACATGACAGGACCTCGTAAAAACCCACGAAATCCGTCAACAAATCTATATCTTTGGACATCTCCCATTGTTGATTTCGCTCTGGCAGCGACGACTAACAATAAGGATCCTATACTTTAATTATGTGACGCTAGTGGAAACTCCTGGTGAAGGCCGCGACCATCATTGAATTGGCTTTACCCCACAATTTGGCATCAACTCGCCCAGTGACTGTGAAGCCCCTGTCGCGGCCGGAGCAAAACACAGCACAACTCACCGCAGGGTTGAAGTGGCCGCCCGATACATCCTCAGCTGAGATTGAGACAAGGGGACGTTGAGTGTTGATAGGTTCCTATTGGTTTAGTGAACCACGAGGTTTTCCATTTTCCTATTGGTCTAGTGAACCACTATATAGGTTTACTGTCGGGCTTATGGTGATTGAACTAAGATTAGATGGAATTAGAAAGCAACTTGTAACTTGGGGGGCCCACATTGTGGGCTATAGTTCAAACTGACTTCAATATAGAAATGTTCGAAGGAACTTTTTATACTTGGTTCTGGAATATTGAGTTATGAAACAAACGCAATCACTTTTTTGAAAACCATGTGGGTAAACAAATGATCATTGCTAGAAATGAAGACACAACGGCACTGGGAAGAACCTTGCCATGGGTATTTAGATCAACCCCAAGCGGTGGGATGGACTGGATGGTGATAATGTACTACCTGAACCGATGAAATCCCAATTTTGGCCAATCTCATCTCCTTTTTGACAACACCTGGAAGTGCCTATGGCCTATGGCAGTTTCAATGTGTTTCGATCCAGGGCTCCAGCTACCACATCGGTGATTCAGAAATGGCACTAGGATTTCAGGGGAGGTTTCCTTTTCTGACTCATTGTATTATACTCGGAGGGGGTGCTGATATCTCTTATTCTCCATAAACCTGATTAACCTAAGGTGAGGAATGGGATCTTGGGTTAGACGGTTAGACCCCAAAATGAGCCTCTGGTGCATTCAGAAAATTGCACATGGAATCTCAAAATTGCATTTCCACAACTGGAATCCTCCTTCAAACCCATTTTTGCGGGAACTCAGTGATGGCTTTCCGGGCACGACATTGAGACCACATTCGCCAAAGGCCAACCCATACTCCGGCTGAGCTGGCACTACATAGTCCTTGATTTTAGCTTAGCTACAGATGGTCAAATGATTCACAGGCCCATCCCATGACCAAAACAGAGTCCAGAGTCCAAACCGCCCATAAATTTCTTCCCACCAGTCCCATCTCAGCCGCTTTTTCACGCACGGAGCTCACATGTTATCACATGTTCACCAATCGACATTTCAAGAGTTCCTGAGGTGCTGCATCATGCCTGCTCCACAACAACTCACTTCTCACCACAGGATCTTGGTCATAGAGCGGGATACGCGTGTCAGACAGATTCACTTTGGGATTAGAGAGAAACACCTGCCACGGAGTCGACGGAGTCGTGGGCATTGAGCACAGCCACAAGCCATAACCATATTTGTTGGACGTATCATATGTCCTTTTGGTATTTATGTTGGTGAAAAAAATGTTTGGGTCATCTTGGCGTGCTCATTGGTTGATATTGCTTGATGAAGGTCGTTCATGTTTCTTGGTGCTTGGCACAACCCCCGCGTTTGGCTACAACCCAATAGGTCTGTTGATCAATTCCTTGGTGAAATCCTGCAAAGTCTGATGGATGATCCCCCAGCTATACCCTCTGGTAAACTAACAGTTTGCTATTGAAAATGGCACATTTCTAGTTGATTTACCCATTAGAAATGGTGATTTTCCATAGTTATGTATGTCTACCAGAGGGTACCCAGCTTTTTGAACCCTATGTCTGTTCGGGGATTTCCCAGCTGGCCATGTAACTGATTACCATGCTGGCTACATCCCCGTTTTACCAAGGTGGTGCCCACCAGTTATTTTAAGTTGCGGAAAAAAAACACATCATGGAGTAGTTCCATAATTATATCCTATATATTTATATATATATATACTCTTGCAATCTAATGTAGCTATTGGAAATGACCATTATAGTTGATTTACCTATTCAAAATGGTGGTCTTCCATAGCTATGTTAATTTGCCAGAGGGTAAACCATCGTTTATCCGCAGAAATGCCATCGCAAGCACCTCAAAGAGATCCTTGTAACCTCTGATGGAGTTGTTCCTCAGGAACAACTGGAATCAGTTGGGGCTATGGCTCAAGTCATTGGGGCACTAATGGGTGCACAAAATGAGTCGATTTTCTTATGTATGTATATATATATATATTGCTAAAATTGCAAAATGATAGATAGATAGATAAGTAAAGATAGACACACATAATATGATTATATATCATATAACATGTATGTATATGTAATGTAAACCCTTATTAAACCACTTACTTGACCAAACAGTATCAAACAGTTTTGTTTCACGTTCTAAGGACTTTTTTGGGGGATTCGTTGGGCTTACCGGGCTGAAAGTCGCGAAGAAATCCTCCTTCCAGCTGCTTCCCCTCACCGTGCCATGGCTGAAGTTCATCTTGACACATTTCTTGTGGCAAAGATCACTGGTCCATTGCTTGCTGGTGCTTAGTAGGGAATGAGGGAATGATCCCATCCATAACTATTAATAATCCCATTCTCCCATTGCCATCCATTCCCTACTAAGCACCAGTAAGATTGGAATGGAGAATCAAACGCCATTTTCCATTGTTGCTCTGTGGAATAGTGACATCATCCATTGCTGATAATCTTGGTATAACCATGAATACCCACAAATTGTATGACAATTAGATACGCATTAATAATCACTAATCACTATTGAATACTATTATATAAATAACCTTGACATAATCATTATTATTAATGTTTAAATAACCATTGAATAATCATGAAACAACCCATTAGATAATCATGAAATACCCTCTGGTTATTTAACATCGCCATGGAAAATGGCCCATTTATAGATGATTTCCCCAGCTATAAACCTCCATTTATTTTGGGGATTTTCCATGGCGATGTTAGTCATAACCAGATGGTAACCATAAAATCCCATCTCGACATAGTATTAATCAATGATGTTTAAATAACCATTGAATAATCATGAAACAACCCATTAGATCATCATGAAATAACCATAAAATCTCATCCCCGACATGGAAAATCCATGAAAATCCCATGGTCCAGGCTCTGTTCCACGCTGCCTGAGCCGTCCAGGAAGTGAAAGACCACGATCTCTTCCAGGTCACCTGTCCAACCTGGGGAAGGTCGCTTCAGTCGTTCAAGATGTCCAAGCGCTCGGCCGCGCAAGTCAGTTAATCCACCTCAAATAATATGGTTTATAGATTATAGATATCTGACTTGGATATGATATGATAATAGTTATACTTAGTACTTGAATTATTTATACTTATATATAGGGTATGGGTATCCACTATCTGGTTATTTGACAGTTAGCCATGGAAATCCACCATGCTATTAATCGGTAAACCATCTACTTCTATGGGCCATCTATACCATGGCGATGTTAAATAACCAGAGGGTAGATATAGATAAATATATTATAAGTATTGTATATCTGACATGAGATCTTTATTGCTATGAAAAGAAAACCGCTGTAAGCACATATACAATCATAATATATATATATATATCTGGTCAATTTAATTTAGCATCTTGAAACCACAGCTTTTCAGATGACCTTCAAGACTTCTTCGCCCACACTCCACCCAGCCTATGGCTATAGATCCAGATTGAAGCATTACTGGGCCCTCAGGGCCCTCAGGATTGGTGTTTTTTCAGTGTTGACACATCAAAAAAAAAAACCATTGAACCATCCATTTTGGATCATTGTTCCGGTTGAAAACTTAACCCGTAATCGAATATATTCATATAACGTCATCGTGTATACACACAATATATATATATACACCATACAGTATTACATCCATGTAACGCCATTAATTATATATATATATATTATAGTGTAAAACATCCGACATCGGTCCGTCCGACCTTCAAAGTGGACTCCGTTGCTGGAATACACCTGCCATGTGCAGCGTTCCTCCCAAGGTACATTTAGGTGGGGCTGGGTGAACCTCATGTTCCTGTAACCAATGCTTATTCCAATTTGGGTGCTTTGCCATAGTGTGGAAAGCCATGCAGTCAAACCAAAGCAAATTCTGATCATTTGCGGTTGTTCATCAACATCAACCTTCAAAACATGTTTGGCTTTAGGTTTGCTATGTGTCCAAATCTCCAACTCTTGCAGATCTTACTGATTCCAGATTCTTAAGCAAACTTCGCCATCAAAATCAACGATTTTTCCAATTTTTCCCCAGAAGCCCTTTGATTCCTGACATCTTCCAAGGTGTTTGGCCATGTTTTGATCACCTGCCTTTCCCATCCCATCCCATCCCCTTAGATCACCTCATCACCATTCACCATTCCCCAGCGCCTTGCTGGTCACAAAGGCGTTTTGTGGATCCAGCAGCCCCCAGTGCGGCAGCTGCGGCAGCTGCGGCTCTGCCAAGCTGCCGTGGAGTGCCACACGTTCGACGCCCAGCAGCGCTGCGAAGGCCTTCTGGGTGAATTCGAACGGGTGGTGCCAAAGCCACAGAAGCAGCCTGCAGGTCTTCAACTTCCCCTGGCTACCCTCCGGACCCTTCGGTGTCAAGCGTAGCAGGAATACGAATCAAAGGAACTGGATGATTTTCCAATTATAAGCTCCATTTAGAGTGGGTTTCCCAGCTAGCCATGTTTGAATAGCCATGTTTGGATACCGGAAGATATCTTCGAAAAGGGTTGGAAAAAATGCTTCAAAAACATGGGCACGTGGGAAAGGTCCATTGGCTTCAGGCTGGGAACTTTCTCCAAAGTTTGCTGGCAATGGCGACAAGTAAATAGTTGGAAAGTTGGAAAATACATTAAGTTATTAAGTTATCTGTTTTTACGATAGTCAGCAACTTTTACCAAAGAACATTGGGACAAATCATGACAGTTCCATCTAATATATTTCTGTATAGTTGCTTAGCAATCTCGCAGATGTTGGGAACAAATAATCAAAACATAGACATAGAGGAGAGGATATTGCAAGATATCATTGATCATTGATCTGATTGATCTACATAACATGGAGAAGACACACTAGTCACACAACCTGCCAGGGGCCAGGGTTTTGATATCAGACCCTCACGCGTGGCCACTACATAGGCTCCAACAACTAGATGGTAACTATAGATCAGAGAGGAACTGCATATGCCCATGAATGACCTGCGCAGACCTTTGCCATTGAAATCAACATGATGCAACAAAGACCCGCTTATCTGTTCAACCAACATTTGATCAACATGATCAGTTGCTTATCTCCTGAACCCGCCATGAGTCGAAAAAAGACACAACACGGAAAGCACAGTGGTGCCTCTCCCAAAAGGCCACAGTCAAAGGATGCGACTTGGCAAAAATCACACCCGTGTTGAGACACTCGGTCCCAAAATCTCGACTCACCAGTAATTGGGTCTCCGCCAAATCCATGCGCGATTTCAGCGAAGGAAGTGGATCTTGCAGCAATACAGTGTCAAAGTCCAGGTAGAAGACATCGAAGCCTTGTCCTAAACATTGCATCGCCCAAAAAACCATCTCAAAACAGCATAGAATCATTGAAGAACCATGATTCTAACACTGTAAAAAAAAAAACACTATACGTATACTGGTGTTTAGTGCTTATAATATTAATTAGTAGGGAATGGATGGGAATGGGATTTTTATTGTTATGGATTGGATCATCCCCCCATTCCCTACTAAGCACCGCACCTGGAGGCATCCAACAATTCCAACGATGCACATCACTTAAATGCATCAAGTTGTGCATCAATTGATACCACATTAAGCTGTATTTCTCATTATTTCTCCAGCCCGACGTAAAGTCATGCCGGGTTTTTTCCCAAAGAGAAGAGAACATATTAAACATCATCAAATATCCCATGCCTCTAGAGACAGATTGTTTATTCTTCGTGGAGATCTTTGGCCCTGGAAAAAGTCTGCGAAAAGCCGCATATTGCAACACCCAGCATCTGAGTATAGATGTTATCCTCGGCACGTCGCAAAAAGGCATGGGAATTGCGAGTCATGGCCCCTACTTGGACATGGTGCCAGAAATAATCCATGGTCAAAGCTGAAAGATCTGAAACTACGACCTTGCCCATCTGAATACTCCGCCCCCAAATTGACCATGGAACATATGGCTCTTCAAAACAGGAAACACATCTCCAACCCAATTGGACCGGATCTGCGAATTCTGGGCATATCTGGGCTCGTTCATCCCGTTGGGCTTGTCGTTGCTTAAAATCACCGTGGTCAACACTTCAAGCACCAATTTTCCGGGAAATTAAAACATTTCACTAACCTGAAACCCATGACGGATCCATGGTGCTGCTGTATATGGTAACATGGATCCCATCAATATACCCCCTTTATGTTAGCATATATACCAGCACCATGGATCCTATGGGAAATAAGATAGATATATAACCATGTTGGGATGATTCCGCTTCCGAAGCATCATTCCAGGGCTCAGTCGGTCCCAGTGAGGTCGTTGTAAAATAACCCAGATTTTTGGTGGAATCATGACGTTTTTTTCGGCAGAATCTCGCTGTGTTTGTTGGGTACTTAAGTAAAATCTTGCAGAAATTTGGCTGGCTGTTGGCCTAAAGATGGTTGACATATCGTAAAATCCTCTAAACTCATCTAAAATCTAAAATCCACATGTTTGCTCACACAATATTTTGTGTCAATACTTTTTGTGTTCCGCTGGGAAATCAACACATTGCGTCTCTATTGAATTATCATGATGCAATTTCGCCAAACCGAGGATCATAGTGTGCTTGCTAAACAAGGAAGGCTGTCGCATTTCCACGCACAGCGACTTCCAGTGCACACGGCGGCACTCGTTGCAAGCAACCGCGTCACAAAGGACAAGGTATTGATGTCCATAACCTAAGTTAAAAGTGGACCCAAACATGCCCTTTACGTTTAAGGGACATTTTTGCATGGAACCACTTCTTATTCTTATGATCTGTGGTTCCAATAAACCAGGATAAAACCAGGCTTTCATGCAAAGTTTCAATGGAATACCGTTTGAATGAGCAAAAAGTTCGTTGGATGATGGGAACCTGGCAAAATGGGAACTTCACATGGCCATAGGCTTGAGATGGCTTGAGTCTACACCATGCATTCTGGGTACATGGAAGGCTGTGATGGACACCCTCAGTATATATATCTAATATATTAGATTCTTAAAAAAATGTTTCAAATAGTTTCAAACCACATTTGATCTAATTATACCAGTCAAAGCACATAACAAACTTTGAACCTCCAGACTCTGAACCTTCTGCTTCAAATAGTTCAAGTGTTCTACTTCTACACCTTCCCTGAGGCCGAGGAACCAAAGGCTTCAAGGCGCTGCACCTGAAATCGCAGATACTTCGCCAGGCGTTGTCCCCACAGCAGCGTGCACAGCACTGGCGGTGCCGGCGCTCCATCGCGGTCCCGGTGGTCCCAAAGCTCTTCCAAGGCCAGCAGAATCTGCCGCTGCAGTGGGCTGGAGCTCGGCAACTGCCACCGGAGCCTACAGCGGGCTCCATAGCTACCAGGTTACCATTTAGGGATGGTAAAACTATACCACAAATTGATGCTCATATTGGGGATTATCATGACTGCTAGCCGGTTTGCCACAACAGTGAGTTTACCATATTTTTTGGAGGAAGAAATGGGCTCAATCTTTTGTGCATGTTTGGAGGATGTTGATGATATTTTCTGGAAAAGCAGCTTAAGATATCTTAAGAATGAGGAGTTATACAAACTACCGTCCGGATCCCTCCGGTCATCAAACATGACATTCAGAAAAAAACTGACCACAATGATTTTCCGATTTTCTCATACAAATCCAAATTTATAGCGGGTTGCTAAAGGATATATATATATATATACAAACTATACATGGTATTTTTATGTATTTTTTGCACACTGCAGATCCACCAGTTCCCTCCCGTTGAGCAACGCCAACGTCCGGACCCAGAAACGCTGCGATGGACGGACGTCGTCGGCCCGGTCGATCTGGCACTTCGCCAAGGAGCTCCCAGGGATGGAACTCCAAGTCGTAGCGAAGACGACGCTTTGTGGCACGTTCGTGCAAATGCGCTAACCTCAAAAATCGCCATGCTATAGCTTTCTGATGCTTTCTGTATAGTCCTATATTTATATATATATACCCAGAAAATGGCAATGGGAAACTATATAGAAAAGCCGTTTGAGGTTTTTCAGATTTGTCTTGGCTAATGAGATTCTCGACTCATCCCTTTAGTACCAGCAACTTATCCCAGAATGGCCACTCAGAGAGGAAGAAGAAGTCCAAACCTGACAAATGGAGGGCAGCTTGTGATGTTGAAGTGTATGTGATCAATGGCATTTTGAAACTATAGGTGCATTATGAAAATGAACATGCAAACATGCATATTTAGCTTATATATCGGTGTGTATATGTGTGTTTGATGTGATCATCAAGAGGGTGGCTAGAATGGGCACCTGTTAGAATGTCTTTCAACCAGCAAAGGAAACCATAATTCTAAGCAACAGAGGGCATATCCAACAGATCCATGTTGAACCTGTGGGCATGGTGGAAAAAACATGAAAAAACATGAAAAAACCCTGGTGTCATCCCATACTGTAATTACATAGAACATGTCCCGTCTAAAACAAGGTAACCAGGATTAACCAGGTAGTCACATGCGAGAGCCACTGAAAAGCAAAGTAGAATCCAGTTTTTTTTTCTACCTGGAACCTGCTTGAACCCAACTGACCTTGAGATTTTTTGATGTTCTTGTATATCCCATAGGATCCATGGTGCTGATATATATGCTAACATTGGGGGTATATTGATGGGATCCATGTTACCATATATACATACATACATACATACATACATACATACATACATACATACATACATACATACATACATACATACATACATACATACATACATACATACATACATACATACATACATACATACATACATACATACATACATACATACATACTACATACATACATACATACATACATACATACATACATACATACATACATACATACATACATACATACATACATACATACATTACATACATACATACTTACTTACTTACTTTACATTACATTACATTACATTACATATATATATATATATTTACGTACCATACATGGATCCGTCATGGGTATGATATACTGCTTCGCCCTAAGTTTGATCCCAATTTTGGTCAGGCGATTGGTGGCGAACAAAACGGCCATGACATGGCCATGACACTGGATCTCCCAACTCGTTCTGCGAGCTGTTCCAGTTGATCCAACAGCAGTGCCACTTCCTCTGCGACGAGGCCTGGAGCCCGTGCGGTCAGCACGGCTAGTGGCGATGGGTTTCTTTATGTGTCATTCCATTTTTTTAAAGGGGAATTTATGATGGAATTTGGAACTTATATAAAATTAGATGAAATTGAACCTGCCCAAATTTGGGGGATCAATGATGATTTTTTTATATGTCATGTCATGGGTGCAGTCAATTTCAAGAATAAGGCTAGCTATAGAAACCAACATGACTCAGGGATATTGACAAATAAGTCACCATAAGTCACCAACATCAATGGATTATTTGAGGATACGACTGGGAAAGGCTCATAATTCATAATGATTCACTGGTCGGTCGTCCTCCGTCCCCAAGCACCAAATTTACCAAATCTTATTGGGGAGCTATCCCTGGCCCAAGCGATGCAGCTATGCCAGCTATGCCATGCCATGCCATGCCCCATGATTTCGGGCAGCTGGCCGTAACCCTCCGTGTAGAATTCCTGCATGATCAGAAGTTTTTCCAAAGTCGACGTCATGGCGCCCATGGGGCAGTCCAACATCTTGCCAGGATTCTCGCCAAACTGCTCCTGACACAGAACAAACCACTGACGGAGAAAAAACTGAACCAAATGAAGCAAATGCACCAACTGAAACACAACCTACAATAAGTGGTTGAGCCGTTGAGCCGCATAGTTTTGAAAGAGTTGGGAAGGGCAGCCCATTTTTTTGACCCCTCATTCTGTCTCTTGAAGCCCCCGCCAGGGCTTCGGGGTAAGGTGAAGGGTCAAACATCACAGGACCCTAAGATCGGGTACCATCTCTCCTCATAATCCGAAACGCCAGGGAGGTCAAACCAAATCAGGGAACCCCGAGGCTCTTCTTGAAGTTTCGCGAGGTAATTTGGCCAATCCACCTGGCTAAAGAACCGTTGCATGCCTCCCATCACCCCCCAAAATGGTTATCATGTGTGTATATATGTATATATATATAATGATTTATATATAATTATATATATATAATTATATATATAATTATATATATATAATTATATGCATGTTCACGTTGTAGAAACCAATTGACATGACATGTATAATCAAATATTATGCACCCAATCTGTTGGTTGACCTTCTTTTCTTCCCTCAAATCACGCCAGCGATCACTGACCTCATTGTTTCAACATGTTTCAAATTTTAAAAACAGAAAAATACCGTTGTTGCCAATGTTCCAACGTTGGCTAATGCCCCTTATTCCAGTCACACCCCAAAAAAGAGGACGGCCACCTGCCGGTTTCATGGTTTATTGAGTTTAGCTGTTTGGGACCATCAGTGGTGTCAAAATCCAGCACCTGCTTGAATGGCAAATAGTAAGTATCCAAAAAGTGGGGTGGCCGGGTGGCCTGCATTCGAAACCCAGGGCATGGCATCCAGAGCGTCTTGGAAGTTACTTGACAGGGAAATTAATTTCAAAGGTTGTTGTTTAAAGCTAAGGGAAAAGATCTTACAACCTATAATCCTCTATGGACGCAAGAAGATCAAAGGTTAGTGCACCCCCACAAACTCCCTCCAAGAAAAAAACGACCCCACCCCAAACCGCCCCTCGAGGGGCGCCGTCAT
Source organism: Cladocopium goreaui (assembly GCA_947184155.2). Lineage (NCBI taxonomy): Eukaryota > Dinophyceae > Suessiales > Symbiodiniaceae > Cladocopium > Cladocopium goreaui. The sequence continues at coordinate 269,111 of CAMXCT020002201.1, forward strand.
CATTAATAATATTTATGGTGCGCTTCTAATCCGTATTTTCCGGGACTAATTATTGATACACTCAAAAATTTTACCATCAATAATAACCAAAGATGGTAAAGCAGAGGTGGGAAGAGCCAGAGAAGAGAAGAAGAAAGATCAGAGAAGAGAAAGGGTCAGAAGAAAGAAGATGCAGGTGCGCGAAAAGGTAGGAAAGTCGCGAAACATTGTGCTTTTCCAATGATCTGCGGCTCCGGAGGGTCGAAAAGTAGGCTCGCTAAAGCGACGGGTGCGGAGCCATCTGGCCAAATGAGAAGTGAAAAACTCCCGCCGTTGTAGCGCGAAGCACATTGGAAGTCAAAATGTACAAAACACCTCATGTTCGGACGACTTTTGGAAGCTGAGATGTCGAAAAAGTGCACGCCGTTATGGCGCGAAGCACATTTCCAAGTCAAAATGTACATTACACTACAGTACACTCCGCTTCACTTTACTACACTACGTTCAATTACACCACACCACACTCCAACTACAACTACGTTACACTACACTAATTACGTTGCACTACACTAATTACATTACACTCCACTACACTACATTACACTACACTAACTACAACCAGAACTACAGTTTCAACTACAACTACACAACACTACAATAGCACTACACTACACTGAGTACATTACACTACGTTCAAGTACACCACACTACACGACACCACACTACACTAACTACAACTACAGCAACAACTACGCTACTTTACACTACACTAGAGTACACTATTATGCTACATTACATTACCCTACATTACATTACACTACACTCATTACAAATGCAACTGCAACTACACTACACTAAGTACACTACACCACAACTACAACTCCACTACACTACCACTACAGCTGCACTACACCACACTACATCCAGCAGTTGTGGGTGAGGTGACCGACCAGGTGACCACTGCAACCATTGCAACCATTCCAAAAAACACAACTCCAACATACTCCAACCACCTTTGAGTCCATCAGTGGGTTCGCTCTGCCATCCGTGATTCACAACAACCAACCTCTCCCAAAAAGGTGTCCTATTTTGAAACTTCCGCCACCGCCTTGTGCGGTACTGGTGAATAGTATTACAGTAAAATATCTATCACCATTAATAATTACCCTCTGGTAAACTAACGTAGCAATAGAAAATCACCATTATTAATGGGTAAATCCACTATAAATGGCCATTTTCAATAGCTACGTTAAATTACCAGAGGGTATTTTCAGTACTAATTCCAGTTCCCTGAAACTAATCCTGGCGACCATCCCTGACGATCCCTGACCTCCCCCGGATCGCAGCGCAGACTTTGACGCAACGTCTGCTGGGGGTCCAGCTTGCTTAGGGCTTCAGCGTGACGGGAGGAGACCAAACCAATCAGCGGCCAAAATTCCTGCGGCTTTCCACCCGGATATCGGGTATAGATCGAAACTTAAGGCCCGACGATGAGACATTAATCTTGTTCTGTTTCACAATGACATTTTGCCCAATCAATTTTGAGCCGTAAGAATACTTCGTGTGATTTTGGGTGGTAAACCTTCAGACAGCCCACCGACCAAAAACATGTACAAGCAGAAGAAATTGTGCATTGTTTTGTTTTTTCTGTTCCCACTATATAATGCATTTTTTTTCCTAGTTTCCACTCTTGCAGCCCTGAAATCTGGGACGAAGCAGAAATCCATCCAGGATCGGATCCCGAATTTTTGTGGCAGTCTTCAGGATTCGGACATATGCACGATTATGCAAAGGTGCACCAGCTACCAACCTTTTAGCTGTACTAATTGTACGATATTAGAAGGGAACATCCAACACATTGAAGATGGCTACAGTCTTCATTGTTTCTTCCCTGGCATACTGCGTGCATGTCATGCAACATGGCACGGCACTCCTCAAAGAAGCGCGAGTTCACCAGGGATGGCAATGCCTGTCGGCCCATTTCCAGATTTTATTGTTGCTAAGGGCACTTCAGAAATGTCACATGATGCCATCATGATGCCATATGGAACCTCAAAGTGCCTGATATCTCTAGGAGAAACATGTCCAATACCAATCGGATTGGTGTTCTCAGTTGGTTTTCTGTAAGGTCGTGGCTTCCCATGTTCCCATCAGGATTTAGCGCACCCTGGCTGCTAGAACCATCTAGAAATGGGCAATCCATTGAATTCCAAAAAGATATAAATCCTTATATTGTGGTAAATATGTGTTGTTATGCTGATAAGTTTACGCACCTAATTTGGCTTGACAAATTTTAAATTATAACAAACTACATCGAATGACTAGATTATAAACTCATGTCCAAGTCCATATGGCCATCTGAAACAAGGTGATGCTGTGATGGCTTCCCCTTACCTTCCATTACGCATCTGCGGTGAGGTCAGTGGCGCATATGGAGTCGTTCGAACTCACCCAATTTTTATAGCCCATTGATTTTGAGACCCTTAGCTCCTTGCAGTCTTTGCAGCTCCTCTAAACACAATCTGTGATCATCATCCCAAACAATGGAACATGAAGAATGGTTGAGACCAGCAACCAGTCCTTCAATTCTTATTGTCACTTTCTGAGTAATGTGTTGGTAAAGCAATGCTAAAGCACCCATATTCTCATGGTTTATTAATTATTATACCATCCATTTATGGTAAAATGGGGGATGGTTTCCTATTGCTTTACCATGCTTTAGCTACATTACAAGAATATGGCTGTACACTGGGCAAACATTGGCATCAACTAAATGTTCATCCAGCAGCTGCAACTACGTAACTACGAGTTGCTACCTGTTACACTGTTCACTCTAGCCAGCAGGATATGATTATCACATATTATCAGACTTTCCTGTGAATATGGTTTCTTCCCACTAAAAATAGGGCCACTTTAGATCTGAAAAACTCTATGACTGTCTGTTGTTCCCCATGGCCGGCATCGCCTCCCCCGGCGTCAGCGAAAAAGGATTCTCAAAGAGCACGGCAAAGAGCTCCGTAGAGCCTCAGGCGTCCGGCAGTGGAAAAATAGGGTGGTAAAAACGACCGTTTCCTATAGCTCTCCTAGACCAACCAAATACATCTGCGCAAAATGCGATTATTTCGGAAACTTTCGGCCACTTAGATAATGCTAACAAACCAGACCGATGTTGCATTGTCAAGCCGACTATTTGGGGTCAATCTGATGATCATGGGGTAATGAGCATCCATTCTTGCGATGTTTTGAGTGACCATCACGCATGGTGAGGTGGTTGATAGTTGTAGTTGTGTTCTTCTGACAGTTGCCCAAAGGGTTGGTGGACTAATTAATTAAGATGGGATAAGATGGTCTATGGTAGGCTGGTTGGTCATGAAAAAAACGCCAGTGCGACGTGTGTGCTCCCTGTCAGGCTGCCCAGCACGAACTATGAGCCCATAGCAACACAAATTTCATGTATTGAGGGATGGGATCTCAGATCATCTTTGAACGGATCATTTCCAATTTCCAGAGCTGTTCAATCAGGCCTGTCATTTCTGGAGATCGCTCAAGCACCAGCTTCTGACACCAGCGCAGGAAGCGAAGCAGAGACAATGCATAGGGACACTCTTCCATCAAGACCACATCCTTCGGTTCGGTGAAGGGCTAACACCGGCCACTGACCTACTCAATCAAGACTCATCAGTGCTGCACCCAAAACAAGCGGAATCAAGTGGATGCAGGAGTTTTCCAGAACACGCCTAAGTGTGTTGCGTGGATTGTGTGATCCAAGGAATTACCAGGTAACCCACAGATATAACCCACAGATATAACCCACAGATATAACCCACAGATTTCCCACAGATTTCCCGTGGCTTCCCACCGCTTCCTGATAGATCGCTTCCTTCCAATACAGCTGGGGAATCTCTGCAGATCCCATCAGGGTGTGCTGCATACTTCTGGCTGCTTCCAGGATCTCTGAAGCCCGAGGATCCTGGGGCCAGATATGGGGTCCAAAAAATGAAAAATTGGGCCCCAAATCTTACTGGTGCTTAGTAGGGAATGGATGGGAATGGGGGAATGGGATCATTATTACTAGTGATTATGGATCATTCCCTCATTCCCTACTAAGCACCAGTAAGCAATTCATGGCAAGATATGGGAAGATTATGGCCTCAATTCTACTTTGTCCTATATATACTTTGCTCCTGGTTTTCTTGCAACCTCCAGGCGGGGGGTTATAACGACATGTGTATACCCCAAAGGTACGAACACCAGCTCTCTCAGTAGTTGAACCGCTTTTTGCTGGGTAAATTCTCCATGTCTGATCTAGCTGCTCATCACTGCATCCTCATCTAACTACACTCAATATCACTCAATGAACTCAAATCGATCCTAACATCAGCAATGCCTTTCTACTGGTTTCGACATCCCATTCATGCGAAGGTCAATTGGGTCAATTGGGTCAATTGGGGATCATGATCTCCCAAGAATGTTCTGGGAGCAGTTTGGGATGTGCCAAGTGTCGTGCAAACAGTCGAAATCCGGCAGGCCCTCTGAAGCTGCCACACTGAACTTCAGCCATATTTCAAGGCCAAGGTATGACGTGAGCGTTCGCATGGCTGGAGCCAAAATCTTCAAATGCTTCACATGAGTTACATTGAGTTACGTATCATCGGATTAAGATACGTGATGATTGATGTTTGCTCATGTTTCATGTGATTGTGTGTTCCTTAAGGATTCGATGTTTGATCATATGATGTTTGTTTCTCAGATTTTGACCGTGATGTCTTGGGCTGGCCTTCTGGCCAACTTTTGCAGTCCATCTGCATCAATCTCCCCTATCATGTCCAATGTAAATTTGAGACGTGATCCAGATTTAATAATATCAATCATATTAATGGGAAGTAGGAAGTCCATATATGATGTGATTGATATATGATATACGTAAGTATGGTAAATTTAATCACGCTTCTGGACTTCTGAAACCCATCATCCCCAACATACTTCGACCGCTTTCTCCGATCAAGAAAACCTGTGAGTTGGAAATTGACAACGCCACTTCCAAGGTCTCAGCAAGCAAACCCAAATGGCAAAAACTTACCATGTTCTGCTATTTGGGAGATTGGATGAATCTTCGAGGAATTGGGGTCCATGATTGCTTATTGAGTTCGCTTTGCAAACCCAAAGAGAGGAACGCAGCCACCATTACAATCTGTCTTTATCTTGAGGTACCTGTGTGTCTGTGTGTGCGCTCACATGAACTTCAAAGATTTGGGAAAGAACATGATGGAATTTAACTGTATATATGGGATTGTCCGAGAATAGGGCACTCCCAAATTTCATGGTTTATCATTTATCGGTTTATCATCAGGTTCTCATGTTTTCATGTAAATGTTCTCATTAAAATGGCGATAACTGAGGGTATCCCATGTATCCCAGCATTTTTAGAACACTTTATGTGGTTCTCCAGCCCCCCTAGCAGGTTACCACCAAGGCACCCCCAGGGCATAGATCATGGCCGACAGCGAGCATGCGATACTCAGGGCGCCATCCGGGTTGCTGGCCAAGATGTTCATCGTCACCGTCAGCACCAGGATGAAGGTCCCTAGGAATTCACCTCAGTTCACGTCGTCTTTCCATGGTCAATCTCTTGCTGCTTGGCTGGTTATTTGGTGTTATTTCTCCATGTGCAAAAAACTAAAGGATTCAACTACCAAGGTAGAGGATGTGTCTATATGTGCAATTGATGTGTGCATATCTTTCTACGTATATGTGTACGTATGCATGTGTAAGTGGAATGACCACTACACTGGTAGCTCCCACACCCAGTCACCTCCTTGGCCTCAAAGAGATAGGATGTTTCGTATCCAACCACCAAGATCTATGTAAGATCACCAGAAATCACCAATAGACAGTCCTCTGTCTTCCCAAAAGAACTAGTAAATCACCTGAACAAACAAATGGTTCCTTCACCCAACGCACAAGCGCAAATGGCGTCCCCGCCGCCGTTTTCCTGCAACACCCGCGGACTTGAGCCACGTATGTTCGAAAGATGCGGCTGCATCCAGAAACCCCTCGGAGATGCACAATCGAATGGAAGACAGGACACTGGCAAAATTCACACTGGTCACTCTTTAAAATTCGATTGTTACTCAATACCCCATTTTATCATTTATCCATGTTACCCCAAATTTACGGGTGGCGTTCTGTTTGAGCGTCAGGTCTTCGTCGTATATGCGGAACTTTCCAAGGTGAAGAACAGTTCTGAGAAAGGTAGCGTCCATTGCTTTGGTTAAACAATCTGCAAGCATGATTGCTGTGGAAACCCAGCGACAAGTTGTATGTGATTTGGATTGCTCTTTCAAAAGCATGACCTCTATTGTAGTCCTCCATTCTTGGCAGTTAGGGACTGCATTTTTGGTCACGAAGTCGTACAACGACTTACAGTCAGTGATCATCAAACCCTTATGTTCCTTTTCAAGTGCAGTTTCTGGTCGATGCCATTCAAAATTTGGATTACGGATGAAACCCCACATACTCCTTATCCAAGTTAGTTTATCGAGCGAGCTCGACATCGAATAGGCTTCGGCACTAAGGGTTGACCTCACTACTCTCCCAATTTGTTTTGAATGCCAGACTATCGGAGAAAACTCTGATGTTTCATTCACAGAAAGTTTGGGGGTACAAGCCATTATGAATAAACCTTGCTGTGCACTCAATTGTTTGGCAGAGGCAAAACTGGCGTCACCAAAACTAGCAAAGCAAACATCGTTGATGGGAATCGGACGAACAATGATGGATGTTTCTGCAAACTGTTGTGCCTCCTTTAGGACTCGGTTACCTTCCAGAAGTGTGCCGACTGTCGCACTGGTGATCCCCTTTTGGAGGTTTGCTACCTTAGTAGCTATATCTGGTCGGGAGTGGACTGCAGCATATTGAAGACTTCCACAGAGACCTCTGAGCTGTGTCATCTCTTGGCTGGTAATTGGACTCTGCTCATCTTTTCTGCGTAGTTTGGAAATATCAATTGGGGAAATTTTGTGAACGTATCTTCCTTGGTTAATTTTGATGGAGTAATCGGGCAGTTGTTCTATATCAAGTCCGGTAAATTTGAATTTGGAATATTCTCTTGATCCAAACGGCAGTGTTTTCTGAAGTCTTTCCAAAGCCTTATCAAAGTGGTGGTTACCTCCTCCAATACCGTCATCTACATGGGTTCCAAGTATTCCATCCAAAAGAGTTGGGTCCTTTTCATTACGCAAAAGAAACAGGCAATTGTCTAAGGGATGGGCGGTAAAACCAACTTCTTCAAGTCTCTTTCTGAACTCACGGTAGAAAAGCAACGGAGCATCCACTCTACCATAGGCATTTCCTTGAAGTAAGCATACTTGGGACTTATCCATGTTCATCATTTCCTTAAGCTCATGAGGTGCTTCCATGGCCAGTTCTCGGTCATCCGATTTTCCTCTTAGGAATGCCGTGGTTATGTCAAAGGACTGAACTACCCAATTTTTGCTGCAAATAGTCTGGAGAAGTAGCATTCGGGAATCCCTTGTTAAAGTTGGTGAATCAGAGCATAGTTCTCCTATGTCTGGATCTTGAAAACCCTTGACTACTAATCGGGCCTTTGCTTTTCTCCCACTGGAAGAATTGGGATCCTCTTTCCAAGTCAATATCCATCGAGATGACATTATTCGGCTTGGATGTATTTTATCCCTCATGATAGCTTTGACAGTATTTGTGTCCAACCAACACTTGAGTTCCTTACATTTGGCTGCTTGAAAAAGCTTCTTTTCTTCGGGAGTCAAATCTTGATATACCACCTCGTTGCGGGATTTCTTTGCAGCGGCCACAAGGCAGTCAAGATGCTCCTCGGGTTGACGCAGGAACTTTCGGAACTGTTGATTTGGGATCTCAAAAGAGAATGAAGCACAGGCGACCTCATACTGATCAGGTCGATGCCAATGAGATTCTTGATCTTCTACCAAAATGTCAGAATTCTGGGCATTTTCCAACATGACGGCATTGTATACGGGTTCCATGGTCACATTACCTGAAGTCCCATCTTCTGTTTCCATAGGATCGTCACCTGAACCTCTGGCTTCGTCCGTATCAGAATGGGTTGGGCCAATTGAGGCTTCATACTGTGAACTACCTCCGACAGGTGGTGCAGACGCAGGCGATTCAGGAACTGGTGTCTCCTGAGCTATTTTGAGTCTTTCTGCATCGGTGGTGATATCTATAGAGATCTTTCTGTTTGGTTCTTCTTCAGGCTGTGTGTTCTGATTGGGATTATGTTGATTTTGGTTATCGGGATTATTTATTGAAGGATTATTTTCGGGATTATCGACCGGGCCAATGTTACTGAGATCTGAATATTGAAACATTCCACTGCGTTCTCTAAGGCGTTCCCTGAGCTGCTGAGCCATGCTATTCAATTGATCTTGGGTAGATGTTTGAGCAAACGTGGAGTGTCTCTGGAATTCTCTCAGGGAGACAGGTCGCAGGTTCTCTCGTGCACATCTCAAAAGTCGATTGAGGTGGGAGATCCAGACAACAGTCCGGGATTCTGAACATACGACTTGCGCTGGCCCACACCATCGTCCCTTCTCTAACATGTTGGGCGCCTTTCTTTTGTCCCAATACATACATAGCTGTCCACATGACCAACTGTGCATAACACCACGAGATTGGTGGCTCAGCGCACGTCTGATGGCTGCGCTATTGTCAGCTTTGGAGAAAGCAGACCTTGCTAGAGCACGAAGTTCAAGTTTCTCTTTGAACCTGTTTGAGGCAAGATCTTGTCCATCACAAGTCAAATGTGCAGTCAGATCTTCGTCTGACACGATTGACGCTGGAAGTTTGGATGCCTTTCCTAGTACGGCTTGCTCGGGACTATACCCTTGGACGATGGAAAGCGTATTCTTTGCATGGAAACATTGGTATAAGGCTTCATCGAATTGCTTGAGATTTGTTATTGGCTGTTCTTGATCTATCCTATCAAGCATTTCTTTAATCACCCCTCCATGTCTCTCGATACGTCCTCTTTGCCATGGGGCCGTAGTGAGAATTGATTGCATTCCATGCTCCTGAAGAAAGCTTTTCCATTCCTCAGATATGAACTCACCTCCCTGATCATGCATGACCTGGGAGGGTACACCTGCCCAACTCATCCACATAGTTTTGAAATTCTTTGTTAAAAGCTGGCTATCTCTTTGTGTTCTTATTCCTAGATGAAAACGTGTTGCATCGTCAAGAATGTGAAGAACATATGCTGATAAACCACTTTGACTTTTCCAATCAAAACCATCCGTGGAAACTTTTTCATTGAATTCCATAGGATCCTTCAGGTTACCTGGTGTTGCCTTCTGTGGAGCATGTCTCTCGGCGCATGATTCGCACTGAAAGTCTCGGGCACCCTCAATCAGCTGAGGAACAGTCTGCATTTCGGCAAGGTGTCGTGCCAGTTTCTCGGATGTTGGATGTCCTAAGTTCCTATGGAGCTTTCGGATTTTCCCTTGATCAGCACTGGAAAGAGATAGAAACTTTGGTCCTGATACTGTGGCTGACAATGGTGTCCATGGTGGTATCTCGGCACAGATACCTTGTTCGGAAGGGACTGTTCCTTGAATTGATGCATCGGCAGGCATGGCATGGGAACGAATCTGATCAAGAACTTCGTCCGGACCAGAATTGGCACCTTGGGGAACCACAGGACCATTTCCAATAAAAATGCATAACATGATATGGCTAGGTTTGGCTCGTCGGTGTTGTTGCAACCTGGATAGGTTTATCCAGTTTTCCTGACCTAGATCTTCAATCATTCGAGAGGTCCTGTGCCAAATGATCGTGTGCCGAATCGGGAACTCTTCACGCCAAATGCTCTCTCCGGCGATGTATCGATCCAGACCTTTCCCAGCCTTGAGAACACCTATGTTGGCAGTTGGCATCATTCCTTGAACGGCTTGAAAAATTTCATGCATGGGATTAGTGAAATCTTTGACACCTGATTTCGGAAGAGCGGTTTGCAACATCTGAAAGATTTCCTTCCATGGAGATGGCTCTGGATTATTTTCCGCACTTGATTCCTTGGACATGCGAGCTCTTTTTGCAGGTGGCTCTAGTGTTTCTACATGCAAAACTGGTTGTTCCATGGGACCATGTTGAGTTCTTAGAATCCCTTTTATGACAGCTTTGGCAAAACCCCTAGGATAAAAACCTGCAAACTTGGATACCGGCATGCTATGTCCTCGGAAAGTGCACTGCCCGGAAATATGGGCATGGGCATGCTCATGCAAACATGTTCTCTGATCCAGTTCTTTCCACATTTCACGGGACGTGGTCTGGATCCGGGTTTTCTTCTCCATTGGATCATGGCTCTCTGGATGTTTCAGACCAAACATGCATTGGTCTAAACGAGCGGGGAGCGAGGCTTTCAAAAATTCTTCAATGGCCCTTTGTGACCACAGAGCTGATGTCCAGGGATTCTCAAGATGAGCATCGCGATTCTCAGAAACCTGGAGCTTGCTAATGAGGTTGCATAACTTAAGATGTACCTGGGCAGCTTGTTGGCTCTGCTGTATTCGGTCAAAACTCTGCAGGCTACGTGAAGCATTGAAGCGGCTCCATGCACACCAAGGAGCACACTCGGGTGCCATCCAGACATGTTTGGGACGATACAAAACGATCCAACTCAGCAACTTGATCCTACCAGCATGCGTGTCTAGGTCTCCATCTTCTTTTGTGAATCTTTTGGCATGAAGTCCGGCAGCAATGGCAGTTTCAGTCAAGACACTGTTGGGGTAAGCATACACTTCTAACAGATCCAACTGTTTACATGAATTCCCCCCCCTGTTATTGATCTTATAGACTTCTTTCAACCATGCAGCTTCATCATGTTCTGAAACGGCTACTTCCGGGTGCTGGGATCGCTGAAATCGAATCGATTTCTCAGGCACAGGTTCCCACTCACTCATCGCAGGGCTTGTTGTCGAGCTGCTTCTTCCAGTCGGCGACGTGTGATCGCGTAGTTGGCGAAGTCTTCCAGCTCGGTGTTCAATGATCCGATCCTGGCGAGGATCCACTGAACATACCCACTGTCTCCTTCGTAGGTTGTCACGTAGGTATCCCCTTTGTGCTTCTTTCCCCAGGTCACCACCTTGTTTCCCCATGAATCGAGAGTTGCCTGTGTGAGGGCGAGCTGATTCTGACTGTTGGCGCTCTGGTTGTCGGCGGAATGACTTCCAGCTGCATGGGAATGGTGTCCACGAAGCGGAATGCCCGCAATCTTCATACCAGACTTGCCTTGACCCGTCGATGTCATGAGATTCTGTCCCAAAGCAATGGGGACCGAAGTAGTATGGACCTGTGCAGCTTGGCTGGTACCTGGTACTTCGGTGCTCTGATTTGCTTCGGCTTCCATTTCGATGGCCTCCCATGCGTCGGATGAGGGTCCACCCAGACTCGTTGGGCTCACTGGGGCACATTGTTGCTGGCTCATGATCAAATGACTGAGCTCTGTGATCTTCATCCTCTGACTCTTGACCTCGTTCGCCAATTGTCGGATGGGCTCCATCTCCTGTTCGGTCACTGTCTCCTCGGGCGACAGGGGCTTTGTCATGGCAAATAGCATCGTGAACAGGCACCTGAGACTCTGGAGAATCTCTTCTGCCAGTTGGCGAAATCCCTCTAGGACTTCTTGGCGATTCGGCATGATTGGCAATGGATTCAAGGCTGAGTCCCGGCGGAGGGGCAAGGCTAGGCTCACTTGACACTGTGTGGACGGCTTCTACGTGATGACAAGTTGTTTCATGGCACAAATCAGCAACATCGATCACAAAGAGACCTGTGGCGTTTTCCTTCAACGGCAGGGAACGTTTCAGCGTTTCTAGATAGCATGTTTCATTGACCAAATCAATCTTTGCCCCTAGGCTTTTCATTGCTTTGATTGATAACAGAAAAGGTGTTGCTTTGGGAACCACTTCAACTAACAGCCATATTTTGAGTTTCCCTTGCACCAACGGAATCTGCAATTGCTTAAAGCTGTATGCTATCTGGTTGTTACCAAAGCGAAAACCAATCCTACTAGGTTTCTCTCTCACTCGGCTGCGAACATTCTCAGGCAATTTTCGCAGGACGGCGGGCACGTGCTCTGCACCGATCACACTTCTACTTGCACCCGTATCCAATATTGCTAGGCCATTATTGGCAGCGACTTGACTGGACACTTGGTTCACCTGTTGCTCAGGCTCAGTTGGACTTATGTCGGGAACCATCATCGTTGGGCGATTCGGGAACGTTGGGCTCTTCCTGGCAAACGGTGGAATGAGTCGGGTTTGCTGGGACTCATTCACTGTGGTCCGGATGCGTTCATTGCTTTCGACCGGCATGGTTTTGGCAGGCAGCTTATCCCCATTATCCCATTTATTATTATCCCTTATCTTAAATTTTGCCAGTGACGGGACAGACGACGGGACATGAACTGAAAGGCTTGACTTTGGACGTGCGGAGGGATAACATTCTTGGACGGATGCTTGTTCGACGAAAAACTATGTACAAAAAAACATGACTCACCATGACCCAGAGTGTCCTCATCAGAAAGTTCGTAATGGACTTGAAGAAGATCTCGATGGTCATCACCTTCCTCCAGAACAAAGTTCGCTTGCTCTTTCTGAGATTCGTTTCGGCGTGGACATTCTGCTTTCCAGTGACCAACTGCGCCACATATTTTGCAGTGCGTTCTCGCTATCCTGGCCAAAAGCTCCTCCTTTCCACTACGATATCCTCCTTTGCGAGGGCCCTTTCCATAGTCACGGCCTCCTTTCCCTTTTCCACGGGAAGGCCAAAAGCCTCTGTGCCGTCTTCGATCCGAGATGCGCTGTCGCGCATCTTGATACGACAACAGAGCTAATTGCAACTCTGGGATGTCTTGCATCATGTCTTCAAAGTCCTTCTCGAACTGCTGAATCAGCAATGCATCTTCGTCACCTGATTGAGCCAAATGCTCCAGGTTCTCCACTGAGAAGATGTCCTCCTCCTCCACATTGGTGTAGTATGCTTGATGCACCTGGTTCTCTTCATCAGGTGGCGTCTCTGTCTCCACAAAGTTGATGGGGTAGACCTTCTTCTTGGGTTCAGTGGACAACACCGAAGTTGCAAGGGTCCTCATAGCCTGCTCCACCTTTCGGGTCTCCATCTCACCGGCCGTCATGGTCAGCACCCTTTTCTTATCCTCTTGCGACAAAGCGCTCTGTCTGAGCAGCAAAAACGCATGGAACTGTTTCACGGTGACTTGTCCAAGCTCGTCCATTGCCACTTGAAGACGGTTCACATAGCTGGTGGCCGATTCATCAGCCTTTTGGTTGATCTTGTACATGGCTTTCTCGAAAAGTTCATACGTTTTCATCTCTGCTGACTCCTCCCAGCTGGCCAAAGCGGCCAAGAGATTCTTCACTCCGTTGACCTGATCGGTCAGTTTGCTTGGTTCTAGGGCTTTGACTTGCCCCCATGCTGTTCCTTTACAAAGCATGGCAAGGCGTGGTGCAAGCATGGGACGATCTTTTTCCGGACAGATCGCATCCAAAAACTTGACCTTCTCAACATATTCACGAACGTTGTCAACCGCAGGGTCAAAACTGGGCAGCAGAGTCCAAAGATGTTGGCTCTTTGGATCGTCAGAGCTACCAGACATGGTATTGGGCTTTCCAGCTTTGCGCTGGCTCTACGGCAGCGAGCTCTCAGGCTCCGCTACCAGTGTAAGTGGAATGACCACTACACTGGTAGCTCCCACACCCAGTCACCTCCTTGGCCTCAAAGAGATAGGATGTTTCGTATCCAACCACCAAGATCTATGTAAGATCACCAGAAATCACCAATAGACAGTCCTCTGTCTTCCCAAAAGAACTAGTAAATCACCTGAACAAACAAATGGTTCCTTCACCCAACGCACAAGCGCAAATGGCGTCCCCGCCGCCGTTTTCCTGCAACACCCGTGGACTTGAGCCACGTATGTTCGAAAGATGCGGCTGCATCCAGAAACCCCTCGGAGATGCACAATCGAATGGAAGACAGGACACTGGCAAAATTCACATGCATGTATATATATATATACACGGAATGTGTGTGTGTATGTATATTATATGCCATCTTATTGCCATTGTAAAGGTGAACTTGTAATATATATATATTATGTGTGTGTGTGTTATATCCAGTCTTCAGGTTCCACTGTCCTCTTTCTGGGTACAATTGGTTTGGCTCGGTGTTATGCCATGCATTTCAACATAATGTATGGAATGAATGTTTGTGGGGATGATGCCCCGACCCATTGATCAAGGATCATTGATCAACTCTATCATACTCTATCCTCATTTTTGCCGGGCTAAAAAACCATAAAACAAACCATAATTGATGGCGTAATCTCCCTGTAACCAACCAATCAACCGGGTGCCAGATTGCAAGGCTGGAAAAATGGGCCTGAGATGGCCTAAGTATTCTTTTTTCCAAACCATCAACATCAAGGCTTTTTCATCTCCATTGAACAAAAACCCGCCAACATCAGCCAAGTAAATCTCTAAAAGACCATCTTAAAATCATGGTTTCTCGGCTTTTTCATCTTATCTTGGGGGGAAAAAAGCACTGCCCGGGCTCCTTGATGGCAATTTTTGGGGCCTTAGGTACCCACCTTCGGTGCCCAGGTCACTACTCAGCTGCTCCCGCAGCTTGCCGCCGCTCTCGCTGTTGCCCAAGTCCGCTGGCCGCACCACGCTGAAGGCCAGCGCGGCCAAGCCGCCGCCCAGGAGCTGGAAGAGGACATAGACGAAACCTGTTTAACGGGCTGGAAACGGCTCTGTTTAACGGTGAAGCCGATTGGCATGGTTAGGCTGGAAGAGTCTGTCTCTATGAATTTTGATATAAAATATCTTTGGAGTATTTTGAAGTTATATTCCAAGTTTCCAGACAGGTCTCTGGTGGTGACACGTGTTAATAACTGGGATTTATATAGATGGATTTAGAACAGATATATCGATAGATCTACAGTTGATGGGATTGTTATGGTTTTTCCGCCCAAAAGAATGGGGAAACACTTTAGAAGTAATTGACCTCAGGAAAAACATAAACCAAACGGAGATATCAAAGATATCTCATTCTCAGTGAGAAAAGGCACAAAAGAACATGGTTCAATTAGTGGTTTGTGACATGGAAGAATTGAGTAACCCCATAGGATCCATGTCTCATTTGGCTCGTTGTAAGCTGCTGATGGAAATCCAAACTCATTCCGCCTGTCGGTTCCAATTCCTTTATACTGCTTGGTTGATAGGGGTTCCCATAATCCATCATGGGTCAGCCACGAACTCCCAATAAACCACGTAGGTTGATACCCCACAACCACAACCAACCAACGAGGAGTTTGAGTTTGGTCGCTCAAATAAAATGTCATCATCCCGTTTCCATATCCCTCGAGAAACAGTTGCCAAAGCCTTTGTTAATGCCTGGCGGGCGAGTCACTGTCCGCCAGAAAGGCAACAAAGACAGTGATGTCCATTGATTTCCCAGATATGCTACTTCTACACCCTGAAAATCATGGAAGCAAATCATGGAAGCAATGCGCATGTCAACAGCTCTTTGGCAACACCCGGATTCTATGAGCTCACGAATTTCAGTCCAGATTCAGTTTCAACTCCCAGAATCGCAAAGCACTTCAGTTCTCCCTTCCAATGTTCATTCTCAAATCACTTTGAACCTAAACGAGTTCTCAAAATTATGGGGGTTGTCTGAAACTAGGGTACCCCAAAAAACCACTGATTTAACCTGTTCAATCTCATGTTCCCCATGAAAATTGCAACTTTGGAGGGCCTATAATTGTCCAGAAATACCCCTGTTGGTTATGTATCGCGTTGATTTGATCCATGTTGATCCTAATTTTGTTTTTGGTTGGCTTGCACTACTTTCAAGATGTTTTAAATATACAACCACCATTCATTGGGTAACTCCATGCACATGTCAGTCAAATCCCTCATCTGATTAGATCAAGAGGTAAAAGGACCTTCCTCTGCGGCTTTCATTGACGTATAATTTGATGGATTCCGAATGGATTTCATCTCTATCAATCAAGAATCTCAATCAAGTATCAAGAACTGAAACCCCTAGTTGATATCCATTCAAAGTCGGAAAATCCGCGTTCCATCCATTTCCCCCATATTTCTTCTTCTTACCCTCTGGTAAACTAACATAACTATGGAAAATATTGGAAAATCACCATTTTTAATGGGAAAATCCACTATAAATGGCCATTTTCAATAGCAAACTGTTAGTTTACCAGAGGGTAAATCACCTTCAAAACCACCATGGCCCCCACGGAAAACCCAGCACCGAGGCCACCGAGGCGCTGGTCAGGTCCAGTCCCACCGCCACCGCCGGGTTGAAGGCGCCACCGCTGATGGCGCCCGCGCCGTAGGCGCCAGAGACGATGCAGAAACCGATGGCCAGGGCGAAATATTGGCCCTTCTCCTCCTTGTTCTTCCTGACAATCCAAATGATGTGGTAGTTCATCCAACTGTAATGATGTATGATTAATGATGTCTGTATAACATGTGGTATTATAATTTATATATGTGATGTGGTAATCATATGGAAGAAGCGATGGATTCCTTAAAGCAAACATCTACTAATTCTTGTGGTCATTCTCATAGTTTTTGGATGGTTATATTATAATGGTTTTAATTCCCAATGGTTCCATGATAATGATGGCATAGTGTATATGTGATGTGGTAATTCCGACATCTGGCATCATGATGTATATATGACGTTGGTTTTGATGTAGTATGCTATATTGTATGTATGATGTGCGTATAATGATGTATAATGATGCAATGATGCATAATGATGTATAATGATGTACGTATAACATGTGGTATAGTGATGTAGTTTATATATATATATATGTTATGTGGGAAATCTCATGGTTTGGATGGATTTCTTTGTTATGGCTTCTGAATTGGGATGTTCGAAACTCTTTGTTGTTCCCTGCTTTCTTGGGGGAAAAAAACAATCTTTGAAAAATAGATGGACAAATTGATGGTTTGGTCATTGTTATTCCTCCTTGTTGTGAAATTGTCATGCTCGTTATTCCGTGATTACGGAAAAAACATGTGGCAATTTGTGTGGGAATTCTCGTGGTTTTGGATGAACTTGTTTGTTCTGGTTTTGGAGTTGAGATGCTTCTCCTTGTTGTTCTTCCTTGATAGAGGAAAACATGGAAGCATCAATGGAGGAAGAACATTCCAAAAAATCTGAAAGAACCATGCGCATATTCCATCACTTGTTTCATATTTTTTCCAGTATGGTTCCATCTTTTCCCGAACAAGGAGGGGAACATCCCAATTCCAAAACCAGAACAAACGAATCCATCCAAAACCATGAAAATTCGTGACATGTGTAAAACAAGGAGGAAGAACCACAAATATTGTTCCATATTTTTTTCCATAGATGTTTCCATTGTTTCCCAATCAGGGAAGAACAAGGAGAAGAACAAGGAGGAGAACATCCCAATTCAACAAATCCAAAAGTCATGAGAATTCCCATGAAATCCCACAAGAAATACCACATGTTTTGCCCAATCGAGGACTCGAGGACGACAATTCATGACTGTTCAAAACCAAGGAGGAAGAACCAGGAAAACCATCTTTCTCCGAATCAAGGAAGAGATTTGATGACAATTTCACACCAAGGAGGAAGAACAATGATCAAACCATCACTTTGTCGATATATTTCTTTGATTCTTGGGGAAAATGGAGGTATGTGTACTTCATGTTCGGTTCACTTAAGTTGTCGTGGCTGATGGGAATATATGGGAATATATAAAGGGATTGTGATGGATTTTTCTGACAGTTTTGGAATGTGGATGTCCTCTTCCTTGTTCTTCCTGATGTTTCTTGGGATTTTGTGGTGAAATGTCATGCATATTGTGATGGATTTTCATGGCTCATGGGGGTTAAAATGATTAAATCAAACATTGATGGAAATACAAATAGGGAAAAACATGGGGAACACCAAGTATGAGTATGATGGAATCAGGCTTTTGTGGAATGATAGTTATAATGTATAATTGGTGGGTGTGAATGTGCTTCGCCTTGTTCTTCCGCATGCCTACGTTGATGGATTTTATAGATTTTCACTCAATGTTCTCCTTCTTGTCCTTCCTAATTTCTGTGGGAATGTACTCCAAAATGGTTGATGTGGTCAAAACATGTCAGTCAACACCCGCATTTATGGGGAACATTACTGTCGCTATGATTCAGTTATACACTCAGTCGATGGTGGTGGTATTTACCAATGTGATGATCTCATCCCTTGGAATTCCACTGGTACCTCTGGGGGTTTGATTTTAAAATCCTACAATGCTACTCCCCCAAGTTATTTTGGAATTGGGCCTCTATAGTCCTTAGCAAAATATACACCCACATTTGTTGGACACATGGTTTTCCCCAAAAAACTAACTACTGCCTCTCTATAAAATCACACCCCTGAGGTGCATCTATTTCCTAAGTGTGAGGTTGGGGGTTTGGCCATCATTTTCCGTGGGGGGTCTATGTTACCAAACAACATGGATAAATCATGAAAAATCTGTGGAAATTGGATTGCACAAACTATCCCCCCATCGTTGTTGCTGGGATTTGGGATGATTTGGGTGAGACATCGCGGCATCTTTTTGCGCTGAGTATCTTGGCGGCTGCGACGTTCAGCACCACAAAACAGAGCCTCGCACCGCAAGGGTTCCCTGGTTTAAGATCCAGAAAATCACACCCCTGTCTTTGGTCTTCCAAAGCACTTGTTCATCATCAATTCCATTGGCAAACATCTTGTCGGATTTTGACTCAGGCAGCTGGAGGAACTTTGAATCTATCAATCTGTCAGCTCCTTTTGTTCGTCCGTGGGTCTAAACTTCCGCGAAACGATTCATGGGTTCGACCCCCAATTTTTCCTTGCCAGAAAAGCATCTCACATATCTCAACATTGGCAGTGATTTAGGATTAAACCCTCAGAGCCCAGGGAAAGTGGATGGGGTGCGTCCTGTGGCAAACAAACGATGATTTTTGGCATTCCAAGATGATGATTCTCCGAAGGGTACATACCACTAATAGAGCCCCAAAATGGCCTTGCTCCCGGAAAATCAGCTTCCATTAAACTCACTTTTGGGTTCTATACATCAGTTCTTAGAGGTGTAAGACTTGGTATAAGAGTACCATTCTTGGAATAAGCAGCATGAAGGTGTAGAGAAGTTCGCACATACCAGCAGCGAAGATGCCTTAGGAAGTGCACATGGCAGGGCCGCAGGGAAAACCAACGATGGGATTTCAAAGACTGACTTAACTATTATGCTAAAAATGGTCTTGCATTCTATTGAATATTTCAAATTATTTCAGATTAAGCCAGCTCACGGCGACCATACACTCACAACATCTCACAACCAATGCTCAACAAAAACAGCCGTTTCACCACGGATTCCAGAGAATTTCACCTCAACATCACGTGATACATGACACAACTCCCAAAAAACACCAACCCCCCCAACCTTTAAAGTCTCAGTGCCTTTTCCTCCACCATTTTTTCCGGGGCGCTGTATCCCATCGCCGGCTGTAGCGGTGCGCCATGTCCGAAAATCGCGGTGGCCAGCAGAGCGGCGGTGAAACCTGACAGGAGTTGGACGCCGCTGTAGATGCCAACCTGGCCATGGCGCGGCTTTCCGAAGTGGGGAGAAACTCACCCCAGATGGAGAAATGGGGGACCACCAGTTTGATGTCTGAAAATGGGGACATGAACCCCCACAAACGGCGAAATGTTCATAGGAACAATGATGGTTGACATTGGTTGACCAATGGATACTTGATTTTCAGACAAAGCCATATTGATATGTTTGATGTGATTACACTGACACCTTGTTTAACAGTTTAACATGCCGTTTCAGAGGACTGCGAAAAAATGTCTGTGATATATCTCTTGGTGCGCGTTTTGGGTACAAAGCTATGGTGGTATTTGTGGTGGTATGTTTAAAGAATAAGCTAATCCAACATTAATAAACCAGGATTGAGGGCAGGTATCTTCGTGATTTCATGTGATTTCACCAGCCAAAAAGTTGGGGAATCTGAATCAAGCCGTCGAAATGATCGGTTTGTCTCTCAAGTCCAAAAACATCCAAAAATTGTGGCATGTTTTGGCCATAAACAGGGAGAAACTTGTGGCTGTTCCGTCCTGCGGAGTTGGGATGTCCGAGGTTCTGCCAGGCCAAACCCAAACCGGCCTGTTTCCAGTCCATGCCGGGGCCCTTCAATGCTTGCAAGCATCCTTAGGTGATCCGAAGCTCATAACAGATACCCTCTGGTAATGACTAATATAGCTATTGAAAATGGTGATTTATAGTGGATTTTCCCATTGAAAATGGTGATTTCCCATAGCTATGTTAGTTTACCAGAGGGTATAACAGCCATCCGCCATGTCTGGGGGATTCACCGACCCAAAACACCGAACCTGGGGTCCGACACAAAACGCCCTGCGCAATGCCAAGCATCCCAGCGATACCGAGACCGCAGGATTGAAATTTCCTCCGCTGATGCCTCCAAGGGCTTGAATTGATACCTGGGATGGATCGGCATCGGGGCGAGTCCAGGACAGTGTCCTCGAGAATGTTGGGATACCATTCACACTAATGTCAACCCCGGATTAATAAACCATGGTTTATTAATTAGGGGGGTACCCCCCAATTAAACAGCCTAGAGGTTTCTTAATCCGGGGTTGACATTAGTGGAACCTGACACTCTTTTGTTTCAGCCGAAATAACCAGGAAATCAATGGTTGATGCTTAGCCTGGGACTGGGGGATCAAAAAGACAAGACAATTACTGAATGCACCAGCTACATTCCCTCCGACAATTCATATGTATACAGTATACACGTACGTATATGCATATTTATTTATATATATATACTAACTACTGCAATAAACTAAAGAAGCCCAAGGACAATGTTTTTACTATCAGGGTCCCTTTTAGAGCTTTAGTTGTTGAATGGCGTTCAGAAGATAAAGAAGAAACGCCTTTGAATTGGACTTGGATACTGATTGCTTTTCTGAAGGGAGACTCTGATCTAGTGTAGCAGTGGAAATCACAAGTTGATACAATTTGGAGGAGAACAATGATTTATAATTTTTATAATGATTTTTAATAGATTCTAAACATAGTCAGATTCTCCATCGCCAAGATATACCTAGGTGTTTCGTAAGGCCTTAAGATCCCCAAACAGCTTTTCTGAGATTCCCCCTGTGATGCGGTCGCCAGAGAGATCGAAAAACAAGGCGCGAAAAGCACCATACCGATGGACAAGCCTCCCGGGGAGACCAGGACTGGCAAAGCAAAGGGGCAAACATTAGTATGAAATAATGTGGGTAAAACAATCATAAACCAATTCCCAAATAGGTGGTTTATTTTTAAATTTTACCTTAATTGTTCTTAAATTCATGCTTATTATTATGGACACATAAAGAAGGCTGTTCTTGGATACACCCTGCAACAAAGTCTTTTTTCACAAAGGATGATACTCTCCATCATGATCACAATGTCACCCTAGTGCCTATGAAAGAGCCCACCTTGCTGGGGACGAAATAAGTGCAAGAAAATCAGAACGACCACAAACGCAAATCGCTCCGGGTCAAAACTGGTTCATACTCTGAGTCACTATATACCCTCCGGTAAATTAACATAGACCCTGGCAGATACGAGTAGGGGTTGGAAGATTAGTTTCCATTCAAAATTGGTGATTCTCAGGGTCGAACTGTTAATTTACCAGAGGGTAACGATATTAATATTGCATAATATTGCACTAAACGGCCCTTGTGGGTGGATTTCTTCTATTGGAAAGGCCGCGATATTTGGGACTGCACAGGACCTCGGAATTCCCAACACCCCAACGGCCTGCAAAAGTCGGGTTGCCGACTGAGACATTGCACTCCACCGTGAAGACCAGCAGAAATGTTCCAATAAATTCCTCACCACCCGGGTCAAGATGCCGAATCTGCTTGGTGGGTTTTAACCATCTTGAAAAATATGAAAGTCAATGGGAAGGATTATCCCATATATTATGGAAAATAAAACACGTTCCAAACCACCGACCAGGAATGTGGCACCTTTTTGAGAATGGGTCTCCCGCCGGGAAAAACAAAAACAAAAAAGACTCGTTTTGAATAGCGAAGCCAACTTTGACAACTCAGCAGATTCCAGCAATCAGTTTGTTGGTCTCATTGAATTCCTGGAATTTGGAAGCATGATTGTTTGATATTGTTTGTACAAACACAACAAGAGCAAGAACTCATCCCCCTTCTGCGGCCCAAGCGTCTGCTAAGCACTTCGTCGACAAAGATGGTTCTGCAGCCATAGCCGCTGAGTTGTGAGGAATTCGGTACCAGGAAAGGAGCAATATAGATCGGTCGATATATGAAAGCTCTGTGAGCCAAGCAGCAGAGAGATCAGCTGACGACAACTGGCCATTTCGAGCAGAATGGTAGTCTGCAGCCGGGGTTTATTCGAACAGTAAATGGATACATAGCAACTAGGCATAATGAAGCATAATTAGGGTATATGTAGATGTCATACGTATATCATACAGGTAGTTCAGGCTCAAGACACGACGCCCATCATTGATGGCTTCCGTTCAAAAAGACCTTGACCCTGATGGAGAACCGCCCTGTGCTGTTGAATTGGATACCATTTTGGTATTACATTCTCACTATTTGGGGGCAACCCTTAAGAATCCATTGTATATTAAAAGTGGCACATTGGGGCTGCGAGTCAGCTACAGAAGTAGCCGCGATTTTGTACCAATTTTTGTGTGATTGTTTACCTCTTAGAGTGAAACATGTTGGGTTTGACTAACGGTTTTGACCATCATTGAACTGTATACATGCAGAGTCCGGCAACATATGCGGAAGATACATCCTAGGGTCCTAGAGTTCGAAGAAACCACCTGGGAGGAATCTTCCAGAGTCCAGAGATGACATTAATTTACTCTTTGGATTCCGGCCCATTTAAGCTCTGAACTTCGGGTGCCATGGTCGCATGGTGTGGATTGGTCATCCTCATGGGAATCGTCCAAGAGGACCATGGCCACTCGATCTGAAAAATCTATTTAAGACCTATGGATTGTTTATTTATCTATCTATTTGTCTAATTATAATATTGTATAACTATATATATAATAATATATAATATAGAATATACATATAAAATAAACAATATACATATAAAATAAATAATATATATAATTATATGTATTAAATCATATCATATTATATTATAGTGAACTATATTATATATGTGATGTATACACCACATTTGTAGGAACTCTCCAACCAAGGTCCAAAGAGCACTGGAAAAAACCCGTGTTTTCTCCGAGATGCCAAGAGCTTTGGACCGTGCCGCCTGAGCCGCAGTCTGCGGTGATCGACAGGTGTAAATATGAGAAAATCATTGCCAATCTTACATACCCTGCAAAAAACTAGGTTTTTTGCTGATTAGTAGATAATCCCATTGATACCAAAAGACTAAAGGACTAAAGTATCCATGTAAGATTGGCCTAGAAATATGGGAAAATATGGGAAAATCCACTAGAAACCGATGTTTCAATGGGAAAATCCTCTGGAAATTTATCAGATATCTTCTGAGAATCTGACCCTTTGTCATGGAGTTTTTCACCATTTTAACTTAAGTGAATCACCTCACTACTAACTACATTGGCCATTTTCCATAGCTGTATCAAATTTCCCGAGGCTAGATGCTTTTCCCATGAAGAATGGGAAGCTCCTTTTGGTATCCAGTTGCCATGTTAATGGTATACTGGTACACTGTGCTCCGGATCCGCCTGGGTTCAAGGAGCCCCCATCTTGATGGGGGCAAAACCCTGAGTGATCAACACCTCACATCCTCAGGGCCAGGCCAGGTGCAGCAGTTGGCGGCATACCTCAGCAAGGACCAACGGTTTCTTGCGGCTCAGATTTTGAATGTGCGTGTACACTTACTTGATAATGCATTATATACATTAATATATATTATATTATGTGTGTGTGCATGCGTCTCTCTGCATCCACTAAACTTCTGTGATTTGTCTAGATAATTCATCTCCCTCTCTCTCTCTCTGTCGGTCCATCTGTTTACATCTCTCTCTCTCTCTCTCTGACCTATGAAATAATGAAACATCTATGTGTGTAGCGATCTACCTATATATCCATCTCTCTCTCTCTCTCTCTCAAACTAGCTACAATTTAGAGACTTTTAGTCTCATGTGTGGGTGCCCAAGGCCCCATGTGCTGTCAGCAATATAGCAAACCCCAAAAAGGTAGAAAAGCAAAGTCCTACAAAATATGTTTGTTGTGTTTGTTGTTTCTATCCTTTTTGGGGGGTTACTACAGTTCTGTAAATCAATCGTTATTTGGTTTTTATTTTGGCATGGCAAGTGCGGCACTTGGGCGAATTTGGTTTAGGGAAAATTCCTTGGAAACAGTTTGATGGGAAAAACCAGGTACAAACCATCTGTTCCGGTGAAGTAAAACAATTAGTTGAGGTTCATACCCCCAAGTGGACCTCCAAAGTCTGAATTCTTAACCCTCACTCATCTGAATAGCACCTCCGGCTGTTCTAATTCATTACAAATGAAACTTCAAACCCTTTCTCAATGTTTGATTAGTGAAATACCTCCTTAACCAACCATTCATCACTTGATTTCGCCAAATATCAAAGATCCATGGAATCCATGACATGTCCAGTGGTTGGTTCATCGGCTAAGGTCCCAGCTATCCTTTGGCCCATAGATCATCGACCTGGCGTTGAAGAACGTTGAACCTTTTGGGCCCCAAAATTGATCAAAATTGGCTACTTAGGGAAAATGAAGATACACCATCAAGATTGAATACAATTTTTTCAGACAAAGATTGAATATAAATATATATATATAATATATGTGATATATTGTGATCAATTGTGAAGAAGTTTGCATAACAAACTATCAAATGGGGGATGGCTTTACCCAACAAATCACTGACCGCCAGTTGGAATGTGGACAGGTGCAATGAGTGCAAGGTGGGAATGAGCCTTGGATATCACTGAGATATAACTGATGTAACCCACCACAGGCCACACAAACATAGAAACATCACAGGCAGATGGGGCTCCCGGAAGGAGATGTTCTGCTTGTATTCGAAGTCGGACCTCGGCAAGGCCATTTCACCATCGGTGCCCCAGAATTTCTAGGGTTGGTATAGTTATAGTTATATCAGTTATATCATGATATATCTACCGTCAACACGTTGTTTTAAACTTGGGGCACCAAGATTTTATATCAGTTGACTGGGGCCCTGGATGGGTCAGTCAGATGTCCTGCCATCCCTGAAAATCACCAAACCATCCGTGATCATCCCGTGAATATTTTTGGGGTCATCATTTTGGGGTCATCTCTTTTTGACCCATGGGTGCATTATATTATGATGGGGTCATGGATTACCATCTGGTGCACATGGATCCGTCATGGGTAATTTTTCATGCACCAGATGAATTAAATTTGTTGCATTTTATTAATTACCCATAGGATCCATGGTGCTGCTATGTATGGTAACATATGGTAACATGGATCCCATCAATATACCCCCTTTATGTTAGTATATATACCAGAACCATGGATCCTATGGGTTAGAGATTCCTCACATCACGTTTTGTATTGCTCATTTGGCATCCCCAAGCTGCCAAGCCGGCTCCAACATCCCGAGTTTTGGCCACGAGTCGCTGCATCAACTGTCGCGCAAAAGTGGCCGATTTCGAAATGTGAAACCAATCTTTGGACCAGCAATGCGAGCCATAGTCAGAACATCTGCGGAATGGCCATCCGGAAAGCTGTGGAAAAATTGGACTTGATTGGAGTTCCGCAACAGGTGGATGCCACTCTGGAACAATTCCTGAAGCTATTTGTCTACTCACTAATTGATGAATTTAACAAATTATATAGGCATAATTAACCCATCATTCAGTGGTAAAATGCCGGCTGCGGGTACTGCCCAAACGTTTATTTGAAGTCGAATCACCCCAGCTGTTTGTGAGTCTAAAGTATGATTATTATGGGTATTGCATTGCTCACCTCAGGTTTCGTCATTCACATGTAACTCTCCTCCAGTTGCGGATGAAAAAAAAGGTACACCAACCAGATCAAGGGTTCCCATATGTTCCCGTTGAAAATCCACTACAAATCCCATCAGAATAGCGTAATTTATGATCCATGACCATCCCAAATTGGAAACAATACCAGGCCATCTTTTCAATGGCACGGCGGGAATGCCACTGCTTGTTTCGGACGCTGGAAAAGGCCCCATTTGGCCGATTTTTTGGAGGATATATCATGCTATATCTGATTCTTCCAGACTTTTTGCTGGGAAAAATATGGAAAAATGAATACACCAATTTTGTTTGGTATTGTTTGGATTTCTCATAAAGGATTGTGATATGATTCTGAAAAAATCCCTATCTTGGATAGATTCGAGATTCGGATAGAAAAAAATGTGGCGGTCAAATTTCAAGACCCAGACCACAAAAATGGCGTGGCCTATATATATATGTGTGTGTGTGTGTTTATAACAGACGATTTATATATATATGTGTGTGTGTTTAGTATTAACCATCTGATATCATCTTATTGGGGTACCCAATTTCGACCCATAGCCCATGTATCATCATTCATCATCGGCCACAAGGGCTAACAATGGGCAGCGCTCCTAAGAATTCACAATCGCAGCTTCCCGAGGTCACAATCGCTCCACGATCGGATGGGTAATGCGATTTCAGAAAGCCATGGTTTAGTGATGTATCTAGTGATGTATCTAGTGATGTATCTAGTGATGTATCTAGTGATCTAGTGATGTAGTGATGTATCTAGTGATGCATCTAGTGATCTAGTGATGTAGTGATCTAGTGATGTAGTGATGTATCTAGTGATGTATCTGGGGATTAATATGATTGATACATAGAACCACACATTGGGGATGGAAAATCAACCGCGGGAGGATGGGATGGCTGATCTTACGTGTGGTGGAAAGGTGGTGCTGTGGACCGCCTTGGGCCATCAAAAGAGTTATTGGCTTTGTCACAAACCCGGGGGGGCACCCCTAGCCATGCTCCAAATTTTGAGACAAGCCATGACGAGCACATATTGGAACTCTGTCAACTGGCTTGACTCGAGATATACCCCGTGTTTTGTCCTTCTGCCGCGCTCACAGTCACATTGTTAAAAATTGCCCTAAGAAGCAGGCCCTCGTGCCTGCGCCATGCGGTGCTTGGGAGGCAACCAGGGTGCAGAGACGATTTTCACCGTTTCAGCACTCAGCCCAGCACGAAAAAGGCATGATTGAAATCAACTGAAATGATCTTGATATTCACAGATGATCACACATGTTTTTCTCGATGTTGATTGGATTTGGTCAAGGAACCAAGCAAGAATCACATCTAGGCACGGCATGTCTAAAAATATATAAACATATTACATACCCAAATGTATGGCCAATATGGCCAAAATTTCATATGGTCATGGATTTTCAAAGAGCCATCAACTTCATTTCTTCCATATGGGAAAATTTCGGACTCGGCCGTGGCAAAGATTTCCCTCCTCCCACGGGATCGCTATGATCTGCGCAGGATGAACATCAAATTTCTGATTTTTTCAGACAGACCAAAAAAATGTGCCTGGATAAAAATATATGTTATATATAATTTATAATTAATATCATTTACTAGTACAGGCATCCATATCATTTACAGGCATCCATCCATATCCATCCCATCATTGGAATACAAGAATGGGCATCTAATTCTATATTGATCGATGACCCCAATATGGGGAACCGAACCCATGCTTTGACCGTGCCACACATGCAGATGTCCTTAAAATTTGGGTAAACCGTAAACCGGTAAACCATTGGTTTTCCAATTGAAAATGACCAATTTTGGATGATTTTGGGGCCCCCCATGTTAGGAAAGCTCCACATTTCAATTCCTGGAATTGGTGGCTTCCCACTTCCCACCCCCTAACACGGGATATGCACCTGAAAGGTCCTGCTAGAACCGGGTCCAACCTCGGAAATTCCCCGGCTCGGTCAATGATAAAAAACTTGAAAATGACACTGAAGGCGGATGAACTTGGATTTTTTGTTGGAAAATGATGGAACATGACAACGATAGTAAGCAGTAAACACATCATGCAAGTGCTGTGATTTTTGTTTGAGGAATGTCATGGCGTTTTTGTCGGGCCAGGGGAAACACACTCAAGTGACGAGAGATTGCGCTTCAGTTGGACAAAGGAAGCCACTTGCAGTCACTTGCAGAGGTCTCGGTTGAATGACATGAGGGGCCCCGAACATCTTATTTCAATTCTAATGCAACAGCCCACTAAATAATACTAAATATCTACCAGACAGGTAGCCCATGTCAACCACTCCATCGTCACCTGGTCCTATGGCTTGCCCTGGCTTGCCCACTCATAAATATTCATACATGGGATAACCCCCAGTTGTATATGGCTGGAAGTCAAACATGTCAAAACGTCGACCAGTTGAGTGGTACCAAAATGATTTGACCATATTTGACCCGTATCCGTATCCACATTTATCAACACCTCACTGTGTGAAGCTCACGGGGTCTCAAAGGAAATCATGGCTTTACATGGCTTTACCAATTTCAATACTAAAATGGTCGAATTTTACATGATTTGGGGCTTCCATGGGCTTCCCGCTTTTAGAGAAAACCCCGATTTGCTGGCAAATCAGAAGGCATGGATCGAGGCCCAACCTTTGAGGTTCCCAGCTTTGGAACCCTTCGCCTTTCTCCGGGACCCGGCCGCCATGGCCACCGCGGTCTTGTCCAGGGCCTGCTGAAACTGGAGGTTGATAGGTGTGATATGGGCCTACACCATTATTTGTGGGGCATTAAGGGTTTCAACACGTTTCAACCATGGTGGTGCCGGATTTCTTCCATCCACAGTTCCACAGTATCATGCCTTTTTTCATCTTTTTTCTGGGTTTACTTCTGGGAACTTGCACCCTGGGTCACATTCCTAGAATCCCAGACCACCATCAGTTGCCCAAGTTGGCTTGGGCTTCCTCTGGGTTAGGCTGTCCCAGTGATCCTAGTGATTCGCACATGTCGGGTTTTCGATCATACTGTAATACTAAGCCCCAGATGCCGAACAGCTGGAAACCCATGAAAATATGACAAAATATGACAAAATATGATGAAATTATGAAGTAGATCTCATCCAGAAGCATCCTGGTAGCACACTTTTCCGCATCTTTTTGGGGGCCGCTGAAGCTTCAAAAACCCATGCCTCAGGCGCCACGACATCGCTTTGGTGCATGGAAGCCTGAGTTGATCCAAAAAGCAGATGCCTGGGGATCGGATGGGATCGGTTAAAACCTTCTCTAACTTTATTTCAAAGGATGGGATGAACATACCATTTACCATACATTTCAAATGTTCACCAGAGTCCCAGGGCTGCTGACTCGGCGCTACATGCATGTTCTTTGCTTTTTTTGTTTTTTATCTTTTAGGGGACGAAGCATGGAGCAATGACATGGAGGGTTTCCCGCAATCTCAATGTTGATTGCCTACCATTGGAGTGAACTGCCCATGACGAGGTTCTTAGTGCAAATTTCTGCATTTCATGGCCATGTTTCAAAAGTTCCTACTGTTGATATACCCTCTGGTAAACTAACATAACTATGGAAAATCACCATTTTCAATTGGTAAATCCACTATAAATCACCATTTTCAATAGCAAACTGCTAGTCATTACCAGAAGGTATCGGTCTCAACTGCAGGTGATTCCAAATCTCCAAAGACGCCAAGATACAGGCGCCACTTGCCAGAAGCGCGGCAACGCTGCATCCCAGTCCTGTAGAGATTCCCAACTTGGACGTGCGCGAACCAAATATACAACTGCAGATCTTCTATGAGTTGAACCGGGTCATTATAAACTTAGTTGGGCTAGTACTAGGTGCCCAAGGATAAATGACATATCCACAGTTAGGTTTCAAACAATACGTACATTTAGTTCATGCCATTAATCTAACTGGGTTTCAAGCACTTTATTGAGCTCAAATGGTTATATATTACTGGTGTTATTCCATTAAATCTACTGGGTAAGTTCCATTCTTTCATGGTTGCCATGTTATATATTACCCACCCAGTGGGCAGTTAGGCGCTTTGCTGGATGGCGGTCCAGCGAGCAAGTGCGAGCACTGCAACAGCCTTTTGCCCCGCATCTCCAGTGATGACGTGACCAGATTTGCAGCCAACCTCTCAGAGTATCCTAAAGTCACTTCCCAACTGTTCCCCGTTCCAGACTCACAGAAAATACGTGCAGGAATCTCTGAACCAATGATGGCTCAAGTTTCCCGTCAAGTTTTCCATGAAGTCAATCCAGAGGTCGACCTTTTGTTGGGCGACCGATGCAGACCAGTCGGCTCAGAAGATGGATAAGAAGTCCTTGGTGCTGTGGGGCATCCCCAGTCCACCTGAAAAATAGATTGCCAATCAGGAAAAACACTGGAGGAATACTTGGGGTAGCCCCAAGCCTTTGTGGATCAAGGATGTCGATTGATCAAGGGATTATATCCCTAAAATGACACATCACTTTGGAATTGAAATGGAACCCACTTCATGAAACTAATCAGTGATAATTGATTATTTATCCTGGTTCAACACTTTCTGACAAGCACTGATAAAAGGGAACAGTACTCAACCAAAACAGCACGCTGAAGACAAAAAAAAACATGAGACTTGGGATTTGAAAAAGAATCGGATACATAAATATATATATATATGATACATATATAAACAATCAGAAATCGGGTCATAGAATGGTCGAAGGAAACAATGCATCCTGATAGGAATCTATGACAAGTGTTCGATGCTTGTAGAAATGACCAAGTCATCCAAAGTCATGGTCAGATTTGGTTGAAGGAATCTCCATGTTAATCCTATGATATTACCCAAAAATGCTTCGTGGAACAATGATGAACAAGGCCCAGAGTCGGCATGTGGCAAAGACTCTTTGACCTTCATAGCCGCCAGCCACTTCCCATCCTCTCCTGTTGGGTGCTGAATCAGTGCTGAAATCAAACCATATGCCATATGGAGATGTTTTCCCTTACCTACTATCCAGTGACGAAACGACATGAAGTCATCGTTTCTTTCATACATATATGATATAGACTTATATGACAAACAACATGCACATACATACATTACATTACATTACGGACATTACATTACATTACATTACGTTGCATTACATTATATAATGTAACATTACATAAAATAACATTACATTGCATTACATTACATACATACATATACGTACAATAATGTATATAAACAATTCTCTCTCTCTATATATATACTATGTACAATGTCAACCCCAGATTTTTATGCAAGGATGTTGATCCTTCAGGGGACATTGAAGTAGTAAATCATCACTTTGGGCGAGGGAGTAACCCTCCTAATTACTCAACGAAGGTTTATGAATCCGGGGTTGATACCATTACCCATAGGATCCATGTATGGTATATATACTAACATTGGGGGTATATTGATGGTAAATGTTACCATATATAGCATACATGGATCCTATGGGTTATATACCTAACCAAGCGAGAAGCAGAATGATGAAGGCTGAAATGGATTGAAATGGGGCAAGCCATGGTAAATCTGCGCATGGAAGTCATTGTGAACCCACCAAAAACCCTCGTATTTTCATATGATTTTCCAATGCTCAACATCACATAGACACAGAGTTACAGCATGTTACACCAACTCTTCATGATGAAATCCCTCTCTTGGTGCTGAGTAAATCCAATGTTGGTTGGCTTTATCAGACTCTTCACCACTTACATCCAGTTTCCCTTCCCTTCAACAAAACCCGGTTTTATTGTTTCAGCTGGTTTAAACGGGGATTGACCAAATTGAGTTCTAGCAACAAAAAACGTAGGCTCCTTAAAAAAAAAAAACAAAAACAAAAACAAGCTAGAACGGTTTGATGCCCGGCCATGTGAAATATCGGGAGGAGATTCCAATCCTACAATGTGGTAAACCCAATGCCATCAACCATCCTATTAATCATGACTGTGACTGCGGGTCGTTTTACAAATATCATCCAAGTCATAGTAGGGGCATATCCAATGCCATACACCCCAATTGGGGATGGATGGTTTATGTTGATGCATTGGCTTTAATAACACCTCATAACAGCTCCATGTGCAGGGGGGTTCCCATTGTCATGTCTGATTGTCTGATTACCAATATCCAGTTCCATTCATCATCATCACCATGAATCACCATCACCATTGACCATGATTAACATAAAATGAGTGGGATGGGAATAACAATTAAGATAATAATCAATAAACATCATTAAGCATGACTAACTATCATTGACTCTAATTAACTATCACTAACCAGTACTAACAACTACTAACCCCCAATATCATTAATTAAGCATCATTGAACATCATTAAGCATCAGGTCACCAGCCCGAAAAAAGCAGCCCTTCGACGCTCCAGTCGTGGTAGTCGAGATGCCATGCGCGGCAATGGCCACCTCTCCGAAGCCGTGCTCGATCAGCAAACTTCGCGCGGCCGCGAAGGGTGCCTCTTTTGGCATCGGTTTTCGCGGATGTCAATGGATTGGTTTAAGGGAAAATTTACAGAAAACTCAGGAAACCATTGTTTTTCCCATCAATTGATAATGTGAAATAGGGTGAAGTATGATTTGATGTGATTTAACTGGTGTTCTATGGTTTTTTTCTGGCCTTTTTTGTCCGCGGAAATTTCCGAAGTTTTGACTGGGATAAATACATATAAATACTGAACACCCACTGGGTTGCACGTGTTCTTTTTGTTTCTTGGTATGGGAAGATCTATGTGAAACTGCGTTCAAGGCATAGGCTGATGGCGCGAACATGCATTTGGAACAAGATGCTGGGCCTTGATTTCCAGTCAAGATGGATCACACGGGATGCAATGGGGCAGCCCGGGAAGCAACACGAAAAGCAAATCAATCACCCCATAGGATCCATGTATGCTATATATGGTTACATTTACCATCAATATACCCCCAATGTTAGTATATATACCATACATGGACCCTATGGGTCATGATAAATCAAAAGAAAACGTAAAAATGAACATCTGTAGAATCATTGTAGAATTCCATATTTCCAGGAAACTCCATGCGCTGCGCTCACAAAACATCCAAAAATCCGCCCAGTCACATGTGCCAGACCAAAGTTGTCGACCTGGACAACCACCTGATGGCCGCAATGCGGCCGGGATATGGATTGTGGGTACCATGGGGTGCCCCAGTTTTCACCCTCGAGGCAGTTCAGCAGTGCAACAGACTGGTTGGTGCCCTTGGTCAATTCTTTGGGCTCGTCCAAATCAGAAAATCAAAGTCAATCAAGAGTTGAAAGACGTTGAAAGACACATAAAGACACAAAACACCACCTGGCTGTAGGAACAATACCCTCTGGGAATCAAAGATGATAACATGGCAATGGCTCATCGGATCATTATTCTTAACTCTTGACTATTGGGAGCGTTTTCCAATTATAATAACATAGGAAAGTAATGAGAGGATGGCCTCGGAATTTGCACCACAACCTCCGTAGTTTTCTACCTGGATCCCAAGGATCATCTTAGAAAAACCAACGTTCCTCTAACTGGGGATGTGTGATGTGGCACTTTTTTCTGGATTATAGCCGTTATAGCCGTTGTAGCCCCCAACAAATTGCTAACTAATGCGCGCCGCAGTTCCTAAGTGGTCAATAACCCATACCTAAGTGGGCATATCTCCTATTTCCATGGATTAGACACATTCTTATGCACCACCAAGTAGGATCCTTCCCTGGATCAAAATGGGCAACCACTGCTCCGCTGCTCCGCTCCCCACAAGAGGCATTGATTGACCACGCTTGCGCTGCATGGCCGGAATCAGCAGCGACACAGCATCCACGGTGCAGCCATATTCGATGCCTTTTAGCTCCTAGGGCAGGGTGATGTCAGTTGGACTTTGGATGGTAGACCCTCCGATCATGGTAGACCCACGACAAAATCAAGCCATTAAAATCACTTGGCCGTCCCCAGCAACTTCAAAACACATTCAAAACGTGCACACGGAGGTTTCTTAAGTCAAGGGGGATCCCCAGTCGTCACCATAGTCATTGGAGTGGTTTTAGGGAAATTTTTATAGGATTTTACCAGATTTTACTGTTCATATATGGGGAATTCCCATGGTTTTTACCAGGAACGACGTGGGTCATCCAGGACTGCCTCCAAGGCTCTGAAGCCACCGCCACCTCGCCGTCCTCGAAACGCACAGCTGCGGCAAAGACCAAGGGATACCTGGGCGTGCGTCGGCTTGGAATTTCCGCTGACTGAGTTGAAGTGTATAGCATATATATATATATATATCCCCATATATACATATATCATTCATACTATATGTAAGATTGATAATATTGCAATGTGCCATCAGGATCCATCAGGACTATATACATATAGGTCTATATATTACAGCGGGTTACATCGCAACTTGTGGGTGTCGCCATGGGATGCCATGCTTATCCTCCAGTCAGGCGGGTACCCCTTTATCGCTGGATGGTAAGGGAAAATCCCAATGTCAAATGGATGATAAATGTGGTACTCCTAGGAAACCTCCATTTGTGGTAGAATCATGTAGAATCTGGTTCAAGTAGGTGAACTTGCACAACAAAGCGAGCCCAACTTTTATGCCATGACCTCATGAAATTGCTGCAAGGTGCTGCGAGTATATGCCAACCCTTGGACAGCAAAACTACGTATAGATTTTCCCACAACCTTGGCCTTGGCCGTTTGGTGGAACTTCTTCCCCCACTATCGAGTAGACCACCATGCGGTCAGGTTGCACCACCGTCTGCCCCTTCTGCTCCTTTGCCAGGGTCAAAGCCTCCTGTGGTGGTTGAGCCGAGGGCTGCCATCCCAAATATGGTTGAACAAGGAACATGTCTGAAACCACCAGCCCGAAGCAGCCAGCACACCTAAAGGCAACCATGGTTTTCACTTGAAGGGTTTGGTCTAAGTCCAAGTTCTCCCTTAAACCAATTCTGAACAGCAAAACAACTTCTTATCGCGTAAACATCGTAAATCTTTTATAACACTGAACCACTAAGCAAACCATCTAGATACTTAGATATAGATATAGGTTGAAATCCTGGCTGTTGGTTCTATCCCTACTTTCACCTGGAGACTGCCACACTGCACTCATGACATTCCTGCAGTCCTCAATTCTGGGGGAGTATGCCCTCCAAACATGGCAATGAAAACTGGTCCAATTCAAAATGGTTCTCCTCTTGAAAGTCATGATTGCCCATTTCCTGAGGAAGAATGACCAGAGGGTACTGGTTAGGAAACCCCAATCTATTTCCATCCTGAAATTATCTGTTTTTTTTACACGGACAAAATCCCAAAACCTTTGGTGATTGAATTTCAATTTTGCATGAACATCCCAATTCTTGCTGGTTAAATGACTGGTTGGTGGTATACCTACCCCTCTGAAAAATATGAAAGTCAGTTGGGATTACTATTCCCAATATATGGAACAATAAAAAAAGTTCCAAACCACCAACCAAATCATATTGATTTCGAATTTTGCATTCTCACTCGTCAAAACTGGTCCAATCCCCTGGGCCTTGTAGGCTGTCGCCAAACTCTCCTCCTCTGGCGCGGTGACCTGTTTTTTTCGATCCAGCAACCCATTCAAAGAGTTGCTCTAAGGGAAAATGCCTAGGAAACATCAGGAAATCCGAGTTTCTTCCCATGAAAATTCAAGGTTCCTACATATTGTCCTTTTCATACAGTTCTAGGATAATGATGCCTTGCATACCCCCCCTACCAAATAAAAATTGGCGGTTTCCGCTTAAGAATTGTCATCGTGCCTGAATGATCTTTCCGCTAGATATGGCTGTTCTTGGGTTCCAATTTGAGATTGCAACCCTTGAAATCTCACATGGATTCAGAATTTCCATTGCCATATTTCAATAACACGGGATAGCTGGGGGTGCGGTAATCCACTCTATGATGCTGGCACATTTGCCTCATGTCTCGGTCATTCTTACGGTACATGCAAGTAAACAGTACCCCCACAAATGAAGCATAATATGAGTCACATCCTATATTATCCTGTGTCATCAGTCTACTCTCGTTTACAACCTACTCAAGCTACAATCATCATCATCATCATCATCATCATCATCATCATCATCCATATATCAGATCATATATCTGAATAATTCAAGATACTTCAACTTCACCGGACTAAACTCGACTATAGTGACTAAACCTCCATGTTTTACCACGGTTGACCGCCGGGTTGACCTCAAATAGAATCCTTCCATGGGACCCGAACCGGACCGCCGATCGCCTCGCCTTCTGCGCTAAGTCGGCCGCCAGAGTTGTGGCGTCCTTTTGGGACCGGCCGCGGTACAAGGAGGGCAAGGTCCTTGGTGAACCAAACTGCCCCGCCAAAATCAACTCATTAGTCATTTGACCTTCAATTTTACCATAATTGGACCATAACCCCAAGTATCCCCAAGTCATCGATGCCAAAAAGATGCCGGGAAGTGGGGAAATCATGGAACATCCCAAGTATGAAGCAAATATCATCAAATATCAATATCCTGGCACACTTCTGGGCATCTTTTTTGGGGGTGCTGTATTTTGCAAACACCATTGTGATCATCCACAAAGCAGTGGTGAAATGAGTCATTGGGATCCGGTTATGACATATGTGATATATGCATCACCAGCAGGATGAAATAGGATTCAGATTCAGTTCCCCTTGGTTACAAAAACACAAAACAAAAACTGGTGCAGTATTGTGGGTCTGTTCGTCTTTTGGGTACCGTTTTAGGAGTCTTTTCGGATTTTTTTGTGGGAGATGGGATTGGTATAAAGATGCATACGGTATACATGAGACAACATAGCCAAATGCAATACAATGTACACCTGATGCTAAAACACTTTGTAGCATCCAATAACCTGTTGACACAGGAGAAACCACAGCAGAAATCCACACGCCATCGGTCTTTGCAGCTGAGCATCAGCAAATTTCCTCGGCGCTCACATGGTTGCACTGCGACTGGAAGAAAACATCACAAGCGCACAATGTATGGTAAGTAAGTGTATAAATATATATATATATACTGCCGGTCTTTTTCTGTGAGAATCTTAGGCCCAGGCCCATAGTCATGAGACGTTTGGCAGTTTCTAAACGCAAAACCTAGACTTCGGATTATTTTTAGCAAAAAGTGTGGAAAAGACAGTCAGAATTCTCACCTGTTGGGAAGTTTGAAGTGCACTGTCAACCTGGGTACAAACGGGGGGATGAGTTGGGAGCTAATTGAC
Source organism: Cladocopium goreaui (assembly GCA_947184155.2). NCBI lineage: Eukaryota > Dinophyceae > Suessiales > Symbiodiniaceae > Cladocopium > Cladocopium goreaui. The sequence continues at coordinate 306,578 of CAMXCT020002201.1, forward strand.
TACTCAACATTCAACCACCATTTCACTAAGAGTTTTAGCAAGGTAAATAAGTGAGAAGTGTGGCAAAACTCTATATAGCTCACAACTTCTCAAAAAAAATGTCTTCTCAGTGATTTTCGGGATGTTGACCTCCAAAGGATGGGAAAACATAAAATGATTTCGCCATATTTCGCCACCATTTTTTAGCCGCCGTCCAATCGTCCAATCGTCCAATTTTATGTCCAGTGGCTAAGGGGCTGGGAGACCCACTTGCCATCCGCACCTGTGGCCACAATCTCAGCCTGTGGCGAACCTGCCATGGATCCATCGCTCGTCAGTGGATTTCAATGATGGTCCCAACATGTCCCAACTGCTAACTGCTGAAGTGAAATGAATGACATACGGTGACATACGCCTGATTAACAGTTATGTGTTATTATACATGTTTAAATATATTTAATATGTTCAGTGTCTTGATATATCTTGATTTCAACCATGGGCCCGAACTATTAACTTCATATTTACCTAATACAGCTTTCATGTAACCTTTTACAGCATCATCCCAACCCGCTCCTGGCTACTCCAGCTGTCCAGTATTGTTGAAGGAAAATAGCTACGAGTAAGAAACTTTCGGATGATAATCTGATAGGATGTCAGTTCACCATTCCTTTGAACTAGTTTCTGGGATGTCTCTGGGCCCAAAAGCTTCCTTTGATCACTTGAGATTCGCCCGGAATGGCTCATTGCAGACCAAGCGCAGGTGGAGGTGAGAAATTCGCGGCACAAAGGGCCAGGGTAGATGGGATCCTGTCGCCAATGATCCATGGAGAAAGCTGAAGAAAAACCACTTTGGCGCATTTCTACAATGTGAGGCCCCCAAGATATCTAAGTTGGTTAACAAAAGCCCCAGTAACTAAAGTTATAAGTACCATAAACCATAGTGAAATGGGAGTTATGTGCACCAACTTAGATATCGACCGGGGGCCTCACATTGTACCCCCCCAAAACAAACAGCCATCCAACTGCCTTGCAATCTGTGGCACACACCACACGGGTGATCTTCGCTCCATTCTGTGCTTCAGTCTTTTGGAAGGTGCACCTAGGGGCTGGCGAAGCATGGCAGCAGTGCATTGCAGGATGGGGTTACATGATGTTACATGATGGTCAAGAAATGGCAGAATCGATTAATCAAGCCATCCCTTCCCTGCAAAATTCGATAATTTGCTGGAAATCCGGGTTTAATACTCCAAGTCTGACTATGTATATAATTTTGATTACGTATAGCATGTAAGTAGCCCAAAGGCCAAATCCGCCAATTCTTCAGCCTTGGTTCAAGGCACATGGCCGCCCTCTCGGCACAAATGGCGCCACGGATGTTGGCATCGTGCGGCTCTGCATTCACAGCTTCAATGGTGCCCTCTGAGCCATCCTCGCGGCTAGCCACGAAACGGGGCTGCATGGTGCGCCATCAAAAAAATCACGTGGCGAAATGCGGCACATGAAACCATCGCAAGATTACTTGAAATATCTTGAATCCACCTTTGAAAATACAAGTGAATGTCATTTGAATGTCATTGATGTTTACTTTTGGCTGCCATAAGTTGTTTCAGGGATGCTGGCCCAATGGCTTCTCTGGGCCTTGCGTTGGAAGCGCAGCACCGCGGAGACGCGGAAGTTCGACTGCAGGGGAGGCGCGTAGCTTTCGCGCAGCACGTGGGACGCCTTCACATCCTGGGAGAACAGCCTGGGCCTGGAAGGCCCCGGAAGGCCCCGGTGAGGCGGACGTGAACATGCCCGATATATCCAAAATTCTGCAAATATACCCTGGGGGAAACTGACATAGATGTGGAAAATGGCTCATATGTGGATGATTTACCTATTGAAAATATGTGAAAATGTTGATGTTCCACATCTATGTTAGTTTGCAGGAGGGTATTTGATGCAGCCCAACGATCTTCTGAACTTGCTGCAAGCTTCTTGCAAGCATGATCACCTAATCTAGCTTGAGCTCCAGTGACTATATGTAATATAGTTGCCCAGTTGGCCTCATTTTATCAAAGGGCCCAGGTTGGAACAATAGAATCGAGGCCCAATCAAAAACATCGCATAATTGGGCCATATTGGGCCCTCAATGGCCCTTATAACACATATAGTGAATGAAGCCTTAAGCCTTACCGTATATGTAACTCAACCCGCCAGCTCCTCTTCCACAGTCACAGGCTGGACAGGCCCATTCTTTTGCTTCGGAGAACGGCTACGCGCCATGGCGACGCGTAGAAGCTGCGCTGCTCAGCTCCGACGAGGTCACCGAGTCTGGCTTAAGGGGGTCGCGGTTGATCCCAGCGGTCTGCGATTCTCCAATGGCATATGGAAGGCTAGAAAACCCCATTGTTCCATTACCCATAGGATCCATGGTGCTGGTATATATACTAACATTGGGGGTATATTGATGGTTAATGTTACCATGTATAGCATACATGGATCCTATGGGTATTGTTCCAGTGACCAGTAATTAGCCATAGTTCTGTGTTACATTTCCGTAGCTGCCATGTTGAGGACCCCTTGAATCCCTTGAATGAATGGGATGCAAAGCATAAACTGTTTTCTTGCCATGCCAAGTTCTCTGCTGATACTGATACATCACTAGCCACAGCTTGAGCACACAAAGAAGCAAACATGGATACTGAAGCCGGAAGGCTTCAGAGAGTGTGCCGATGAAAAATTTGGGTGCAGTCAAACATGGCTGTAGGAAATTGTCAAAACCAAAGTGCATATTTACCCAAATCTATCTATTGCGGGAAAAATCAAATCTACGATATCAAATCTTTTTTGGGACTATATCAAAATCTCTGGGTCCTGGGGCATTGAATTGAGACATATTTCGAGCCGTCTGATTTCACGTTATGGGAAGCGCGAAATCACCCACGACCTGCCCAGATCAGAGATTGGAGCTACTCGGTTGAAACACCAAGCATTTATCAAGTTCAAACATCCTACACTATAGCATACTATAGCAGGTCTAAACTTACAGCTATAGCTCAAACAGTTTTTAACCCTATGCTCCTCCAAAATCTCTGCTGCGCGACGACTTCCAGTGAGTTCTTGGTGTTTCCTCAGTGCTGGTTGGCGGTTTCAACGACCTCAAACATATTATGTTATGTCGTAGGCCCAACATAAACCTACCATTTGGGGATGGTATACGCTATACCAATCATGATGATTTTGGGGATGGTTTACAATGTTTTCACCAACAATATAGTAAATTGGGATCATCAGCCTAGGTAGGCAACAACTGTGCAACAATAAACCGGCTTTGGAATATTAGTGAAGGATGAGAAATATTGGGAAATCCCAAATGTTCTAAGTGTTCTACAATGTGTCCTGAACATGGAAATTGGCAACTCCAAACGCTAAAACCAGGTAACCAGGTAGGTATGATTGACGGATATTGACGGTGGGTTCCCCACAGTACCACATCAACGTAAACTACTAGGTCAATGATGTGCAATGTCATTTGCTAATTTCCCCCCCAACACACGCACACACACACACATATATATATATACGTGAGTAAAATATAGAGTATAATCAGATGCGTACTATCGATATATTGATTGATTAATATGCACACTAATTACTGGTAATATAGAAACAACTTCACATCATGTACAATATCTATAGCATTTATATGCATGTATATATCTTTATTTATTCAATTATTCAATATTATTGAACTATACATTAAATTACACATATGTTGCCATCCAACTCCACCCCAAAAAACGACGCCCAGCTGCTGCACCAGTTCCTTCAGCTGCTCTTCTCCTGCCTCGGAGCTGACCCGGAAGACGTTGCGCGCATTGTCGCGGTTGATGTCCAGGGCGTTGTCGCGCGCGCTTGCCTCCAATCGCTAAGGTCAGCCGAGAGAGATGTGATATACTTCAAAAGAAGGTGCGGAAAGCTAGAGATGACACCTAATATCACCTAATGAAATCTAATAAAGAGACACAATATAATATATATATATGTATACATCTGATAATGATATTGACGCTTCTTACCACCAAACATGTGTGCTTTGAATCGCATTTCCATTGTTGGGGAACCCTGAAACCCTTCGATTCCGTCAAGAAATTGCTGGGTTCACCTGGATGTCCCGCCTCATAGAGGTAGAGGATGCCTCCACTCATCCCCGCCGCCACATTTCGGCCCACATCACCCAAGGCCACAATGACACCGTTGGTCATGTACCTTGGGCTGCGATGACAGGTGCTCAGCTCAAAGAAATAAATAAAATTGTTTGCCATCCAAATCATTGCTTGAAGCAGCAGAAATCCGATTGATGCCATGCATTCTGCTTATACATGCCCTTTCTTATCACCGGAAACTCTGACTGTTTTTTTGGGTAAAATCATCTCAAAATCACATCAATCCCAATTTCGATCCATAAAAAACCCTCAAAACCATTTAATTACAACATTTACATCTATATGTGGTTATATAGATATATATTGGTATATATATATAATATTATTATATCTAAGAACAACAATGGTTTTTCCTAAGTTTTCCGCTGCCTCACCAGGTCTGCCGTTTTTCCAAGCTGCTCTCCTAGGTGGTCGCCCGCACCCTCCACGACGGCACAGCACCCTGCGTTGCGGACACCGAAGCGTTCGCCCACCGTGCCGTTCAGGAAGACCTGTTCCAAGCAGAAAATCTGGGGAAAATCTGGGTGGAAAATTTCAGCAGAAGTTGGGATCTAATTAGCAAACTTTTTTGTGATTTAATCATGAAGTACTTTGAATTTGGGATTGAACTTAAATCTAAATGTTTACTGTCGAATGCACTCCATGCACTCATGTCATTTAGCATTTTTGCTTTCGCATGTCAGTTTCAATCAGATCTGCCACATTTACCTGTGGCCATTTCCTTTCAACCATCCAGAGGGTGGGATTCTTGCAAAGCCCCTGACGGCTACGCGTGTGCAAAAGGGACTTCGTTTGCCTGCACTTGCAACTACTTCTTGGTCCAGAACTTCGAGTGTCTTGACTACAACTGACTCCCTACCAGTTGATACTGGTAGCGGAGCTCAAGCTCCAGAGCTCCACTGCGCAACTCCTACTTCCTTGACGACTTTGCCACCAACCTTCACTTCACCTCCTACCATCTCCTCGAGCACTTTGGTGCCATCAACTTGATTTACTGCATCTCTGAAAAGATTCTTGTGCCCAAAGAACTGCTGATTTCTGACCTCAAGAATGGCCAGCACTGCTTCAGCCGTGACCACAGATTCACAGTTTACGAAGGATTCATACATACCCATTTTTGATGGGCAACCCAGTTCATACCAAGAATGGCGGAAGAGAATCCATATCTATCACTTGAAGATGAAGATTCAGAAACGTACTACAGAGTCTGTTTTGAATTTGATCGGCTCACTGCAGGGCAATGCATGGAAGTTGGTAGAGGGCTATGATTTGACAAAGGTTGAAGATGACCAGGCTTTTGCCAAGGTCATTTCCATGTTGGATACGGCATTTCAATATGACACACGTGTCAGGATGCCCCAGGATTTCGATGCCTACTTCAACTTGTCCAGGCGCCCAGGAACTTCCTTGCTTAGCTTCGTGACTGAACACGATGAGAAGCTTCGCAAAATCACGGAGCACGGCATCAAGCTTCCAGACCAAGTTCAAGGATGGCTGTTGCTTCGCCGTGCAAACCTCACAAAGGAACAGAATCAACTTGTTTTGACTCAAGCCCCAAAACTTGAAAAGCTGCGTGTTCAGGAAGCCTTATTTGTCATTTTGGGGCAAGATTACAAGTCAGCAGTTTCCCATGACCGGCGACCATTTGCCAACAACCGCTTTCAACGTGGAAAAGCTTTTGCTGCTCATGATGATGAAACTTTTGATGATTCAGACATCTATGAGGATGGATACTATGAGTATGATGATCAATATGAGACTGAGGTCTACGACGAAAGCTGGGCCGATGACAGCTTTGATGCGGATGCCGCCTACTTCCAAGAAGATGAGGCAGCCCTTGAGTTTGACCAGCACTCTGAGGCCTTCGACGTTAATACGTATGACGAGGCTTTTGCTGCATACTTGGATGCTCGTCGAAGGTTTCAAGACTTGAAGCTCAGTCGTGGATTTTTGCCAGTTGTGGCATTGGCTGACCAGAACCCTGTGTCTCCTTCCTCCAGTCCTTCACCTTCCTCACGTGGTCGTGGAAAAGGCTTTGGAAAGCCAAAGGGGAAATCGAAGGGCAAGGGCCGTGGATCCAATGTTGTGCGATACCCACCACGTGGTGAACGCAAAGCTCCAGATCCTCGAGCCAGAGCTGCAGCAGCCTCACAATGTTTGCGATGCGGTGCTTTTGGACATCAAGCAGCTCAGTGCCCTCGACCCGCAAAGCACAGTGGTTCCTCTCAGGTGTCAACCAGCCCTTCAAAGAAGCAGAACACAGAAGGCATGGCCGCGACCCAGCTGCCTGATGAACATGGACAAGTCCTATTTGAGGACCAACTTGGACGCCCTCGCGTCGACTGCACCATGATGGACCCAGGAGCAAGTGCCTTTTTGATGGGTACTGGCCCATTCCACCGTTCTGTGGAGCATCTCAAGCAGCTTGGATTTGCCGTGGAAACCATTGAGATGCGGCGCACTTGCCGGACTTTTCATTTTGGTGGAGACCATTCAACAGTGAGTCATTGGGTTGCTAGGGTGCCAGTTTTCCTCAACAACAACTTTGGATTTGCCCAGGCGTTCATCATCAAGGGAGAAACACCAATGTTGATGGGTCGCCCCATCATTGAAGCCTTGGGCATTGTCATCAACTTCAAGCGGCAGCAGATGATGTTCGAAGGACATCCATGGCGACAAATCACAATTGGTCGCCATGGCGAATACTTGCTGTCCTTGACTGAAGACTATGAGGCCGAGCTTGCTGATCAGGTGCCTTCCTTTGATCTTCGACTTGAAGACCAATCTGATGAGTTTCAGTCCTCTGGCGAGGTCATGGATTTTCAGGCCTACCAGAAGCAGGAAGGTGTTTTCAATTCCAACGATGACTCTCCGACACAACCTGGAGAGCGACCTGTCCTGATCAAGCACTGGAAGATGCTCGAGAATGCCCTTGCTGCCGAAGAGAAACGCATCCATGCCACGCTCACCAGAGAACTTCATGATCCGACACCAAGACCCAGGATTATCTGGGAAGTCTATGCTGGCGCTTCAAGGATGTCAGAGGTGGCCGAATCACTCGGCTGTTTTGTTGAGACGTTTGGGTATGAGACTGACTATGACTTTGACCTTCCTTCACATCGGTCTTACTTTTTGGAGTACCAAGCCCATGTGATGCCTGATGAGGTCTTGTACGCACCGAGATGTGGCTTGTGGAGCAGGATGCAAGCAATCAATGCAACCACTGAAGCCAAGAAAGACCTCCTGCAACAACAGCGACAGATCCACCATGATCACCATCTTCGATTTGTGAAGAAATCATACCTTGCTCAAGTTCATGGTGGACGCCAAGCACATCTTGAACAACCACATGGAGCCTTGTCCTGGGAAACCACCTCCTTGAAATCTCTCCCAGGACTCTATGTCACTTTTGACCAATGCTGCTATGGCATGGTGCAATGTGCTTGGACTCTGATGGCCAATGGAAGCTTGTTCGAAAGACCACAGGCTTGAAAACAACAAAGCGTGCAATGGCCCAAGCCATGTGTCTTCGTTGCGATGGATCCCATGAACACTGCAAGCTTGAAGGACAATTTCCTGGCCTTGGTCGCTCTCGCACCAGCTACATGGAAGATTACCAACCAGCAATGGCTGCAGTTCTAGCTGCTGCAATGGCAGGCAGCTCCTGAGGATCCAAGCGCCTGGGAAGACGCCAACGCTGTGGAAGAGGTCAAAGAGGTCCAAGGAAAGCTAGTTCAGCTCATGACTGGAAACCGAGCTGAAGCCACCAGAACTGTCCAGCGACTTCATCGCAACCTTGGACACCCATCACCCAAAGCTCTTTGTGAACTTCTGGAATCACGTGGTGCCTCAGAGACTGTCATGGAGATTGCACGACAGTTTCAATGTCATGCCTGCTTGCGATACCGAAAGCCAAATCAGGTAGCTCCTTCGTCATCAAAGACGGTGAGCAAATTCAACCAGATCGTGCAGGCCGATGTCTTCTGGCTCAAGGACAACTCCAACAAGTTGCCCATCTTGTCCATGATCGACGAGGCCACAAAGTTCATGGCTGCGTTCCTCCTCAAGAGCGAGAAAGCCATTGACTATATCTCAGCTCTGGAACGGTGTTGGATTTCTCACTTTGGAGCACCGACCAAATTGATCACTGATGAGGGACGTGGCTGGCTTCATGATGATTTTGGAATTTGGACTGATGAACATGGAATCCACCATGCAGTTGCTGCTGGCGAAGCCCATGAACAGTTGGCACTTGTGGAAAGGAGACATGCCGTCCTGCGAAAAGCACTGGAAGTCTATTTGGCCGACTACGGCATCAGCGGTGAGAAGGCCGTCAAACAGGCCTTGGCCTACATTGGGCCCCAGATCAACAACACACCTTCGACCTCAGGCTTCTCACCTGCTCAATGGCTTCTGGGACAGTCTCCTGACCTGCCTGGCGAACTCCTTGGAACTTCACTTACTCCAGTCCACCTTGGTGAATCCTTTGAAGATGAACTTGCCAGGCGAGCCACAGCCAGAATGGCCATCATCCAGGCCGACACAGACCAGAAGCTCAGGCGAGCCCTTCTCAGGAAGTATGCTGGCATGAACATTGCACTACTTCCTGGACAGCGATGCTACTTTTGGCGCGACAGCAGGTCACCAGACCTCGTGAAGATTCGCTGGAAGGGTCCTGCCACAGTCCTCATGAGAGAAGACAATGAAGATGGCAGACCGCACATCTACTGGATAGGCTACAAGTCACAGCTTCTTCGAGCGGCACCACACCACGTACGTCCTGAGATCGGCCAGTCAACTGACAGCCTGACAGGCAGCCTCCAAGACGCCAAGGACGTGATCAAATCTCTGAAGTCACGTGGTGTGACACGATTCATTGACTTGTCCATCCAGAACAAGCGCAACATCGATGACATCGGCACTGATGAAGAAGTCATGGATGACAACAACGATGATGATGACGATTTGCGTCCTCCTGCAACTCGTCGAAGACTTCTTGACCCTGAACATGTGTTGCCACCTCAACCTCCATCTCCTCCATACTCCCCTTCACTGGCACCTGATCCGCCACCGGCTGATGTTGAGATCTTGGACTTTGACTCTCAACCTGGCCAGTCACCTGGACTTTCGACTGGACCACAGCCTGATCCTCCTGGATTTGAGGACATTGCTCAACTTGGACTTGTTGAGCCAGCTGGATCCGATGGACTTCATGGACTTACTGAACTTTTACATGATCCAGCGATGGATGTGCCGATCAGCATGGGAGAGCCGTCACGCGAACCCAGTCCAAAATCTGAATTTCAAGCACCTCAACCTCTTGAACCACCTCAACATCCAATTTCATCTCCATCTACAGTTCAACACCCTGAACCACCTCAACAGCCAGTTGCTCAAGCTCCACAACTTGACCCATACACTGCCTCCTTGTATCAACCTGCGACAGATGAAGACTTTCGAGCTCACCGGCGTCGCTTCCAACTTCAAGAGACCATGTCGTTTGGCCCACACAGACGTGCACCATCTGCACGCTCAGTGCCATATGATCCTCCACAACATGACAAAGAAGATGCTGATTTTGGACTTTCAGCGTTTGACCTTGAGGATCTCGAAACTGCGGCATTGCCAACGGGTTGGAAGTTTGAAGACGGCTACATCACCTTGGAAGACCACACCAAAGATTTTTGGGAGCTCAAAGCAGGATGTCTGATCCGACATCACATTGTTCCTCGCAGGGCACTTTTTGACCCAAGAGCTCTTTCTGCCAAAGACCTCAGCCATATGCCAGTTCCTCTCCAACAGCTGGACAATGTGAGGGTTACTGTTTCCAAGCATGACCATGGCATCAGACATTTCACTGACAAGATTGAAGATGGCCATGGCACTTTGTCCAACACTCCATGGATTGGCTGCACTGTTTTTCAACTCAATGGCGATGTTCGCAAAGAACTTTCATGCATATGCTGCCATGACTGCAAAACAGATTGGCAAGAAAGAGAAGGTCAACGCACAGCGCAAGATGCGAAAAGTTGCCCCCAAGAATGAGATCAACGAAAGAAAGCTGAGCCTTGAAGATCGACTCCTTTTTCATCAAGCCAAGGTGAAAGAGCTGAAGAGTTTCTTCGACAACGGCGTTTGGACTTTTCAGACCACAACAGAAGCAGACCCAGCTCGCACACTTACAAGCAGAATTTTGCTGAAGTGGTCGAAGAATGCCGACGGCACGCCACGTGCAAAGGCGAGACTTGTCGTGCGTGGCTATGCTGATGCCGATGCCTTAGCAGGAGAGCTAGACACTGCATCTCCAGCCTCGACAAGGTTGGGCAGAGCATGCTTGCTTTCCATCTCTGCAATCCTTGGTTGGTGCGGCTGGAGCGCTGATGTTTCAACAGCATTTCTCCAAGGACTTCCACAGGAGAGGCGATTGTGGGTGAAGTTACCAGCCGACGCCCTCAGAATTCTTGGAGGCGATGCTGACACCAGGATGTTTTTGTACAAGCCTGTTTATGGCCAGCTTGATGCACCAAAGAGATGGTTCCTTGAGGCGACCCGCAGACTTCGCCAACTGCAGTGGGTGCCTCACCCTATGGATCCTTGTTTTTGGCTTCTTTATGAACCAGACGAAGCTGGCGGCTCAGCTACCAAACTATGTGGCCTTCTATGTTTGCATGTTGACGACATGTTGGGATGCGGTGATACCAAGTCCGAGACTTATTTGAATGCTGAAAAACAACTCAAAGAGTCTTTCAACTTCCGCACTTGGCAAAAAGATGAACCCTTTGAATACTGCGGTGCCAAGATGACACGTGATTCTGACGGCACATGGCATGTGAGTCATGATGAATATCTCCGAAAAGTTCAACCAATTCCCGTTGAGCGGGGCCGTCAATCACACCAACCCATGTCCGACAAGGAGCAAACAATGTTGAGAGGCCTACTTGGAAGCCTTCAATGGCCAGCGATACAGAGCTCTCCACATATCCAAGCTTCAACCAGCTTGCTGTCAGGCGAGATGAGCACTGGACTTTCTGCACCCTTGCTTGAAGCAAACAAGCTCCTCAAGTTTAGCAAGGCCAACAGTGATGTCCACCTGAAGTTCAACCCGCTTGGTGAACTCAAAGACTTGCGTCTGAGTTGCATGTTTGACGCAGCACTTTGCGTGCGTCACGACGGCTCCAGCCAGGGTGGTTTCATTGTTTTGCTGACTCACAAGGATGCTTTTGATGGGGTGGAATGTCCATACCATGTTTTGGATTGGAAGAGTTTTCGTTTACCCAGGGTGGCTCGTTCGAGCTTAGCTGCTGAAGTTCAATCGGCTGCTCAAGCAGTTGACACCACAGAGTTCGTTGTGCGCTTCTGGCATTTGATTTTCAATCCATATGACTCTATTAGAGAAACTTTGGATGTGAAGAATCCTACGCTGGCTCCAATTTTTGTCACAGATGCGAAGGCCCTGTTTGACTCCTTCCATCGAGATGCCATCAACCATGGAGCGACTGACAAGCGCACCAACTTGGAACTACGTGTCATCCGAGAACAAGTCGAATGCATTGGTGGAACCCTGAAATGGATTTCATCAGAACGCCAGTTTGGCGATGGGCTGACAAAGATGTCCGCACGTCAGCTTCTTGCAGACCGACTTAGGCACGGCTCAATCAAATACACCTGGGACCCTACATACCAGGCTTCAAAGAAGAAATCAGCACAAGAAAGAGCAGAGAGCAGAAATCAGTTTTCGAAACAACTCAACAACACCAACTCACAACACAACACAACCACAACTCATGCAGTGAATGTTGGAGCAAAGAATAGCACTTTTGAGAAGATCACTGAAGAGCTCGACATGACTGAGAACCTAGAGCCCCATGTCGAGGCCTTTGAGACTGAACCCACCGAAGCTTTTGTGAATGACCAGCACTCACAGAATGACACAGCTTTTGAAGAGAACTTTGACCATGAGAATTTCCAGGCCCCTGTCGAGACATATGCAAGCCATGGCGGCGGCTCTTTGTTGCTGCGCTACGTTTTGCTGGTGACCATGGTGCAGAGCACAGCTGCATCAGACCTCTTTTCTGGAAATCAATGCAGTTTGGAAGATGCACCCATTGAGTTTTCAGAGACAGATGACATTTATCTTTTTCTGGCCTTTGGCGTTTTCCTGCTGTGTACTTTTGGTTTTGGCTTGATCTGCGTTTTCGCACGGCTGCTGAAGGAACTAGTTGCCTCCCGAAGGGACAGGCATGCCCAGCTACGTGTGGACCATGCAGAACAGCGAGCTGAAAACATTCAGCTTCAACAGCGTGTCATCGACATCAATGCGCAAATCACTGACCAACAGACGGAGATCCGTCGACTGCGTGACGAGCTGATAGCTGCCCAAGGTCGATTGGTCGATCAACAGTTTGTCATTGATGATCATGCTGCAATCAGAGAGCAAGAAAGAACACAAGATCAAAGATCTATTCGTACTGCAGTTGGTCTTTTAGACCGCATTCTGGATGAGACACGGAATTTGAATCAAGTCAGGATTTATTTCGCTGTAACTGGAAGATGCTGGCACCATCGCCACGACTGCAACGGATTGAACAATGCCAATCAAGTTGAAGAGCGATACGCTTGTTCTTTCTGCCTAGCGAGTTTGCCGCCATATGAGGTACACCCAGACACTGGCACAACCTTTTGGCAAGACTGTGAAGAATATTTTAGGCAGCATGGAGGACGATTGAACTACGTCCAAACTGTAATTCATTGATGTTCTGATGTGAGTGCCGGCTAATATTGCCCCTGTGTCGAATGCACTCCATGCATTCATGTCATTTAGCATTTTTGCTTTCGCATGTCAGTTTCAATTAGATCTGCCACATTTACCTGTGGCCATTTCCTTTCAACCATCCAGAGGGTGGGATTCTTGCAAAGCCCCTGACGGCTACGCGTGTGCAAAAGGGACTTCGTTTGCCTGCACTTGCAACTACTTCTTGGTCCAGAACTTCGAGTGTCTTGACTACAACTGACTCCCTACCAGTTGATATTTACCATTTTGCAAGCAAAACTTTCGATTTTACTAGCAATAATTTGGATTTGTACAGACACAAGACATGCACATTTTACCGTTTTTACAATCAAACATTGGTATTTCCAACAAGGTTGAACTTGATTCAAGATGTTTCAAGCATTGGGACGCCAATCAGCAAAAACAAGATATTTACACTCACATCTGATTCACTGCCCCCACTCGCAAGCACAATTGCAAAAAAATCAGGGTTTTCCATTTCAATACTTGAGACATCCTAAAACATCTCTCGATCCTTGAGATTTCTACCTTCGCAATGGTGGCCGCTTTTCAGTGCCACATAGGGTCACATTCATCACATTCAGTGATAAGAGGCAACAGCAAACCACGATAAACCACCCAAGTAACATAAGTAACCAACATTAACCAACATTAACCAACCTTAACCAACCTTAATCAACATTAACCAACCATTTTGATCATTCGGCGATGTTGACATGGCGCAATTTGCATCTTCTCCCCGATTTTGTTTATCTCCCGGGGCCTCGCCGCCGGTGGCGCCGTAGAGGCAGGTGTTGCCCGCGATGACGTTCTCCTTTGGACGGCCCTTTAAAAGGGCACCACCCGGAATCATGGCGGGTTAAATCATTGAAACTTAAGTTATTCATCATAGCTATTCATGATAAGTGATTTATCACTAGTTCTGAACATAGTCATTCTTGGCTTCACACTCTTGCTGCAACGGATATGATAAGATCTCAGACTGTACACGGCTTCTCCCATAGCCCTTAGATTCGCAATGCCATTGGTGAGCCTCTTGACTGACAGGAACCCATACCCTGTAGCCCAGGGGTTGGCAGGAGATGTAAGCATAGGCACGTTGCCTCTTTGTGTTTCTACTTTCCCATCCCCTCTCTGAAAATGTCAAAGCTCGACAAAAATGTCCAGATCTATTTGGGAATTACTTGGTGTGTTGTGCGCCAACTGCAGCTTCTTTCTATAATACTCCGTCTAGAAAGTGCGAACATTTTCAGTATAGGGTGAGTAATATCGATGACATGATTAAAAGGATGAAACACCAACCCAAAAAATTGTGTAGTTTAATGCCCGAATCACCAACATCTGTGGTCCTTTTTGGGCGCAACATCTCGGCTTAAATTAGATGGGCGGTGGACTCAGCGTCTATGTCTATATGTTATAATGGGCGATGGTATATTCAATTATTCCCGGAGTTTCTGCCGGGAGTTCCACGATGATGAGGCAATATAGTTAAACGATGTTGAAATTCCATTCGTCAGACTCCATGATTTTCCAATAGTTGCCCTATCAAACCAGGAAAGTTCAACTATGAAATATGTATTATGATATAGGCTAATATGGTACGTTGATTTCATTGGTGAATCAGTCCAGTTGAGGTCCAGGTCCAGCATCCCTCAGCCCCGGTCCAACATCCCTCAGCGAACCTCCGACTTGAAGGAGCTCTCGGCCGGAGCCACCGCCACCACCCTGCCACCGTTCATGCCCTTCCCCACGTAATCGTTGGCATCTCCGGTGACCTTTGGCTGCTGGGTTTGCCCAACTTTTGTTGGGGTGGTCGCTTTGCACCAGGCTGTGGGTGAAAAAAAATGGTGGTAAACATACCCAAAAAGCCATTGGTTTAGAAGAATTCTTTTCCTGAACATCATGTTCCCGAACTTTTCCCGATATATGGCTACCTGGGGTCATATATACCACATTTCGAGACAACCCCATTGAGCTCCGGCGGTCCCAGCCTTCAGAAAAACGCCCTGGGTGTTCCAAGCACCAAAGGACTGCCCCGCGGAGCCCGTAAAGTCCAGGTGCAGTTCACCTGTGCTGCGTCAAGACCGCAGTGTGTGGATTTCTTGGGGGTTCTTGGGTTAAGGGAACAAACATGCCAGGGAAAAGGATTGGATTCAATTGAACTTATAGATTGTACTTGATAGTATACTTGCTAACAGACTTGTTCCATTTTCCGTTGGTTTTGGGTGTTCGGACAAGAGAAAATGGATTGACCTTCAATTGAACGAACATCCAAATGTGTTTATTTTGTTCCATTGCCAGCTTGAACTTTCATGGATAAGTGTACAATACTCGAAAAATACGTCGGAGAGAGATTGGGAGACCAGTGTTTTTCAGACCATAAATCCCAACTTCAGTTAAATCCTCCCAAACAGCGCATGACTTCCACCAAATGACGGACAACATCAAGATGGCCGTTCTGAGCTGCAATGAACAATGGTGTTGCACCTTGATTCTGTGCTTGATCTTTGTCAGCGCCAACTTCCACCAAATGACGGACAACGTCAAGATAGCCGTTCTGAGCTGCAATGAACAATGGTGTTGCACCTTGATTCTGTGCTTAATCTTTGTCAGCACCAACTTCCACCAAATGACGGACAACATCAAGATTGCCGTTCTGAGCTGCAATGTACAATGGTGTTGCACCGGTATCCTGGCCTTGTCCTTGTCAGCACCAACTTCCACCAAATGACGGACAACATCAAGATGGCCGTTCTGAGCTGCAATGAACAATGGTGTTGCACCGTCATCCCTGGCCTTATCCTTGTCAGCACCAACTTCCACCAAATGACGGATAACATCAAGATGGCCGTTATGAGCTGCAATGAACAATGGTGTTGCACCGGTATCTATGGCCTCATCCTTGTCAGCACCAACTTCCACCAAATGACGGACAACATCAAGATGGCCGTACTGAGCTGCAATGTACAATGGTGTTGCACCGGTATCCCTGGCCTTATCTTTGTCAGCACCAACTTCCACCAAATGACGGACAACATCAAGATGGCCGTTCTGAGCTGCAATGTACAATGGTGTTGCACCGGTATCCCTGGCCTTATCTTTGTCAGCACCAACTTCCACCAAATGACGGACAACATCAAGATGGCCGTTCTGAGCTGCAATGAACAATGGTGTTGCACCTTGATTCTGTGCTTGATCTTTGTCAGGACGGACAACGTCAAGATAGCCGTTCTGAGCTGCAATGAACAATGGTGCTGCACCGGTATCCATGGCCTTATCCTTGTCAGCACCAACTTCCACCAAATGACGGACAACATGAAGATGGCCGTTCCCAGCTGCAATGAACAATGGTGTTGCACCTTGATTCTGTGCTTGATCTTTGTCAGCACCAACTTCCACCAAATGACGGACAACATCAAGATGGCCGTTCTCAGCTGCAATGAACAATGGTGTTGCACCGATATCCCTGGCCTTATCTTTGTCAGCACCAACTTCCACCAAATGACGGACAACATCAAGATGGCCATTATGAGCTGCAATGAACAATGGTGTTGCACCGGTATCCCTGGCCTTATCTTTGTCAGCACCAACTTCCACCAAATGACGGACAACATCAAGATGGGCGTTCTCAGCTGCAATGTACAATGGTGTTGCACCGTCATCCCTGGCCTTATCTTTGTCAGCACCAACTTCCACCAAATGACGGACAACATCAAGATGGCCGTTCTGAGCTGCAATGAACAATGGTGTTGCACCTTGATTTTGTGCTTGATCTTTGTCAGCACCAACTTCCACCAAATGACGGACAACATCAAGATGGGCGTTCTCAGCTGCAATGTAAAATGGTGCTGCACCGGTATCCATGGCCTTATCCTTGTCAGCACCAACTTCCACCAAATGACGGACAACATCAAGATGGCCGTTCTCAGCTGCAATGAACAATGGTGTTTCACCGGTATCCATGGCCTTGTCCTTGTCACCACCAACTTCCACCAAATGACGGACAACATCAAGATGGCCATTATGAGCTGCAATGAACAATGGTGTTGCACCGGTATCCCTGGCCTTATCTTTGTCAGCACCAACTTCCACCAAATGACGGATAACATCAAGATGGGCGTTCTCAGCTGCAATGAACAATGGTGTTGCACCGGTATCTATGGCCTTCTCTTTGTCAGCACCAACTTCCACCAAATGACGGACAACATCAAGATGGCCGTTCTGAGCTGCAATGAACAATGGTGTTTCACCTCGATTCTGTGCTTGATCTTTGTCAGCACCAACTTTCACCAAATGACGGACAACATCAAGATGGCCATTATGAGCTGCAATGAACAATGGTGTTTCACCGGTATCTCTGGCCTTATCTTTGTCAGCACCAACTTCCACCAAATGACGGACAACATCAAGATGGCCGTTCTGAGCTGCAATGTACAATGGTGTTGCACCTTGATTCTGTGCTTGATCTTTGTCAGCACCAACTTCCACCAAATGACGGACAACATCAAGATGGGCGTTATCAGCTGCAATGTACAATGGTGTTGCACCGGTATCCCTGGCCTTATCTTTGTCAGCACCAACTTCCACCAAATGACGGATAACATCAAGATGGCCGTTCTGAGCTGCAATGAACAATGGTGTCATCCTGTGATTTCCTGTTGGGTCTTTTTCAGCAGCTGCCTCAAGCAAAAGCAGCATGCTTTCAACATGTCCTTCACTGGCAGCATAGTGCAATGGTGTGTTGCCATGTTCGTCTGTGACATTGGGATTGGAAGGGCTATTAAGGAACTTTTCCAGGGCGATCAAATCATTTTCCATAGATGCAGAGATCACTTGTTGGCTTCGTTGAGCATCAGCTGGATAAAAATCCAATACCACCATCTGAAGCTTCACTGGAGCGGAGCTAAAAACCTCATCATCCGGGATCTCAGAACCATCTTCGGAGAAGAGTCGTTGTTTAAATCTGATGACACCAATCTGAACTGCCAAGGCTTGTTTCACAGCCTTTGCAGTCTTTCCTTCGAATTCATCCACGGCAAGGGCTGCAAGAGTCGCACCTGACAGAAAACACACCTCCATTGCGGCAGTGGCGGACATGCAAACAACCTGTAGCTAGACATGTTCAAATGTGTAAAGATATCTCAAGAAAGTTTTGACGAAGCAATGTACAATGTATATAGGTTTATGTTTGTGGAATGTATTGCCATCAACGCACGTACCGTCGACAAGAAACATCAATGGCGTGGGCATTGTCCTTGCCCTGCAGCCAACATCAAATAGACATGACTCACGATTGTCTACGCAAATAGCTTGCACCAAAAAAAGGTGATCATGAACATGTGCAAAGTTGTGCTACCAAATTTGCCAAGCATTATCCCACCCCATGTTAGCTACCAAATCTACTTTCTACACAGAATTATCTATATTTTGATAAATTGGGATCTTTATTTTAGCCCATGATACCACAATGGCAAGGATGAACATCCATGAGCAAGCAACTATTTCAATGTGAACACAAGGGTACCTGGGTTCTGACCCATACTCAAATCACCGTTCAGTTGTCTGCCCCATATTTCTCGTATCTGGCGGAGGACTGTCTCTGGAGGACTGAGAAATATACCTGCCACACGTCCTATGTACTTTTATTTTGACGATTTACCCTCTGGTAGACTAACATAGCTATGGAAAATCACTATTTTTAATGAAAAATCCATTATAAATGGCCATGTTCAATAGCTATGTAACAAATTACCAGAGGGTAACTTGGTCCCCATGTTAGCCATTCTTCGAATTGATCGGAAAATGGAATCCCACTATAGCCGCCGACTTGTACTTAGAATAACTTTTGGAAAAAACATGTGTTCCCAAGTTGCAGGGAGACTTGTTCTAAGTACTGGTTAGGTACTTAGAACAAAAATCAGGTACTTAGACAGTGCACCGAACAGCAGTACTTAGAACTATGGGAGCATGATGTTGTTTGATCTGTGATGAGTGTTGTTTTGGTAAGTTACTTGCGGATCATATTTCTTGCAGCGACATGTCTTCCGCAGTACATATAGCACGATAGTGTATATCAAGTTGATAGTAATGAGTGGGTAGCAACCACGTGCAAAAACTTATTTTAGCTTACAGGAACACATATTTGGAGCATGCAAAACGGTCCTGATATATGAGCTACATGTGGCAGTTTGAAGTTGATGGTGATGAGTGAGTAGCAACCACGTGCAAAAACTCATTTTAGCTTGCAGGAACACGTACTTAGAACATGCAACACGTTTGTGATATGAGCTACACGTGGCAGTATAAAATTAATAGTGATGAGTGAGCAGCAACCACTTGCAAAAACTCATTTTAGCTTGCAGGACCACGTACTTAGAACATGCAACACGTTGGTGATATGAGCTACACGTGGCAGTATGAAGTTGATAGTGATGAGTGAGTAGCAACCACGTGCAAAAACTCATTTTAGCTTGCAGGAACACGTACTTAGAACATGCAACACGTTTGTGATATGAGCTACACGTGGCAGTATGAAATTAATAGTGATGAGTGAGTAGCAACCACGTGCAAAAACTCATTTTAGCTTGCAGGAACACGTACTTAGAACATGCAACACGTTCGTGATATGAGCTACACGTGGCAGTATAAAATTAATAGTGATGAGTGAGCAGCAACCACTTGCAAAAACTCATTTTAGCTTGCAGGACCACGTACTTAGAACATGCAACACGTTGGTGATATGAGCTACGCGTGGCAGTATGAAGTTGATAGTGATGAGTGAGTAGCAACCACAAATCAATGGCATATGGTCATGCACAACAGGTATTCGCACCTGAATATACAATATCGATAGAGCAGCAGCATACTCATATGATATATGTGGGTGTTGTAGCCGAACTTCTTGATGTGAACCGTTCTTTGTCTCTCAAGGGTTGATGAATGTCATGCAATATATGTATATATACTGTATATATGTTCTAAGTACAGGGTTTTTTATTCTAAGTACAGTTATTCTAAGTACCAGATTCGTCTCGTAATGGCTTTATTCTAAGTACTGGTTTTCATATTTTGGAAAAAACTTTTTATTCTAAGTAGGAGTCCGTGATTATACATCCATCTCCGGTTTTTTTACATGCCACATGGGTGTCGATGGTGACCTAAAATCACCTAACCACGGGGTCATATCCCACCATTCTCTGAAAATTACAGTCACACCCATATGGCAGTGGGTCGAATTCTTAAACATTCCCAAAATGAACAAACCCATATCAATGGGAATTTCAGGATGCTAAATTGGAGGCTACCATATATATATATATATATAAGGCCTATGTAAGGGCTATGTAAGGGAATATCCCCAGAAAATATGGTCTTATATGGTACAGTACCTCCATTTTAGGATCCTGAAACTCCCATTGACCATAGGGTGTCCACACATAGGGCATTCCCGAGCTCACGCTATCCTGCGGTCTTAAATCATTCAGCTGGGACTTGGAAACCCAATTCCTGGCACTGTATCCCGTGGATTTTACAATTGTCATATCATGATTCTCATATATAATATATGATAAACTATCATATAATAAAATCATAATACATAATTTTATATGCACATTTGGAACATATCTAATCATATCTACATGTGCCTAGCTATGCCACCTCCACGAATTCTTGGCTTTGCTTCACCCGTCATCATCCCGGTTCTCCAAAAGGTGGGTCGGCCAGTGAGGTCTGTTTTTTCCACCAGAAACTCAGAAATTCTGATGGTTAAACTCCAGATGTTATATAGATGATTACAGATGATTAAATCCACATAAATCCATGTATTTTGATATTGTTTGATCATTTTTTGTGGATTCGAATCACTGAATACAGTAAATGATCATGACCATTTTGTGGTTCTGAACAAATACAGCAGATCTATTGGATCTGCGCCTTGGAAACCGTGGTCACCATACTTCGCCGCAATGGTCCCCGCAATGCGGCCACCCAAGGATCTGTCGGTGTTCCTCGCGGCCCACCGATCTCACCGGGGAACGCTGCTGGGATCTGTGAGAAACAGCAGGAATTACTTAGGTTGACTAGAACGACTGACCTTCAGAACGGAGTTGGTTGATGCTGGTTGGTCAAGAATATTGATTTGTTTACATATTTTTACAGGACTGCCTGGCTTCCTTCTGCCAAATATATCCAAATATAGGAGTTTCGCTTGATGAATTCAACATGGAACCTCACACACACTTTGCGAATGTGGCATGTTCAATAAGTAGAACCCTCAAAAGCACCTAGGATTCCTCACGCACAACATGAAGAGCTTCCCATAGATCTTCCCAACTGATACACCGAGCAAGACGGCTTCTTTCAGGCTCTTGTTGAACCAACATGTTATACTGCGAATACCGCAGTAAACCCAACATTCTATCCCATTCTATCCAAGCAAGGAACTTATCTACACGTATGGCCCCATATTATAATATAATTATGCAAGATTGATGCCTATCATATTACAATGACCATCAAAACCATGGCGTATGGTGTATGTTTTTCACTGCCATACATCCTTCGTGGAGCTATGGGGTGAGTTCACCCCGGGCATCGGGATCTGCTCCTGATCTCCATGGATTTCTGGACGCGCCCCGCGTTCTCTTCCAGGACCTTGGCCACCGAGGTATCACCCAAGATGTCGTCGTCCAGCACACAACCATTGCCTGTCGTGGAAATGGTCAAAGATTACAGAGATTACACAGTATGGATGTATGTTTTCATATATGAAACCATGCCATGCCATGCATTGCCATGCCATAAATCTTTGACCTATATTTTTTTTTGTCCAAGTTCTTCCAGGTTTTGGGAAAGTCGTAGCGGTGTTGAAAACCCTTTGAGCGAATCTCTACTCCCAAATGACTTTCGCGGAGCTTTCGTGGTACTTACGCGACCACACGTTTAGCTTTTGCGGACGCTAAGTCCATCATATTTGTTTTTGCGGGCCTTTCGTGGTTAGAAATTTTACCTCCTCTTTTGCGGAGGCTTTCGCGAAGGAAGTTGATTGAATGTTTTTAATAAAATCCTGTCTTGGTTTCTTGGATTTTCTTGTAGGTTTTCGGCGCTGCTCACATGTTTAAGGCCTATCCAAGTATATATATATATAGTATGATAGGTATATACAAGTTATTCGGTCTAAGCAAATGATTGATGATCAACCCGTTCGTAACTTGGGATGGTATATCTTAAGCGGTTCGGAATCCATATGCAACTGGGATGAACATCGCACGCAAATCAGTGGGTGAACCAACCCTCGATTGAAGTTCAATAATCTCAACTAGCAACCACTGTTGATAAGGTATTGGTTAAAATATACAGTTTGTTGAAGTTCGTTGTGGTCATGCGAAAGAGGACTTCGGCATGAGTCGGGATAGGCAAATTTGGCACATTTGGATATGGATGGATATGGGTTAATAGATTATATACCTTAACGGGCTAGGTGACAGCGACATGAAAAAAGCATAAGAAACTCTGTTTCCTATATCACCAACCACTTCTGCCAAGTTGCTATGCGCGGGCATCCTGCGTTTAGCGCCCACCCATGAGGCTCGATTCTCCTCATTGGGCCTCTCTTCTGCGTAGAAACTTTCCAAATTCACGACCGAGGTCCTCAGAATTGCTGCGATGCCCACGCTGGGTAAGGTGTAGTAGTTGTTGAATGTTTTTGAGAAATAAGAATAAAATGGTCCCTTGATGTCCTTTGATAGTTCCTTTCACATAATATATAGTCAGAATTAATCAGATATAAAATGGTTACCTGATAGTTCCTTTCACATAATAGTCATATATAATCAGATATAACCCCATTATACCAGTATTCCTGTAGTGTCTAACATAACTTACCATTTCTTCAGGTGGTCTCCTTGCTTTGCACCCAACCCCGGTGTCTCCTTGTTTACCAAAACACAGGGTTCACTGGTTCACCGTTATTACCTTGGGGGTTGAACTTATCTGGTTGGTGGTATACCTACCCCTCTGAAAAATATGAAAGTCAGTTGGGGTCGGGGTTACTATTCCCAATATATGGAAAAATAAAAAATGTTCCGAACCATCAACCAGTTATAAATCTGGGTAAATTATAATAATTCACTAACCTGAATAGTTCGGCCATTTGGGGATGATTTCCCTTATTGACCATGATTCCAGGGTTCGGGAGAACAGTGAGGTCACAACATAATTTCCCCAGATAAATGTTTCAAAAAATAAGGTCCAATGATCCCGTCAGCAGTTGGTCAACTCATGACAAATGATGTGATTTTCCAGTTCGAGTTTACTGAAGGGTATCAACATGTATTACCCTCTGGATCCCTCTGGTAAACTAACATGTTGCTATAGAAAGTCACCATTTTTAATGGGTCAATCAACTATCAATCACCATTTTCATCCATTTTCCATGGCAAACTGTTAAAAAATACCAGAGGGTAAGTGACTTTGAAAGGCCCAGCGTCTTCGCCAACTTCTTTGGCCTTCGCCCCGCCGTCGCCTTCGGCTGGGACGCCAGCGCCGGCTGCGGCACGTTGCGCCGCAGCGCGCCCTCCGCGCGCGGACGGAGCAGGTCGCAGCGCCCGATGACTTTCTCCAGGGACCGGAAACCTCGGAGGTGGAAGAACTGTGGCTGCCACCAAGGTAGAAAATGGTTCAAAAATAGTTCAAAATGTGGATTTTGACCACGAAAAACTAAAAAAAAATGGAGATTTTGAAGTTCTGATTACCAAAAAATGAGATTTTGTGAGCAAGCATGTGGATTTTGCCTCTTGGATTGAGATTCATATGGAAAAAAATGATAATGCAACAGGGCAGCTGGGGTGATTAACCAATACAGAAGGAATTAAACGACTGGTAGAGATCCAATCTCCAATCGGGAGTTTCAGCAACAAACCTAGCTGGTGACCATTGGCCAACTTCAGTGCAGCAACTCAAAATGATATATAGATTCACATCACCAAAGCGAAGACAACAACTTGGGACTTAAACCACACCAAAATGAGGTGAGCTTTGATAACAAACCATCAAAAGCGGGGTGCTTTTATCGATGCCAACCCCATGCCATCGGGACCCGCCAAGACAATCCAAGACACCCAGCGCTGCGATGATGGTGCGAACTTCTTCAGCCACAAAGAGCATGAAATTCGCCACATGCTCTGGGGTCCCGGGGAACTTCTTTCCTCACGTGGGCTGCTTGATGCTCCTTGCTTCCAACCTTCTAAATATAGGTAACTATTAGTGCAAGTGATTCACTGTTCATCACCGTGGTTGAATTTGGTTGATCAACATTAAAGTATATAAAAATTAAAAATATATTCAAGTTAGTTTAACATTAAAAAAAACAACATATCAATGGTTGTGAATTATGTGTGTGACAAATCGCCACGGCTCGGGGACCCAGATGGACCCAGGGAAAGACCCAGACTGCGCCGAGCTTCGAAGGTCTTCCCTCTGCGTGGCAACGCCCACGGGACATCGGTTCATGTGGCATACCCTTGCCATGATACCTGAGTCGCCCGGGTGGGGCGGCTGAGATCTAACGTTAAAAACGATCGTTAAATTTTTCGAACACAAATTTAAAAAGAGCATCAACGATCGAAATTTAACATTTCATGTCTCATTGATACATGGAAAGCAAAATGGGGTTCTGATGATGTTCTTCGCATGCCAATTGAGACTTCCAAACATCCTCTGACCTTTGTAGCAAGCTTGGCAGCCCAAAATGGTGGTAGGCAATGCTCTTCAGGCCCTGAAAACTAGGCTCTTAAACCCGTTGTGGTTTACTTTTTTGATTGCCCTTAAATCATGTCAGTTGATCAATGTTGGGTTTTGATGTTTGTCCTTTAAACAGACTTGCAGTACCACATTCATATGATTTAGAATTCATGTTCACGGTTTGGTTTCATACAAATATTGTTTCCTATTGTTTCTTAAAACGCACATGTAAAATCAGACATATCATATATCATTATATACTCTTGTGGGCTCTAGTAAACAAAAATGAAAATCAGTGTTAATAATACTAATCCCTTCACCCTAATATTAAATGCCCCCTCCCAAAAAAACATAAAACCTAGGGGTAGTTTTTATTATTACTGGTAGGTGGTATTTAATATTCGGGGGAGAAGCTGGCTCCTAATATTAAATCAAAAACCTCAACTGGTTGGTGGTTTCAACCCCTCTGAAAAATATTAGTCAGTTGCGACGATTCTTCCCAATATATGGAAAAATGAAAAATGTTCCAAACCACCAACCAGTTAATTAAATTCCCCTTTTATAATCTAATTAAAATAGTAGCAAAAATTGCTTCAAAGCTTTCTCCTAATATTAACCTTAATTTAAAAAAAAAAAAAAACTTAAATTTGCGTTTTCAAAATCAATTAAATTTCCTGTTATAATCTAATTAAAATATTGCCAAAAATTGGATTTCAAAGCTTTCCCCTAATATTAAATTTAAAACCTTAATAAAAGATACTTAAATTTTCGATTTTAACAAACGGAACCTAACAAAAAACACCCCGGGGTTAGCTAGTTTTTATTATTAACGAGGTAGGATCTTCAAATGGACCTTGATTTTTTAATTGTTTTCCAAAGGGGATCAATTAAATCTCAAATTGACCGAGCTGAAATTTCCCAAAACCAATAATTTGGGATAGCTCTTGTTATTTAGGGGAGATTTAGTAATAGGGAGAAGGGACTATACACACAGGTCATGTTCAATAGCTATATGTTAAATTACCAGACTTTCACATCATCTTGTATCATCTGGTATCATCTATCATAATCTCATGAATTACCCTCTGGTTATTTAACAGTTCGCCATGGAAAGATCCACCCATTTTTAATAGGTAAACCATCATAAACCATCTATTTCGATTAGGGCCATCTATACCATGGCTATGTTAGTCATAACTGGAGGGTAGTATCCATCATCCATCATCCCCCAATATCCCCCATCCCCCCCTTTCGATTCAGGTGGCATCCCTCCGCAATCATGGCCACACTGCCGAAGCCAAACTCCTCCGCACCCATCATGGCCGCCACGACAATGTCCTTGGCTCCGTAGGAAGACGCACCGCAGGAACGGGGGGGTCCTCTGGGGGTCGTCAAAGGGGATTTTGTAGGGAAAAGCTAGGAACATGTTGGCTCGAAACATCCGAAACCCTGGTTTTTACCATTGAACATTGGGATGCAGTCGGTACAGTTGGAAACCTTTCTGACATGAAGAATGGAGGTTATCTGTAAATGTTTGACCGGAAACCCTGGCTTGTTGCACCATGAAAACCTACTTAAATCATCCTGAATCGGAGGGTCTGATGATGTCTGATGCAATTTGTTCCCATCATCCAAGATCATCCAAGTCTCGATAATTCTGGATATAGTTTGATTTTTTCGCATTTTTTTCAGATTATTTTAGCAGTGAGGTCGCCAAAACCCACAGTGGATCCACCATTTGACCCAGGGCTTGAACTTTCAAAAGGTGGCACGACTTGGACAACCGCTGTTGCCGCTGCCCTAATGGACTGTACTTGGTGGTTGGTACGATGGTTTGTGGCCGTGGCCATCTGAACATATCTGAACATAACATTGGCCAAGGGGGAGTGACCGTGACCTGGGCCCAGGTTTGACTCATATAATGAAAAACAGCTCATGAAGATGTGTGCCGATCCTCAAGGTTGTGCATGAAAACGAATTGGTTCCTGCTGTCTAAAAAGGGCATCACAATATATCACAATATCAAAGCTGGCTGAGTATGGAACAATTGTTGTGAGCAAAATGATCTCAACTGCGACTCGATAAAGCCTGGTATATTACAAGGAGATACCCTCGATCATTTTCCCAGAGTTTCCCATGGCTTTTCCACATCTTTTTCTATGTTAACCCCAGGGTTTCCCTGCAAATTCACATAGACCCTGCCAGATAGGGGCTGGAAGATTAATGAAAATGAGTTTCCACTACAAATTGGTAATTTTCAAGGTCTATGTTGATTTACCAGAGGTACCCTCTGATAATTTGTTACATAGCTATTGAAAATTGCAATCTAATTTGTTGAGTTACCTATTAGACATGGTGGGTGATTTTCCAGTTCGCTATGTTAGTTTACCAGAGGCTAACCCCATTGATATACCCATTCGATCCTTGTATTGAATCATCTTAATTGCTATTGGTTGTTATACCAGTATTATAATCCATTTACCATCTGGTTATTTAACAGTTCGCCATGGAAAGATCCACCCATTTTATCATTTTTAAGTTCGGTAAACCCAAGTAAACCATCTATTTCATTCTATTTCGATTAGGGCCATCTATACCATTGCAAACTGTTAGTCATAACCAGAGTGTAGATTAACCATTTCTCAAAATTATGATCAAAAATTTTTGAGAAATGGGATCTACATTTTGTAGATTAACCAAGATCCCATTTCTCAAAATGATCCATTTCCGCCGCGTCTCCCAGCCAGTCTTGATACCGCCATCCACTCGCAGCGTCACACGTTCGCGGAGGCCGTTGTCAACCAGGACATCTTGAACCTTGGCGTCCCTTGGCGTCCCCAAAAAGGTGGTAAATATCTTAGCGTAAGCCAACAAGAGGAAAACATAGGAAAACATATCTTTCAGCTGATTACCCTCTGGTAAACTAACATAACTATGGAAAATCACAATTTTTAATGGGAAAACTCACTATAAATGACCATTTTCAATAGCTATGTTAGTTTGCCATAGTTTACCAGAGAGTAGTCTATGCCTTGGTCTATTTATGAATGTTCCCCCATTGATGGGTAAGCAATCTTGACGTACGGCAATCCTCCAGGATTGGATTTCAAGCAGGTAGAGTCGAAAACCTGGAAAATTGTCTGGTAAACAGTGCAATTTTTCACTTTTATCAAATGCCATGTCTCATCTATAGGCACTATATGGGTGTGTCTGAAAATGTTGTGTACCCCTAAACCCAATGGTTAATGATCATTATCCCTATTAAATGGCTATAGAATATACCCTATATAGAGTTTCTTAGAGTTTTGGAGGACCTCATATACCCTCATCAAATCGTTCATCATCCCAGGCGCTTCGCAAAGTCCTTGCTCCCATGGGCCACCAGCATGCATGATGCTGCCTTGGCGGAACATCGCTGAATTTGTCGGATCTCTACGCTCTGGAAATTTATGGTCTCGATATATCTCGGAAAATCTTCGATGTTTGTGGGCAACAATGGGCAATAATCATCATGAGTAAATTACAATAATTCACTAGCCTGAAATGTTGGACCATTTGGGGATCATTCCCCTTTGTAACCAAGGTCGCAGTGAGGTTGTTGCAATTTACCCAGGAATTCCCAGAAATTCCCAGGAATTCCCAGAAATTCCCAGGAATACTGGAACCTTATTCTCAGATAATCCAAAGATATCCAAAGTGGATAGTCATAAACTTCTCGGAACCCTGGTTCCACAGTCGTCCGTATGAAATAAACCCAGCACCGAACTCCCATCGCGACTCCCAAGTGACTCAAGGGCGAAGCACCAGTGCCACCTCAGTGGCCACAAATGGCCCAGCGGCTGTGAGCGCTTGAAGCGACATGAAGCGACGCCTGGGGGCCGCTGAGGGCCTGGCCATCATGTCCAGAAATTTGGATCACGTCAGCATTCGCCTGGCGAAAAAACTGATCTGGCTGCAAAAAACGTGGCAAAAAATAAAAAAAAAAACAAAAAAAGCGACCTATATGCGAAAACGTGAAGTTGTGAAGCGTGAAGAGTTTGTTGACGCTGGGAATGTGAAGCCAATAAACCATCCCATTCACCGAGCACGTCCAACCACTTGGGGGTATTTCAAATCATGCCATTACCAGGGGTATACCCAATAATAAACCCAATTGGGGATGGCTACCATTGGGTTTGCCACATTTCTTCCGATGATTTCGTGAATTTTCGCCTTGCTTCTCACGTCTTGCCTGGCTTGACCATGTGGATTTGCTTCGGAACATGACACCGACAATGAAGCCATTGTCCCTACTGTATTGGAATCATTGGAACATATTAGAACAAAAAAAAAGTGTGTCGAACCTTCTCAAGTTAGTAACTACAACATCATGTCAACATACTAAAACACTTGAGTTAAAAAAGTCGCCAATCCAGTCGCGTATCACTTCAACATTGATCAACACATCAACACAGGGGGCCTATATCCCAACTTAATCCAATGTGAACTCACCATGGGACCGATAAGAATAAGCCCCCCAAGATCCCCCAAGTAGGCTACATTCCAGTTCTTTTTCCCCCATTGTCCTCCCACATTGCTGTTTATCACTGGTTATCCCATGAAAAAGCATTTAAAAAAGAACATTTAAAAACATTTAAAAAAAAAACATGACAATGCCATGTGATCACCACTTGTTTGACCACGTCATCCCCATTTGTTTCCCATTTTTCATGCAGAAAAAAACATGGTAAAACCGGCCATCAGACCTTCGCGCCTTGGCCACGCCGGCGGCGATGGTGCCAATGCCTGCGTTGGCCACCAACTTCACCGAGACTTTGGCCTCCGGACTCACCTGGCCACAGCACACTGCGTCACGACAATCAATGTGAATGTTGGTTTATAAACCCATGAACACATATCATACACTGTAATATATATATATATAATTATGTATGTATGCATATATATATGTATATATGTATTTGTATATGTATATGTATATGTGATACGTAGATATATATATGTGTGTGTATATGCATATGTATATGTAAATATTATATGTGTATATACATATCAATTATATATATATATATGTCAATTGTACCATAAAACAATCAATCAAGATCATTTCCTTCCCTTCCCGTTCCGTTCCATTCATTCAATCATCATCCTCATCTGATTCCAACTGCACAAAGAGCTTCACTTCAGTTTTCTCTTTGTGCGAAGCTGAGTACAGTAGGTGCAGGGACTCTTGCTCTGCGCTCAGGCTAGTTACAATGCAAAACGATGCAAAGAATGTTGGAAATGGCAATGAGCGTGTTATATAGTATGTCCAAGAATATGTGAGGAACTGTGTTGTAGGACTTGGGTTTCGCATGGTCTCAGTGAATAGAAACGATGAGAATGCCCGCAAGCAAGTGAAGCGCAAAATCTGGCGCATAAGAGTGACTATTACGTGCATGTAGAACTCCGTTTGGAGAGTTTGCATTCGAATTTATATCACAATTATCCACAAGTGGGGTTGAAACTTCGCCATATAATGCCGCCGTTCCAACCCCAATTGTGGATAATTGTGGTATGGCTGGTAGAAGGGTTATATCTTAGAAATCATCACATCACAATATACCCTCTGGTAATTTAACATAGCTATTGAACATGGCCATTTATAGTGAGTTTTCCCAATAAAAATGACCATTTTCAATAGCTATGTTAAATTACCAGAGGGTATCACAATGATATGACATCAATATGACGTAAGAATTCGAGCTTCGAGTCGTGGCAGGCCGGGGCTCTGCCTCCTACTTCCTCAACGTCTGGAGGCCGGCCCTACCAGCCCTATGGTGAGCGAGTCACATTTTCAAAAAAAAAATCATTTGGACTGCGGACAAGAACTCTGCTGTTGACAGCTTTACACCTGCACGGAGTTGAAATCGCCAGCATATGTCATGTCTCAAAAACTGGTGCATATGTCTGCAGGCACAGGAGAACTCCAACCATATCCGCGCGTATATATGAGTATCATCTAGGTAATTATACACGTTTTGTGGCATGGGGGAGACCCACATTGTTCCTTCAGGAGGTCGTTGTTTGTGATCTGTCATCCTTCCAGATGTTGGAGTCCCCAATAGAGCAGGCAGGTTCAGAACCCCCCATTTCCATAAGCTATAAACATCTATGAACCATCCATTAAGCCTCATTAAGCCTCGTTTTTCAATGATTCAATCATGTCCCCATATTTCCCCTTTCGTTTTGTGCTTGAAAGATGTTGAAAGAGGTGCAATCCCAGAAAGATGATGGTTGTCATTGAGATAGCACAGCCACTGCGCCATAGGCCTGGTGCAGGTCAAAAATCAGCTGCGCCAAGTCCTGAAAGGTTCCATGCTGCTGGCATTCTTACCTCGAAGACTGGGTGATTTTTGAGGTGATCTATCTCAGTTAATATCCCAGACACGGAGCAGGTGGGGATTTAGACATCAACAAAAAAGACAAGGCGTTTTAGCAAAAAAAAAGTGGGATAAGCAGCTGCAATCAGGATCTACTGACAGGCTACAAGGTGAACAAACATCCAGGAGACAGAAGAAGAGGATGGTTGGGAAGCATGTCGTGTCAATCTCCATGCCGAAGTAACTTGTGATTCACTTATGATGTAATTACTGAGCATATAGCATGTTTTCCCCACGTGGTGGTATTTGTAAAACTCACCTGGCAAATACAACCACAGCAGCTTTGGGTTAGCTGATCCGAGGTGCACAAACAATTCATCGATCAAACTGAGGGTGCAGCCGACCATGTCATTGGAAGACCAAGTCATGGTGTTGGTTGCAGGATTAATGGGTTGTTTCCAAACACTCATCTGCTACAGTATGTTCAATGGCTGGTTTGGAAATTTTAGTAATTCTGTAGAATATGTTTTTGCTAATATTTTAGGTATATCACCAATTAATATTATTCTTACTGGTGTTAAACGTAGGGAATGAATGGGAATGGGGGAATGGGATTAGTATTGATAGTTATTGTGCATCATTCCCTATTAGCCATGGAAAATCACCATTTTTGATGGGCAAATACCACCATGAATCATCCATAAATGGGCCATCATCCATAGCTATGTTAAATCACCAGAGGCTCCATAGCTATATTACTGGCTATATCACTACTTCACAGCCCTGCAGTGCCGGTAGACACCGTAGACACCCCCGTCCTCGATGGAGTAGATGTCGTGGTGCGGCGGCGGTGAAATGAGTTCCACTCCAGGCACCTGAGCCGCAGATCCCATGGCTTTTTCAACGGCTGTTGATATCGTTGAAGATCTTTAAAAAAAAAACAGTCCAATAAAATATTAAGATTTACTATAACTTAATATCACTTAATATCACTTAATATAACAACTTGAGGCCGGGGGTGGATGACGAAAGCTAGCGGGGTAGGAGAAAGAAGGAAGGGAAGAGGTGAGTTGCGGAGGGACTGTCATCATCATCGTGTCGCGGCATTGTTCGTCCCAACAAGGATGCAACAATGATATATATGATATATAACAATGATATATATGGGGGAGGGGGCAGGGGGGGGCCCTTTCGCGTGAAAAAGCACGTGATGTCCTTGGGGAGCCCCGGAATACTTGCTAAAGCAAGAAGACTCTAGCGAGCTGACGCTAGCTTTCGTGATAATGCCAATAATTGCCAATAATGATAAAATGTAATTGAATAACGATGATGATGATGATGATGATGATGATGATGATGATGATGATGATGATGATGATGATGATGATGATGATGATGATGATGATGATGACGATGACGAGGACGATGACGAGGAGGAGGAGGATGATGATGATGACGATGATGATGATGATGATGATGATGACGATGATGATGACGATGATGATGACGATGATGATGATGATGATGATGATGATGATGATGATGCTGGTGGTGGTGGTGGTGGGGGGTGGTGGGGTGGTGGGGGGGGGTCCCCCCCTTTCGCGTGAAAAATCACGTGATGTCCTTGAGCAGCCCCCGGAATACTTGCTAAAGCAAGAAGACTCCAGCTAGCTGACGCTAGCTTTCGTGATTATAGATAGTATATTATAAATAGTATCATATAGTTATCTAATCTGGAGCCATGTTTCACAGGAGAACAAAACATCGCAGGCCCCAAGGGGATCACCAGGCCCGAAAAGAAAGATCCGCGGAAGCGATCACGGTCGGATTTTTTGGCTCCAAAAAAAACATGGTTCTTCTGAGAAATGACATTCTGACTATATTACTAGATAATACTAGATCTAGATAGATCTAGATGAATCTAGATCTATTTAGATCTAGATCTATATGAATCTAGATCTATCTAGATCTAGATCTATATGAATCTAGGATGTATCTAGATCTAGATCTATATAGAACATTATAGAACCATTAGGGGAAGAGGAAAACCATAATCAAACACCTGTTCTCCACCATGACCTGAAAGCCAAACCACCTTCCCACGTACCCTCTGGTTATGACTAACAGTTTGCTATGGTATAGATGGTTCATCGAAATAGATGGTTTACCTGGGTTTACCGAACTAAAAAATGGGTGGATTTTCTATAGCTATGTTAAATTACCAGAGGGTATTTCCAAAAACCTGCCAATTGCTCGCACTCTGCTACCCTCTGCTGCTTCGGTACGCTATTTCGCAGCCGGGCGATGTATTCATCCACCTGTGCGCTACCAAACTGCCAAGGAGAAGCTGCGCAAGTCACACCCTGAGATGGAATGCCACGAGCCCCAAGATCAGTTTTTTGGCCCCAAATCACTTTGGAAAATATGGGTTTCCCAATTTTTTCCCTTTTCAAGAGCCATTTGGGTATGGATCAATACCTATTAATACCATTTTTAGGGGGATGAACGTCCATTTACCAGCTATTTTGATGTTCACCAGGGGTACAAGGTTTTGACACACTGCCATTTCTTTAAGTGACAACCAACATCTGCGCCTTTGGGCCCGGCAATTGTCCACCTTCACCCGGTTTCGCCCCTTGCGCGATCCTGGGAGCCGGTCACATCCCGCTGAAGCCCGATTTGGAGATCTGCCCCTCACCGAACCAAGCAGCTTTATCTCCAGCTGCTTTGCACCTTGCGGAACACTTGGTGAAGTCTAACTGCATTTTGAGGAGCATAAAACTCATAAAGATCCAAAAGGGGGATTCAATCAGTTTGGGATTGGGACACCGATCAAAAAAATAGACGATGAGTACGGGTCAGAATTGGGTACTGACTTCCCCAGAATGCTGGTTGGGTCCGCGTATGCCGTGTGCCTGATTTGTTAACTATTTGGTGCCCCATTTTGCCTAATTTTTGTTTTTGATGATGAAATCCAGGTGGATAAACCATGATAAACCATGATGCTTGCCGCAGTTGATGCTTGCACGCCAAAGCTTGTTTTCCATGTGGCAGTCGTTCTACTCTTGTTTGAATCTTTGGTGGTTGACACCCTCCTTTGGATTCTTCAAAATTCATCTTTGCTGGTGAGACCCCTATGCAAACCAGAGTTTTTGTTCCAGGCACTCCGGAGGTACGCTGCCGTCACGCCAAACCGGCCGGAAGCCACCTGGAAAACAGAGGAGAACACACAGGGAGTTCAGCAAGAAAAAACTGGGCAACCAGAGAGGGCTGGGAAAATTATCAAAAGGTGGGGATACAATGGGATATACTAGATGATCTACATGGATATCTCCAAAGTCAGAAGTCGGAAGTTGTAACTTGTAAGCAAGTTACCATGGACATGAGATTCAACGTGGATCAATGTGGCCTGCTTGGTGGCCGAAGTAGCGGAATCGCCATTTCTCAGACCTCGGCGGAGATGCGGAGTTGAAACCTGGGACCTGGGCAGGTGGATTCTGGTACCCCCATAGAAGTGCTCAGTCATAGATTATATACCCTCTGGTAAACATACATCATAACTATGGAAAATCACCATTTTAAATGGGAAAACTCACTATAAATGGCCATATTCAATAGCTATGTTAAATTACCAGAGGGTATAGATTGGATTCATACAAAAAGTATCAAAAAGTCCCGCATGCCCAGCATTGCCCACACATAAAAAATTACCCCCAGCGAAGCAAACTTCATCCCCCACCCCTTGCATTAGTTGAGCTTCAGACCCTGCAAATGCGGGAAGGATGCAGAATGCCCGTCCTCATCCACGTCCTGCAATACCCTCCAGTAATTCAACCAAGCCATGTGTCAACACGGCCCATGGAATTCCATGATTTTCATTGATTTTCCTATTTGAATGCCCATGAAATTGGGCAATTTCCCTGCCATGTTCACAGGAAGGGACTTGTGCCACTTGTTTCAACAGACATTGAGAGCTTCACGGGTCATCTGATCATTTGCCAAGATCCTGAAGGGGCTTGTAGCGAAGAGGATCCTCTCCACCCTCACCACTGTTGCTCATCCCTCCAACTCGATTCCTCAGCGGGGACGTTTGCCAATCCACCCTGCATCTTCGAGTTTTAAGAGCTGCAAAACCAGAACATACCAAAGAATTTGCTCATAACTTTTTTGGGGGGATGTTCATCCAATATATGATATTCAAATAGGTTTCTCCATTTCAGGGTTCAGCTGCAAGACCCTGTATATTATAAATGAAATATTGAAATGGTATGAAATGGTCCAATCGCCAGCTTGCAGGAGAACTCTTTTGGCGCCCAACGTGCTGTTGATTGGCAGCAGCTTAAATCCTCATGGTCACTGGAATCCTATGAAACTCCCAGTTTTAGATGCATTTCACATGGGTTTGAGGGCCCAAAATGAGCTAATTGGCCAATTTCGCCATTCCCGGGGACGACTTGACCAAGGCTCATCCCCAGTGCGATCACCTCGTGCGCTTCCCGGGACAAAGCGCCCAAGGACATTCCGCCCGTCACGAAGCGGCTGCAAATGGAGACGGCATCTTCCTGGCACCGGTCCCCACTATCGGAGTTTCCAAGGGATCCAAGGGGCTTGGGGCTGCCGTTGGCATCTCATGGCATCTCCGTAGTATGTTCCCCAACTTGTCGGTTCATCCTAACCCGTCCAAGATATTCTTCCGAAAGAGCGCCCTTCTCGTGAACCGGCATTTCTGCCCAAGTACGGGCTTTCGTTAGAGCATTTTTTCCATAAGCAAGCGTCCATCTTCTAAGCCAGCCTTCCCTTTCGCTACAATTCTCTTTTCGTACGCAGTTTTTTCTTCTTCCAGGCATGCATCTGATCCTTCCCATAACATCCCTTACCACACTCTTTCCGTTCCCAAGGCCTTTCTTCTGAGCAATTCTCTTCTTTACAAGATCTCGCATCTAAATACTAGTGATAATTTCAACTTAGCTATGGATTGGGGCACCATCCAGTTGTTTTCTTATATTCTTAGTTTCATTCCCAACTAAAAGTTGGTGACATCCCCAATATGTTCAATTAATGGTTAATTGTTAATCACAATTTTCTAATGGCTGAAAATCACCCTGTCTGATGGTTAAATCATGTTAAACCACGTTCAATGACCATGTTTCATGGTGAAACTAGATTTTTTTCTAGGGTGAAACTACAATTTGTTACCCATAGGATCCATGGTGCTGCTATATATGGTAACATGGATCCCATCAATATACCCCCTTTATGTTAGTATATATATATATATACCAGCACCATGGATCCTATGGGTTATGGTCAAATCATCATAATTCCATGGTCAAACGGGGGGAACCCGGGGCGCATCCGACCGAGGCGCCACTTCGGCCAGCGGCACCGGCTGCCGATCTGAGCTGAAGTCCAAGAGGTCGCGGATGGCGGTCACGGGGCGGCCGTCCATGATCTGACGTCGGTACTCCTGCGGTGCCCAGTGATTTAAGCCCAAAAAATATCATCCTCCTGATCTATAGATAGAATATGGTAATTTTCAGATTCATCTCATTTTAATGAAGATTGATTTTTCCATATCTACTCCAAGCTGACTATAAATAGAAACACGAAAAACATACATGAAACATATAGAAAATGATAGAAAACAATATGTTTTTTTGGTTATGTACCACCCTTGATTAAAACTTTATTACTTTCAAAATTGGATAAAATAGGTGTTTATCACTATAAAAAACAAATGAACATAGGAAACACTGGGATGATTCAACGATATACAATATACAATCATTTAACTATCATAACTCAACCTTTAGAATTTGGCTGGCCAAGGGCATGAGGTTCTCCTCGTAGGCCAAGGGTTCATTGTCGCGCACGGCGCGATGCAAAGCCCTCGCCATCTCAGGATTGTTCATGTGGAATTCACCTTTGGCCTTGATATACTTGTACCTCAGATCGAGATCAAATACCATACTGGCTGGTGGTTGAGCCACCCCTCTGAAAAATATTGGTCAGTTGGGAGAATTATTCCCAACATATGGAAAATAAAAAAAAAAAATGTTCCAAACCACCAACCAGCATCTGGTTATGACTAGCACTTCGCCATGGAAAATCACCATGCAATTTTAATAGGTAAAGCCAGGTAAAGCATCTATTTCTATGGGCCATCTATACCGTGGCAAACTGTTAGTCATAACCAGAGGGTACATCAAAAAGTGATCAAATGGTAAGGGGGTAGGGAGTAGGTTAGGGCCTAATGGGGTAGGCTGGGACCAAAGGGTTCGAGTCCAGTCATGTCCAATCATTTCACCACGCCCCACAATTTTCCGTTTTGGATGTGGAACATGGCAACAATTATTGGGAATTGGGAACGATACACCGGAGGGCACTTTACAATACTTCTGGAATCATATATCTCTTCCATACATATAACATTTTCATATAAATATAGTATATTTATAAATATATGTACATATATGTATGATTATAGATGTATATATTATATTTAGCACATATATATAATTACTAGCATGTAAGCATGTATATAATTTGATTCCGTCAATGTTAGAAAAATCAAATCCCCGTGACTTGAATAGACCAACCACACAGTGAGGGCATCCCAACTGAATCATGTCGGACCGTCACAACCCCTCTCATCATGGCTACGGCCACATCACTTTAGATACACTAATCTTATCTTAGTCAAGAAGGATAGGACAGGAATTATCATGAATTATCCCTCTGCTTCTTGGAGAGCACTGAGACTGACATGATCTGACATGTCAAATGTACTAAACCTAGCTTTGCTGATTAGTGATCAGGCTTTCAAATTTAAGATAATGCATCAACACGGCGCTGATTTCCAGTGGAATAACTGGTTGGTGTTTTTTTCTACCCCTCTGAAAAAAAGATGGAGTTCGTCACTTAGGATGATGACATTCCCAACTGAATGGAAAGTCATAAAATTCCATGGTTCCAAACCGCCAACCAGATAATGTAACTGGATGTAACTGGAACATACTGTGACCATGTTGGAACCTTTCTGACCTCGCCGCACAGCTCCGGTCCAAGCATCCACCCGGCGAATTCCAACTTCTCAGCCACCGGCGTATCATCGAGTTCTGGAAAGGCGCGACGGTGGAACCTGACCGCGGTAAGGGGATGCTGAATAAATGGATCCAACGTGAAGAAGTTTCTCAACCTGCGATGGTGAGAAATTCATGGTTGAAAATGGTGATGTTGAAGGCGTTTTCCCATGATTTTTGGTCGAAGGAGATCCAGCTGGCTCTTGACCTCAGAAAGATTCGAGTTTTTTCTGATTGATGACTGGAGATCCAAGCAACATCATGGATTCATTGGCGATGTCGGTAAAGCCAAGGGCTTCACAGGTTGAAGGGGTACCTGCATGCAAAATCGCAAGGAACGAATGAGAAGTCAGCTGGAACAAAATGGGTTCCTTAGGTTCAAAACATGATTGAAATATGTGGTAAACCTACACACAAATCCAATAATTCTAGGCGCAGAGCACCAAATGGTGGAATAGGACATGCCTATATTTGTTGTTTGGGTTCATCATGTTTACTAGATCATCCCATTTGAACATCATCCAACTGTCTTGGAGAGATTACCCATATCCCAGGATTCTCTCTGACTGCCATTGTTTCGGCTTCTTTCAACAGCCCCTTTTGACACGTCACCGCTGAACTAATAGCCTCTACTACCTCCGGGATCACCCAAGCCCAGGATCTTCCCTGCCTGTGAAGGCTCGTTCGATGACCTTCTTGTCTAAGCCGATGCACCTGACTTTTCATGAATCACTAACCTTTGTGAAAAATGAAGCTTTGACATGGTTTGACCCATTGGCAGCCGAGGTGCTGGAAGATCTGCGCCCCACGGTAGGACTCCAGGACCGAAATGCCTCGTATGTTGCTGGGAAATGACAACGGTTCAACGGCAGGGCCTGCCTGCCTTAGTCTGCCTTGCTAGGTCACTCATGGTGCCACCTGAATCAAGATGTCGTGGGTCATCTGAACTTGCGAACTCCGGAAGCCCACTTTGAGCTTTCGAACTCCGGATGTTCCTACTGGATGCAGTATGGCTATTTGGGGGGGTCCATGTTGGTTTAGGTGCATTATGGTGCATTCATCCTGGTCATTTTGCAAGTCTAGACCATTCTGGAGAGATCGAAACGGGGCCACTCCACACATTCCTACTTTAGCGTTCTTGGGATGCTCACCCAAGTACAACTCTATAACTCTATCTATCCAATCCATCCCAATCCCTTTTATCGAAACGAAGAAAGATCAACCAAGAATGAGTATAATGAGTCTGGATCCTGATTTTCCCATAAAATCTTCATCATGTTCATCATCCCAGGACGACATTTTCACTGCCGGGCAGCCCATCTTGGACATGATCTTCTTCAGACCTGCATTCACCGCATCCTTGGAAGTCCCCAATGGCGATTTCAGGAACCTAAATTGAAATTGGAGCTACCTACCATTAATACTTTTGGCCTATTTTTGAGGCCTATGTTTACGGGAATATCCTCACAAAATATGGCCTCAAATATGGTACTAACGTACCTCCATTTTAGGATCCTGGAATTCCCATTGACAAATGCTGGATTTCCATGGATTTCCGATTGGAAATCCATAGGTGAAACCATAGATGAAACATGGGGAAAAAACACCGACCTTAAGCCAGTTGAAGTGATGGTCGAGAAAATCCGAAAATCCCCGATTCCTAGGCTTATCCCACTTATATAACAAGTACCCTCCAGTAAATTAACATAGACCCTGCCAGATAGGGATTGGAAGACTAGTTTCCACTATAAATTGGTCATTTTCAGGGTCTATGTTAATTTACCAGAGGGTATAGGTTATTGTTATAACTTCAGTCAACCAGTTGCTAAGTGTGGCCATCCTCCAAGTACCACCCGATCCCCCCCTTGGATGTGCATCACAATCAGTGTCCATCGACGCGCCGTCTGTGTTGTTCCCATTTCCACTTCCGTGAACCCTCCAGTAAGTGAACATAGCTATGGAAAATTACTAATTTAATCCAATCTGGTTGGTGGTTTCAACCATCTTGAAAAATATGAGTTCGTCAATGGGAAGGATGACATCTCATATATTATGGAAAATAAAAAAATGTGTGAAACCACCAACCAGCAATTTACTGATCTTATTGTAACTGATTGATGATTTCCGCAATTATCTTGATGGTGATTTCCATAGCAAACTGGCAGTTTACCAAACGTTAGAAGGTGCACATCCTGTTTCGAATTGGGCGAACTAACCATTACCAGTTATTGGGATGCACATCCAAGCAGCACCAATCGGCACAAGTGGCTCTGTAGTTGCTCTGAAGCTCTTCCTTACGGGAGGCTGTTTAATGATTTACCATCTGATTTTTTGAAGCGTAACATGTCCCATGAAAGGGTTGTTTCTATGTTTTTTTCTATGCTTTTCTATGGTATAATGATCGATCTATAATGATTTATAATATCTATACTTATCTATGATATTCATTGATATTCTACAATTGTATCTATAATTCGCTAGAATGATCTATATACTCTATTTATCTATAACCAGGTTGCCGAATTCTTTGCAATTCTCGGATCGCCTGGAAAGTTCCGCGTGGTTCCAAATGGTTCCAAGCTTCGACCGTCTGTCCATCCGCTTTGGCAGCACCTTTGTCCTTGGGATCTGTGCATGGAGTGGTTGAAGGGAAAACCTAGAGGAAAGCACGGGTTTTCCCAGTGAAAATAACGATTTTCCCGTTGAAAATCACGGTTTCCCATAGTTTCCTGTGAATTTTCTTGTCCAATTCCGGGAATGGCTGCAAATATTGGGAGCTGTGATGAGGTATGGACGCAGGAAATGTCGGCGTCTCAGTTTAAACCCCTTGGCTGATGGAGAGCAATTACTTGTATGCTTGCCAAGAGTGATCTGACTTGGAGGCAAAAAAAATCAAAAAAATTGAGTGTTAAAGTCAATTAAAATCATCGTTTCTAGTTTCTAGGTTGGCTTCCTTGCAACCAATATTTGGCCCTACAATGCTCATTTTTGGGGACGAAAGAAGCACTCCTTTGGTCACACGTTTGCAATGGACAAGGAGAAACATCGCCGACCCCCTGCCAGCTGGTGCCTCTGCACCTCCCGTGCCCAGTGTCAGTTGCATGCCATCTGCGAATGTGCGCAAGAGACAGGTACGGACAAATTGCCGATGCACCATAGCCTGAATCCCAAACAGATGCCAACTGAACTAGCGCTCAGATAAAAATCTGTTGCCCCCCCAAGAATGATCTTTTCAAGTATCCCACCCCCCAAAAAAATGAATACTATAATGAACCAATACGATATAAACCAGTTCCTAAAAACAGGTCCCAGCAACCAATCAAGCAAGCAAAATGATGTGTGCTCCAGCATTGGCCCGTGCTCACCACCAAGGATGCTTGCGTGCCTGGGATGAAAGGGAGCTGAAGCCTCCAGATCCCCCCGACGCCTCTTTTCGTTACATCTACCTGCTTCCAAACCCGATAAATCATCGCAGGGTACCATATAACTACTAGTGCTGAGTACCTCAGATCAATACCAAGCCGGGACTCCAAATCGCTTCTGCGCCGAATGCCGAATGCATAAACATCAATAAACATCAATAAACATCAATAAACATCAATAAACGAGTTATCTTCGGAGGTGATCCGAAAATGTGATGAAAAACATGGAAAAAAAAGTAGGACATGGTGCGTAAGCCCTGCTGTATGAGGTAGTGATGCACGGCACCCACGGCCAGTAGAGGTGGTATCGCCAGCACCGACTTCTCCAAACCGATATCCGGGTCCTGTTTTCGACCCAAAAGTAGGGGCATCTTGCCAGGGGGTCACGACCATGCCACTCACAAGGTCACAACATTTCCATAGTTCTTTTGAAACATCACAAACATCACGTTTCTTTGGGGTTAGACAGTTTGGAAGGAAAATTTTTGAGATGCAAACACCATCAGAAACCATACAATTGGCCCCTGAGGGATTCTGGCAAGTCGGTTGATAATTATTAGAGGCTGGACATGGTAATCTGGTACCGTGCTTGCCCAAAAGTGCTTATATAAGACTTAAGAGTCTTAAGAGTGTTGAATGACCCTTTGGGAAACCCTAGCCATCTCTTGAATTTCAACAAGAGCATGGTTTCGAACCCCTCACACACCAATAAGACATATATGGAACCTAGAAAATTGTTCTCTCTAGTCGAGAATCATCCTCATTCAAAAAGGCTCGTAAGCGTGGCGCTATATTGTCCACGAGATTTTCTGCTTCAACCACTAAAACTCTCTACTCACAGACTGGATTTGTTTGCAGCCCATATTTGCATCGCAAAAACTGTGGCCACCCCCTTCCTGTAAACCGCAACTCAGTAATCTCTCTCTATTCCTCTGTGCTTTTGTCTTCGGAGGAAAAAAGAAACGACGACGGCGACAAAAAAAAAACAGAAAACCATGGTGAAACCATTGCCCATAGCATCCATGGTGCTGCTATATATGGTAACATGGATCCCATCAATATACCCCCAATGTTAGCATATATACCATACATGGATCCTATGGGTTGTAAATCCTCCATGTCTTTTAACAAATGAGCCTCCAGGTCGAAGGCTAAGAAGTCGGAGTTCCGCGGCACGTCCGACAAAATGATGAGCTCCGCACCATTGCCTGGAGCGATGATCTTGCGAAAATCGCGTAGCTATTTTGGGGTGAACAGAAGGCTACCATGATTTGAGGATCTTTAACACAAAAAGTTGCTGTTTTCAGATGTTTTCAACACTTTTGGCCTTCTTAGTGTTTGGGGATGTTGGGGGTATGATTTGAGGAGTTCAGATGAGTTAAGTACCTTCTCAGGAGGTGTTTGGATCCATAAGGTATAGTTGGACGTTGGATGTTGGATTCAGAGTGCTTTTGCCCAATTTGAACGGATTGGATGTGATTGTTGTTTTAGGACCATGGTTTTTAAGTTCAAATTAGAGGGGTATCCTACAACCAATTCCGGGCTGCTAAGGGGAACTTGCTAAGAACATGGATATATGACTTGGATATATCGCTGTGTGCACCTCTAGGAAGATAAGCGAAGGGAAGAAAATAAAAACTCATGTTCTGGGGACTTCAACGGGCATCCTTGGGAATGTGATGGGAGAATGAAGGGAAAACTGAGTTGGGAACACATGGGAATACAGAATATATATGAATATATGAGGCTAAGCGGGGAATAGGTGGGAATATGATGGGAACATGGAATCTTCGGCTACATCCCATTTTTGGACCCCATCCCATTGGTGGTTTCTAATGCAATGAACTTCCAGTTGGGGATGGTTCCCATCGCCCATCCCCTGGAAATCGTGACATGGGATTGGTATGGTTTGGTTATGGTGGAGTTGACCTGTCTAGTTTTTGTTTCATGTTTAGATTGGTATGGTTTACCGGATTTCAATGAATACAAAATTATATACATATAGGTTGGGTTTGGATGGACATTTTGTCTAAATGCATTGATTGTAAATGTAGGACCTGCCAGCCTATCTCATGCCGTGACTCATGCCATTGTATAGTATGTTTGCATCATATCTCACGGTACTGCAACACTAAGGTGACAACCTTGCTTACTCCCAAGCTCAACTCCCAACCAAAGCAGCAGGCAAGTTGCGAATGGCATTCGATGCCTCGCTGGATTGTTCCGCAAACAGTCCAGGCTTTTAGTCATCATGTGGAGTCAATACTTTCAATTGGTAGAACTATGTGGCACATGCAGCACAATAAACTTCGTCCATATTATATATAATAAATAATATATTAAATACCAGTATTACAGCAGTATGACACACATTGAAACACGAAAGCAGGGGCACAACTCCTCATGGGGCTGGCGATGCCCGCAGGCACCTCGTAGCAAATGTCGGACACCGCCTTTTCCAAAGCTCCGGGTCCTTTGCTGAAGTCCTTGGACGTGGTCGGGACCATCGCAGTGTCAACAAAATCAGATAGGAGAAGTCGAAAACAACAAAGAAAAACTTCTTGGTGGTGCAATAACCATCTTGAAAAATATGGAAGTCAAATATTAGTCAGTCAATGGGAAGGATGACATCCCATGATTATCTCATATTATCTCATATCTGAAATGGAAAACAAAAAACTATCCATTTATAGTTGAACATGATCCATTGATAGTTGATTTACCCATTAAAAATTGTGGATCTTTCCCATTAAAAATTCATGTTTGAAACCACCAATCAAAAAAAAAAAAACATCCGAAATCTCCTGAATCCTTCCCGATCCTCCCGATCCGAACC
Organism: Cladocopium goreaui; assembly: GCA_947184155.2. Classification (NCBI taxonomy): domain Eukaryota; class Dinophyceae; order Suessiales; family Symbiodiniaceae; genus Cladocopium; species Cladocopium goreaui. Next base: position 351,000 of record CAMXCT020002201.1, read on the forward strand.
CATCTTGGATCCAGGGGTCGTATCTGGTGCTGAGCTGAACCGTCAGCAGGCCACTGTTCTTGATGGCCTAGGAAGCTCCCCATCTGGATCAAATGCGCGGGAAATATCGGATGGAAATATAGGGTAGGTGGATGTAGGTGGGGTGGTGCTTTTCATTCTGTGCACTTTTTTGTCCATAATGAGCTCGCCCTTCATCACCCTTCATCATGCGCTAGCTCCTTTTCTTATCTGCTTTCTCCATGCGAGATTCTGCGAGATGTCTTACAAGCTGCAATGACGACCAACACATACCACCATCACCTACAAGGGAACAGCACATGGTTTCCGAAAAACATCTTCCACGACCTGACTCACGTGGACCTGACTCACCAAGGTGAACATTTTCGTGATCCAGCACAAGCCAGGCCATCTATGGCCATCTCCATCAAAGATCAAACGGCGACAGCGACCAGCAAAACCATGTTCAAGAATGAAGACCTTGTTGATGCTGTCTTTTTGAATTTGTTGTCACATGTGCATCTCAAATATCTCAATTTCATTCAATTTCACCATTGAAATTTGCTCTTCCCCTCATAGTCCTTCTTGTTCACGACCTGTTCCCCGATCTTGGCATCCAACTTTTGCATCTGTGGAGCTGGCGTCTTGTTGGGATCAGGTCCGAGTCGTCCTCCCTGAACCGCCGACAGCCACCAGTCAGGAGCTTTCTTGATGAGCTCAAGCACCAAATGTCCGTCAGAAAATGTCCAAGTAGACTCCTCCACATTCACCTCCCAAGGCATTGGTGATTGGTGGTAAGCAAGGTCAAGAAAAAATAGGAGCAGTTAAAGGGTGCAAAAATAGGATTCCCCTACCACAAAATAAGGTCACTTGGAGTTGGACATAAAGTTTACTCACTCTAGCTGAAGCATTGAAACCCATATGAAATCCTGGCGCTGCTTCAACCAGCTTTTCAATCTCACTTCGGAAACTTGTCAACTCTTGGACTCTTGCGGCATCCAAAATGCTTCAAAAAGGCCCCCGGGCCCAGATCTCTTCAGCCACACCTGCGCGAAGAGTTCGTGATCCAAAATCTTGGACTCCGCTCCGCCCGTTGCTACTTCCACTTCCAAACGCTGGGGATGTATCGAAACCAGCGGCTTTTCACCCAACGGCACCGTGATGGTTACCGCGTCGCTGGTCTGAAGCCATGTGGCACCGTTGTCTGGATCGAAAACGGGCACAGGTTCCATGGCTGAAGAGGCGGAGAGATTTCTAAAACAATATATGGTCACGGCGAATCATTCCCCAAAAATGTAAATCTAGTAGTGACTAGTGCGAATCAACTGGGCAGAACTACATTGCTACATATTCATACATATTAGTCTCTATAATTCATGTTTAAATTATGCAAATGAAATCACCCCACCCCCAAGGTTGACCCAATACGGATCTGTGCATCTGCGAACAAATTAGCAGCGGGCCAGCTTTCAACTACAGTGATCTTCATCGACTGACTGGACAGAAATTATACAGTGCCTGCATTGCACTATATTGCACTTTTAACTCTAACTTCTATCAGATTCTATCAGATTCTAACATCCATGATGATCTATGATTGGATCATGATTGATCATATGACTTCACGTGACAATGTCACGCAATCGCGATACATCGCGGCCTCTAGCTTGATCCGTTAAGAAGCTCTCGGCTGGGCTAAAATGAAACCAAGCCAATGGCGATCAGCTTGTACCAGGCTGGTGCGGTGGAATGCCCGAAGTGGGTGGCGTGTTTTCACATGTTTTCACGTTCATGCAAAGATAATGCAAAGATATGAGGCAGCATATGAGGCAGCATATGAGGCAATAGTTATCTTATGTTATCTTCCTCTTCTCGGATTCTGGAGGACCCGACATGGCCCGACGCAGCCAGCCAGAAACCAATCAAACTCCCAGCATGGATATGCATGGATCGTGGAAAATGTTCTAAACAGCTCCAAAGGGTTGAAATCATGCACAGAAAACGGTATTTATATATAATTATATAACATAGACCCGGGCAAGCCGGCGGCGGAAGTTTCCCAAACATAAATGACCTATAGTTCAAAGACACCCTGTCCCGACCGTGTCCTTCCCTCGACAACCGTTTGATTTTTTCAGCGAGAGACGAAGCAAAGTCTTCACACTCCACACTTCACACTGCACTCTTCGCACTCCAAACTTCAAACTTCACACTCCACACTTCACACTTCTCACTTCTCACTGCTTCCTTCACACTCCAAACCTCACACTTCACACTTCACACTTCACACTGCGCTCTTCGCACTCCAAACTGAAACTTCACACTCCAACACTTCACACTCCACACTTCACACTTCACACTTCTCACTTCTGACTGCTTCCTTCACACTCCAAACCTCACACTTCACACTTCACACTTCACACTGCGCTCTTCGCACTCCAAACTGAAACTTCACACTCCACACTTCACACTCCACACTTCACACTTCACACTTCTCACTTCTCACTGGTTCCTTCACACTCCAAACCTCACACTTCACACTTCACACTTCACACTTCACACTGCGCTCTTCGCACTCCAAACTGAAACTTCACACTCCACACTTCACACTCCACACTTCACACTTCAGACTTCACACTTCTCACTTCTCACTGCTTCCTTCACACTCCAAACCTCACACTTCACACTTCACACTGCGCTCTTCGCACTCCAAACTTAAACTTCACACTCCACACTTCACACTTCACAGTCCACACTTCACACTTCTCACTGCTTCCTTCACACTCCAAACCTCACACTTCACACTTCACACTTCACACTGCGCTCTTCGCACTCCAAACTGAAACTTCACACTCCACACTTCACACTTTTCACTTCCCACTGCTTCCTTCACACTTCACACTTCACACTGCACTCTTTACGCCCCACACTTCCCACTGCTCTAAACCTACGCGCAACAAAAAAACACTAGTGCCAAAATGGAGAAAATCTGCTAACAAATTTATTTCGCAGCCTTCATGCAGCCACTCCAAGACGATTTACGAAGTCCAGCTGCAAAAGACATTACGCATGCAGCCAAAGCAAGAAGCAACCTTGACGCAGCCATTCCAATGCGATCTGCGGAGACTGAGTTGCAAAACACAAGAGAACTACGCGCAATGGCGTCGGAAATTGTAGCTTCAAAACCGGATCTCGACGCCAGAGCGAAAAAAAGACGATTTTGAAGCACTTTTTAAAAGGATTTTTAGAAGGAAAATCACTAGCGCCAAAATGGAGAAAAAAACGCATTTCGTGCGAGACTTCCTTCAAAACTCCATCGGCAACTCATCCACCAGCACCACTTGCAATCCCATTTACATTGCGGGAACGATCCTAGTTGCAAATCACAATGGAATTCTGTCCACCACGCATGCACGAAAAACACTTGAAACCCCATTTACAATGCGGAACCGATCCGACCATGATCCGACCATGATCCAAGAATGATCCGACCACACACACGAGACCGTCTCGCACCCGTCGCACCGCAGAGGTAGATCATCGACGTTCGAGGACGGACTTTGTATGGAAAAACATAGGCTTTCGTGCATCTGCTATCTCTCAAAAACGCATTTCGTGCGAGACTTCCTTCAAAACTCCATCGGCAACTCATCCACCAGCACCACTTGCAAACCCATTTACATTGCGGGAACGATCCTACAGTTGCAAATCACAATGGAATTCTGTCGACCGCACATGCACGAAAAACACTTGAAACCCCATTTACAATGCGGAACCGATCCGACCATGACCCGACCATGATCCGAGCATGATCCGACCACACACGAGACCGTCTCGCAACCGTCGCACCGCAGAGGTAGATCATCGAGGTTCGGGGACGGACTTTGTACGGCAAAACATAGGCTTTCGTGCATCTGCTATCTCTCAAAAACGCATTTCGTGCGAGACTTCCTTCAAAACTCCATCGGCAACTCCTCCACCAGCACCACTTGCAACCCCATTTACAGTGAGGGAACGATCCTAGAGTTGCAAATCACAATGGGAATTCCATCGGCAACTCATTCACCAGCACCACTTGCAATCCCATTTACATTGCGGGAACGATCCTACAGTTGCAAATCACAATGGAATTCTGTCGACCGCACATGCACGAAAAACACTTGAAACCCCATTTACAATGCGGAACCGATCCGACCATGATCCGAGCATGATCCGACCACACACGAGACCGTCTCGCAACCGTCGCACCGCAGAGGTAGATCATCGAGGTTCGGGGACGGACGTTGTATGGAAAAACATAGGCTTTCGTGCATCTGCTATCTCTCAAAAACGCATTTCGTGCGAGACTTCCTTCGAAACTCCATCGGCAACTCCTCCACCAGCACCACTTGCAATCCCATTTACAGTGAGGGAACGATCCTACAGTTGCAAATCACAATGGAATTCCATCGGCAACTCATCCACCAGCACCACTTGCAACCCCATTGACAATGCGGGAACGATCCTACAGTTGCAAATCACAATGGAATTCTGTCGACCGCACATGCACGAAAAACAGTTGAAACCCCATTTACAATTCGGAACCGATCCGACCATGGTCCGAGCATGATCCGAGAATGATCCGACCACACACGAGACCGTCTCGCAACCGTCGCACCGCAGAGGTAGATCATCGAGGTTCTGGGACGGACTTTGTATGGAAAAACATAGGCTTTCGTGCATCTGCTATCTCTCAAAAACGCATTTCGTGCGAGACTTCCTTCAAAACTCCATCGGCAACTCATCCACCAGCACCACTTGCAATCCCATTTACATTGCGGGAACAATTTCTTTGACTAACTCGTTCCCTAGCGAACACTTTCTTTGCTAACTCTTTCTTTTCTCTTTCTTTGACTAACTCTTTCCCTCACTAACTCTTTCTTTGACTACCTCATATATCCTGACTAACTCTTTCTTTGACTAACTCTTTCCCTCACTAACTCTTTCTTTGACTAACTCTTTCCCTCACTAACTCTTTCTTTGACTAACTTTTTCTTTGACTAACTCTTTCTTTGACTAACTCTTTCCCTCACTAACTCTTTCTTTGACTAACTCTTTCCCTGACTACCTGTTTCTTTGACTAACTCTTTCTTTGACTAACTCTTTCCCTGACGAACTCTTTCTTTGCTAACTCTTTCTGTGACTAACTCTTTCCCTCACTAACTCTTTCTTTGACTAACTCTTTCCCTGACTAACTGTTTCTTTGCTAACTCTTTCTTTGACTAACTCTTTCTTTGACTAACTCTTTCCCTGACTAACTCTTTCTTTGACTAACTCTTTCCCTGACTAACTGTTTCTTTGACTAACTCTTTCTTTGACTAACTCTTTCCCTGACGACCTCTTTCTTTGCTAACTCTTTCTGTGACTAACTCTTTCCCTCACTAACTCTTTCTTTGACTAACTCTTTCCCTGACTAACTGTTTCTTTGATAACTCTTTCTTTGACTAACTGTTTCTTTGCTAACTCTTTCCCTCACTAACTCTTTCTTTGACTAACTCTTTCCCTGACTAACTGTTTCTTTGACTAACTCTTTGTTTGACTAACTCTTTCTTTGACTAACTCTTTCCCTCACTAACTCTTTCCCTGACGAACTCTTTCTTTGCTAACTCTTTCTTTGACTAACTCTTTCCCTGACATTCTAAAAGTCCGTAACACGGAAGTTTCTCCCCCTAAACTTCCTTTGATTATGTATATATCGGGATTCAACCATCCCCGGAAAAAAGGCGACCAAGAAACACATGGCTATGATATTCCTTCATTGTTGCGGTTGATGTTGCTGGTGGTTAATAAGCCCCCAATAATTACCATCTGGTTATTTAACATAGCCATGGAAAATCACCATTTTTAATAGGTAAACCATCTATAAATGGGCCATGTCCCATGGCTATGTTAAATAACCAGATGGTAATCCCAATTGAATATCAAAGAGCACATCTTCGCTGCGCAATTCCCTGAGCCATCCCGACATAGAGCTGTCGTTCGTTGAGGAATGGCGAGTCAATCTGCGACCAGCGACCAGCGCTTGAGGTTATGGAGGTTTTAGGGGCACGCGATGAGATGAGAAAATGGTAGAAAATCATTGTCCTATTCTTCTGGATGAATTATAGTAATTCATTGACCTAATAGCTGTTATATTGATATGCTGTTATCATACAGCCATTTTGGGATGATTCCGCTTACTAACCATGATTCCAATGACGTCACGACGTAAGGTCATGCTCAAATTCATCCATATGATTGCATTTGGCCTGAGGATTCTAAGCTCCAACAGTTCCCTATGTCACTGCCAATGTTTCAATCGAACTCTCTAGCTTGCTAAAAGCACTGCGGGCCTTTACCAATCGATTGTTGGCCTTGTTCTGGAAATACGTCGGGCTTTCTGCCATCAAATTACCTCTGCAGAACCACAGCTTCACAGACGAAAACTGGACAACTCTCAAGACCCAGCAGTAAACGGCCACTTTGTTCACCAACATGATTCCCGAATCTCCATAAAGCTCCAGCGTCGGTTTCACTGGGGAGCCATCCAGTTTATCATACTTTATCATACTCCAAGAAACTGGCGTTTCTTAGGGGTTGAAACTCTAGGGTTGAAACTGGCCGTTGAAGATCCTACGGTTGAAACTGGCTTTTCTGTTTACCCCCAGGGTGCCATCACTTTATCATCCAAAATTGGCAAAGTTTTGTTGAAACCTTTGGGCTCCTCCTGTCCCCTGATGTCTGCCTTGTCGTCCCAGGTAAACCTCGATGGACATCACCAAAGATTCCCGGTAGGGATCGATGGCAGGGTTCGTTACCTGGCGAACTCGCTCCCTCGAACGAGCTTTTTTGGATAAGCAGGATATCATGGAATATCACACGGGTTCCTATAGGTGGAATATATATATATATATATACAATGGAATCATGGAATTTCTAATAGAAAACAATGGGGGATAATACATTGAATTTATGGAATATTAATCATGGAATCAAGGAAATAAGTGAAGATATAACAACTGGAATACATTGGAATACTGTATCAGTTGATAGAATCCACGATTGAAGATACTGAAGTCACGACATCCTCCAGTAACGTTGGATTTTTTCAGCCATCTTATGCAAAATCCAGAGGGTAGCATATTGTCATAGGGCCTCATAGGGACTGAACTGGGGGACATCATAGTATAACTCAGTGTAACTATCAGGGAAATGTATCATCTCTAAGAAATCATGGCCAATGCTGGTTTCAGTATTCCTTCATAACTCCATAGCAAACAATTCTGCGGCCCATTAACCTACTCAACCAAGGTTTACCCCGAACAGAACGATGACCATCATGGCTATGACAGTAACTAGTGATAGGTTCTAGTGATTGGAACCGATTACTCATCACAACGACGTAGCTACTAAGCCATGTGTAGAGGAATGTGTATAGAAGTGTGAAGTGTGTATATATATATATGTACACATATTAAGAGAGACAGAGGATTTCCCTATATATCTAAGATGAAGTCTTACATCAATATTTGCCCAGAGAAAATGAGGATGAATGAGGATAATATCCAGGATACTGACAATGGCACATAGCTATGGCAATCCCTCCTGATTCTATTCGAATGGCTGGCCCAATGGATCCCAATGGCCATTGTCGCTGCGCTGGATCCATGGTTCCCCCTGGTTCCCCTTGGCCTGTGCAAAGCGCTGGGTGAAGTAGTCATAGAGCACATGGGCCTAGCTGGAGCCACCGGGTTTCGAAAAAGGGACCCGGGAACCATTGAAATGACCGAGCCAAAAAAATAAATTGTCTTAGCCCCCTCAAAAGGCAGAAACTGAGATGACCTATAGGAATCTATAGGACCTATAACCTAGAAAACCAATGAAAACGACCCGTTTGACTAATCGACCCTAGTTACGAAGACCCACTCAATTAGTGGGAATTCGCCAACAAAAACAAGGAGTTGCCGCATTGCCTGGGGTTGAACTGTTGAACAATTCGCCAAGGTTCACCACATGTGCCACCACCAAACAAGGCTTGCATGGTACCCATCTGAGTCCCCGGACACGATTGGAGAGTACTGCCAGAGGTTTGTCCTTAGAGTCGCTGAAAAATGCCTCACCGGGATGGTTATATAGTGATCATTATATATATAATTCATGATCATTATATATATATATATATATGTGTGTGTGTGTGTGTTATAAAATCATCATTTATATAATCTATTTGTATATCCATTTATATGTTGTGAAACTGGCATTGAAAAACATGTCCAGCCCATTTCCAGCTCCGCTACTCCGACCACCAAGATCTGAGGCGGCCGAGGCGCGTTTCCCATACAAAAGGTGGGTTCCTTTCCTGTCTGAGCCATTGTTTCCACCACCATTTCCACGTCCTGCGCTAGGAATGGAAGGATCACACATTTTTTGGCCCAAGAAAAAAGTTGGGTTCAACATGAAAACCGGTAGAAAAACTCGGACATGAATGGATATGATTGGAAAAAGGGACATGAATTAGCAAAAATGGGACTGGCCACCAACAATGAGGTCAAATTGACGGTTTCATCGAAGCAATCTGGATGTTCCGATTAAACATGTGAAAAAACACCAAGAGGTTGACACCACCAAGCAGTAAAAAAAAAAAGGCGTGGCATGGCTCGAAATGAATGACCCCTGAAACATCCTGAAACTATTTCATTTGAAGCCAAAAAAATCAAAGAAGAAACATCAACTGAAGCATCCCATGATATCCCATGGCCGCTGGTGGCTGATATCCCTGAAAGTTGGGATCATCCAAGTAGGTTGAAAAAGACGAAGCAATCCCATCCCATGTTAAATACCCCCCCTGCAAATCCTGGTTTAGACTGGCTCGAAATATGTTTGGTGCCCCTTCTTTGAGGTATGTGTTTTTTTTTGATCAGCTATAATCCAGATGGTTTGAGCATGTTGAAACCCACTTGTTTGATCATGTTTGACAGTTTCCTGATGTTTATCTTAACCCCCTATTCAAATTCCTTGGCAGTCATTGGCCCCAAACCATGGGATATATATATAATATTTATATATGCAAGTCCATGATGAATTGAATTCCCATAGGATCCATGTATGGTATATGCTAACATTGGGGGTATATTGATGGGATCCATGTTACCATATATAGCAGCACCATGGATCCTATGGGATTGGTTAACCCTAAACCCACCTCCATTATCTCCATTATCTGGGGATCGGAGGCACCAACCGAAATCAAGCGCCTCAATGGTGTAGCCCATGTCGAAGAGCAGAGTCAGCAGATTCTCTTCCATGGCCTTGCTCGTGCCCCGGTCCCCGTGCTGCCCGGTCCTTTTGGAGGGAGAACCAGCAGCAGCTTCCCAATGGCACGAAATAAGAAATGGCAAAATCTTGTTTAGCCCTGATATAGATGAGAAACTGTGCCAAAATGACGGAACATGATGATCAACTGTGTGAGATGGAATGGGATGAACGGGGGTAGTTGTGTTATTTTCAGACAAAACCAGAAAAACCCAAGGACCATGGCTATACGAGGTCCCCTAAGGATTGTGGCTGGGGGAGGGTCTTGCAACGGGGGACCTCTTCTGATCATGCAAAAATGAGCATGTTGCTTTTCGAGAATCGTATTCTTGCGATAAGTGTGGATCATTTCGACATATTTCAACCCAAAAAATCATAGGGTAGTCACCGGGTAGTCCATAAAATTTGGAAAGATCTGGGACCCTATATATTTTCATATGCCAAATGAATATGTCCAAAACCACACGGCCCATGGCAGGCCCATGTGCAAACCGCCTTAGGCACAACCAGCTCATGATCCGTGGCCAAAAAGGGCTGCGGCTCCATCGCTTCCCGAAAGACCTGCTGGAATCACCCGGCAAAATTTGGCGACCCTCTGGTAAACATACAAAAAACTATGGAAAATCACCATGTTTAATGGGTAAAACCACTATTTCTATGGTCCATGTTCAATAGCTATTTTGACATAACCAGAGGGTATTTCAGCACCAGAAATTAGGAGTTCTATCAATGGCCATGACTCAGGAACCGAGAAAAAATGGAGGTACCTACCATTTTTTTGAGGCCTATTTTTCAGGCCTATGTTTTTGAGAATATCCCCAGAAAATATGGCCAAAAATATGGTACTAACGTACCTCCAATTTAGGATCCTGAAATGACCATTGATTCTATGGAGTTCTCTACATTTCTCTCTCAAAACATCTTTGAATGGGAAGATATTCTTGCGGGATATTTCACAAAGAGTCTGGGGTGTGTCTGAAAATGGGCTTCATAGCTGTGCAGCCTATGTTTTTATGGGGAAAATGATGCTGATTGACCAGAGGATTTGCAGTATCTTCGCTCCCTTAACCAGCAATGGGCACCATTTTTAAGAACGGTAAACCATCTATTTCTATGGGCCATGTTCCATGGCTATATTAAATAACCAGAGGGTAACTGTGGGGATGTTTTATTATACGTCCACCGGAAAAAACATGTCGAATGTTACAGAGGAAATGGATAGAAATGGTGATGTTCTGGAATTCCACTAGGGAAAACTCATAACGAGGGGCGAAAGGGAAAATGACACTCACGAATTTGAATATCTTAAGGAGTGAGCCATCGAGTTAGATGAGTTAGGGTATGACATAAGTTTTATCATTACTAGAGATACTAGAGAAAAGCAGATGAAAATTACATGATATTACATGCTATTACATGCTATTACATGATATTACATGATATTACATGATATTACATGCAAAAGCTGTATAGTTACAATCTGACAATCAAGACTTCCATATATTCAAAACTAGCTGGACATGATCAGAACAAAACTTCGCCCGTTCCTTGTTCCAATCACCGTACGGCTTCTTGAAGGCCATCCTTGGTGCGATGGATGGCCTCTCCACGTCTTCCAATTATGGCTAACGGATACCAGAAAAAAACACCAGAAAAATACCATCCAACATCATCCAACATCATCCAGCATCATCCAACATCATCCAACATCTCAACAAACTCCAGCAGTTCTCCATCAGCGTTTGTGTGTGGCCCAGTGGCTTTTGCTTCACTGCTTCGTTCTCAATGAGTTCACCTGTGTGCAAGTCGATGGCCACCATCTTGCCAGGCCCCAGCCTCCCTTTGGATTTGAACATGTCCTCAGCGAGAAGAAAATCCCGCAGGTTCTGTGGATTCGTATGAGGTACAGTAGTTAATCAAAATCCACGGCCATGGCCATTATTATTGAAGGATGAGTATAAGAAACCATGCCTCATTGCATGGAACCAAGGGATGAATCGATGAATGGCAAATTCTGGTGAAGTGGGCCTGGGTTGCCTTCCGCACCTTACACGTCTGAAAATGTGGGATGATGTACCACCCTAACATTACCTTTTTTTGAGGGAAAATGATGATCGACCAGTGGAGTTGGGGATGCCCTATTTCCAGATAAACCATGATAAACCCACATGGCAAAGATTTGCAAAGTACAGTACACACTTGAAGTCACTCAGCAATAACCCAGAATTCTTTTTCGGGCTGGGCTAAGATGGGCTAAGCATGAATAAGAATGGAGTGAAGTTGAAACACTGCTATACACTGCTGTTAATCGAGATTAGCAACACACACGTACATTCCATATAATGTTAAATATAACCAAATGAAATATGGTATGATGGATTTTGCCTTATGCAATGCATAAACACACACAGATAGATATATACACCCTGAGAGTCCCAGGGGTATCCTTTGCACGTGATTTGATAGAAAGACTAGCCTTTGCCACAACATTCGTAACCACGCTAACCACGCTGAGCACACAGTATCCATCAACTGGGCACACTCTTTTTGACCACTGCTAAAGCGCACGCTGTGCTGACGTGACATTTAACCTTGGATGCTCAGCGCTCACGCCAAGAGTGTTTCATGAACTCACATTGAAGTCAAAGTTGCGTCTTTTGTCAGATTTATGCGAGAATGCTGTAGAGGAGCTGTGCCACACGCCATTTCATGGATAACATCCTAGAGAAGAGAAGCATTTAAGCGCTCCAAGCATGGGCACACACACACATACATGTCAAGCGTGCAACAAAAAACAACATATAAAGCACTTTGATGACATGGCCATCAAGACAATTCAGTCCTGAGCTTGGACAATTTGATGCAATATCGCCGCTGTTTTTGTGGATTTTGGTGGGCATTGAGAGAAATGCCTAAGCTACAACAAACACATCCATGCATTTTTAAGACACACTGCACTCAACATGTTATGTTCAATGATAACTGATGATGTTCAAGGCACGCTTTAGCCACATCATTCCATCCTCATCATGGAAACAGTGCACATAGCGCGGGTTTTCTCCTTAAAGCCAGTGGCTGTGAGAAAGGTTGATACAACTAAAGCTCAGACCATGTAAGAGCAGGGCAAGTGGTTATTTGATTTTGGGACATCTATGAACCAATTGTATGTTTTTGTCAAAATTGTATCTTGCCAAAGCACTTTCAAGTCTTGCCAGTTTGGCCACGTGGCCAAGAGCCTCAGAAGCAATGGCCCCTTCATTTCGAAATTCATGAGCTCAGCCATGGGCCCTTTATCCTGACTGCTTTGGTGCCCCAAGCTTTGCAGTGGCCAAGGCACGTGGATCTTGGGACGGATGATCCAGTGAGGTTTCCCTCCAATCCTTAGCAGCGGGGAGAGGTCATTTTTGGCGGTATGAACTCTGACGCCCTAACACATTTGCATGGTAAAATACATGATATGACATTGTGATATACCATAAGCACACAAGTATTACATACCCCGCTGTAGGTGCACATGTAATGAAAGTCGTTTGTTTTAAGTATGCGCGTCAGCTTTTAAGCACCAGAAAAAGTATTCTATTCACGCCCAGACCAGCGCGTGCAAAGGCACAAGCAAGAGAGCCGCGTGAGCTCAATGTGTGCATCAATGTAAGTCTGCGCTGCAGCATGGAAATCTTGAGCTTGCTGAGGTGACCTGAAAATCAACAAACATGACGCGTTCTTGCTTTTGAAATGGGTGTGTAAAAATGTTATCACTGCTTTGCGAGGAACAAAATTAGGCCACCGGCAGGAATCGTTTACCCCTTTCCATGATCCCAAAAACTCTCGCCATTGCATTCCTTGGTTCAATTGTTTTAACTCATTGATTGAGATTCAAACGGCTTGCAGCACTTACTTACAATGGCTAGAATTCAATTCAGCATCAAAAGGATGGACCTGCCTTAGAAGTTTATTAACTTGTAAATATCACTTATCCAGCGCGAACAGACATGATACTTTAGTTGAATGTTGTAGCGCAGGCTAGTCTTTCTATCAAATCACGTGCTAAGGAAACCCCTGGGACTCTCAGGGGATCTGACCCGATGACTTTACAAATGCGGGTACACAATCAATGTCAAAAGTGGTTGAAATTGCAGAGTACAGCAGTGGTAAGTTTGAAATGCATGCGCAAATCTACTTTGAATACCCATGCATGCATTGTCGTAAGTGCAACAACGGGTCAGGCACAAGTATGCCAGCGGCGTTCTCTCATCAGAAAAAGATCGGTTGGCAATGGCCCTCCTCATCGCATCATGGAGCCACTCCAAGATACAGCGGCCATTGTAAGCTTTCGCAGTCATCATCAGTGAACCATCTTTCTTCACAACCTTACGTGACAACCAATCACTAGGGGTTGAGACCCATGTCTACCCTTTCAACCACAGACATAAGGTACTAGCCCATTATTAAGCTTGTGTACTCAGTGCGTGCATGCAAGCAACCAAGCGAGGGGTAAAGCACTTTTGTGAGTGCGCTATTTTGTGAGTTTGCGTGAAGGCTTGGAAGTCATCATAGGCATTTGAAAGCTGTTCCGCAAATGTATTTCCGGGCCAAAAGTTGTCGTCACAGAGCATCACCCTCAGCTAGATATGCAGTATGAGTGCATGCACGGCATGCTGACATGACATTTGTGTTTCACGTGGTTTCTAATGTTACTAAGTACGCTGATGATCAGATCACCGATGACAAAGATGAACAAAACAATTCTGTAACTAGCGCAAGATATATTTGCTGTCGCGTGTGGCATGGTACGTTACATCCACGTGTTGCCAAGTATCAGCGCACTGGCATTAGTGCTGTAAAGGAGGCCAAGGTTTAGCACGTGCATAGTGCACCAACGCAGAAGTCCAGGATGGAAGCCGATCAGTGCGACCAATGGACCTCAGAATTGGGGCCAAAGGGCCTGGTTCAAAACCTATCCCACCAAAACAAAATAACTTGCAAGTAGTAGAGTAATTCTTTATTAGTACAGGTATATAATTATTTTTGATTCTAGAACCGAAGAAATTCAACAAAAACGGTTTTTCTTTGGGGTAATTGAAAAACTTAACATCTCTAGTCATGCTTAGCAACTTGGTTGTTCGGGCATTTGATTCAGCAGAAAATCACTCAAATCATGCTCGGATTGCCAGCAAGGTGAGCCAGGCTTGACATCATAGTAAAGAAATGGTTGCTGAACCCGTGCCTCACACTTGAAACATACGGGATACTGAGAACCTCCTTTCCAGCTCGACTTGAATGAGAAAATGTCTTTGAACCAGCACCAATCCCCACGGACCTCTGTGATGGCAAACTTTCTGCCTCCCTCAACCACGTTTTGCCCTGCTCGGGCTGCTTGACCAGGTGGCAATGGACCGCCGTCGATGCTACAAGATGGATACTTGGCTTGAAACGCCAAATTCAACCTCCAAACCAGGTATCTGAAGATACTATCAAGGGTATTGCGGCGATACATGTGTTCTTACCTGACAGCTGCCAGCAAAAATCGACTGCTTCTGATGGATCGTGGGCGCCAAAGTGGCAAACTTAAGAATATCCCAATCATTTTTTCCCCTGGTCGGATGCGACACGCATCCCCATACAATCCAAGGGGGATGTGATGATCACTAGCAGGGTGGTCCATGGCCCACGGAGATTGAATCTCGGGAGACCTGTAATGAGACCAGTACTGTTGAACCAATGCATCAGGGATGGATATCTTGATCTTGTTGAACAGGTAGTCCAATACCGAAAGAGGGTCTAATACATCCAGTTCTCGAAGCTCAAACCCCTTCGGGTTTTTTTGACTTCAACTGCACTGTGAGTCTCTGACTTTCCTTGTTTCCCAGGGACATGAACAAATTCATGCTTAGTCAAAATGAATTGTTGAAGAGAAACCAGATTTGTGATATCATCAGAACAAGTATTCAACAGTGATGACCTCATTGGTTCTCCTGACTTTGATGTACTTGATTGTGTCTTATGTTCAAACATGTTCAAAAGTTCAAAATAAAATCAATCTTCATGCTAAGTCAGTGTTCCTGGCCGAGAAGCCACCGGAATGCTACAGAATCGCCAGAAGTCTCGGGATGGATTCTTTCCAGAATATGAGCCCAGCCGACGGGTCCAAGGGTGAGAAGATTTCCTTCCACTCTCCTAACGATGACAGAGTGAAGGTGGCAATATGCCCATCAAGATATGCATCATCAGTCTTTCCATTGGGTGACCTTTTTCTAACAAAACAGTTATGTGAGCATGCATAGGCCAAGATACTTTCACATGAGCATCCACGCCCTTCACGGCCCTCTTGACACTGGAAACCTTGGATCATGTTTGCATGGGCAAATGTAAGAACCCCAAATTCAATTAGCTACTGTAATGAAATATGTATAGCTTCAAAATAAGGGCACAAAAAATGTTGCCCGAATGCTAAGCTGTGTTCATATCCTGCATGTATTTGCTATGTTTATCCCTTCATGACACCGACTGATGTTTACTAAATTCTTTTCTGGTGCGTACTGTACTTGATGGCAGATTTATTTTTCATGCTGGTCCTCTGGTGTTCCAAGGTGTCCAGCCACTTGCATCCATTGCTTGCCAAGGATCTCCAGCTGCGACGTCATCGATTGCAGATTGAGCAACGAAGGCCAAACCGTCACCTGCGGGGGGACGGGGGAAGGTGTGAACAAGTTGGATTGAGTGTGCATGTTCGGATTCGTTCAGAATTCCTGATACATAAAATTTGAAATTTAGAAAATATTTGATGGCAAACCCAGCAGGAACAACACAGATTTCGAGTGTTGATTCAGGTTAAGTTTGGCGATTGATTGTCATGTGTTTTATCATAATTTAATTCACTGGGTTGATCCCATGATAAACCGAAAATATTTTGAAACAACAGAAACATATTACATCAATCACAAGAGAAACTGCAACGTTTCAGCTTGGTTTTCGCCCGTGCATACCACCATGGTTCACGCGTGAAGTCACGCATGTTCAACCGGTCCACTCAGAGCAATTGCTCTTCACCTGCAGTGCCTTCACTTCCCCATCACCCATCCTATGAACTAGATTGGGACCAACACTGATGGACCGTGTGAACGAAGAAAACCTCATTTGTCATCATGAAGTATTTTTCATATTATTAATAATGTTTAATTATATCAATATCCAGCATTCAACAAACAGCGAAGTACATGATGCATGCATACTGAACAGTCCTATCCATGATCCAGACATAGGTGGGTGTTTTTGCCCTTGAAAGCACAGTCTATGGATCAAAGCCAGCTCACGAATCCCTGCAGATTTTGCAGGAAATGGATTATGGGAAACACATTTTGATACGAACGCCGAACTCAGCAACAGCGAAACATCTTTCCAAATCTTATTTGATGGTTTTATTAAAATTCAATGGATAAAAATGATTCTATCTACAGACCGGTGTCTTTTTTCAGAGTTTCCCTGGAACATCAGACATCGAATGTCAGCAAAAAGATGGCTCCATCATCGAACACGATAAGACTGTTTCCAAACTTTGAAGCTACGACGTAGCCTTCTTTGCGCGGTTGTAGTCAGTCACCAAAGCCTTAGCCTGAGCAGCCAGGTCCTCCATGTCGCTGACCTGATGAAGCACATGATGGGCCATGGATGCAAGATTCTGCGGCTGCAATGCTGGTGGTACCGCACTTTGAAAACCTTGAGATCGTGGGATTTGGGATCAAATCAATGCTAACGAAACAAACCGTTTAAAACATCTAGCTGAAATAAGCCAATGTTTTTTTGGTTTTCCTATGATTTTCAATCCCATTGCAAACTACCAATCCCAAACTACATTCCATAGTTCTGACAGGCATCAGGGAAAATCACGTTGTTGAAAGCGATCCAGCGATCCGTCAACAACCATGGTAGCAGGCAAAGTTTCGTTTTAGAACTATATAATATTTGTGGGTTAACGGTGCCTTCCAGTGGACCTTTGATCAAACAAACACACTGAGGATTGGGTAAACACGACGGCCCGAAAAACCAGTCAGGGAGATTGGATTTGAGGAGCGGAGTTCTGTTTGATGGGCAATTCTTGCGTCAGTTGATGGACACTTGACGCAATATTAAAACATGTGCAATGGGTTTCATGCATTGCTCTGGGGCATGATTACAAGATTTGTTCTACCAACAGCATCAACCATGTGAACTGATACCCAAAAACTTTGGGAAACTTCATGATACGATCATCACATGATTTGGTAAATGATACAACAGATAAGTTCCCACAAAATCAAGTGTTTTCTGAAACTTCGGAAGTTTATCACCTAGTATAAAAATAATATGAAATATAATATATTTTATAATATAAATAATATGAATAGAAATAGTATAGTACAGTATAATATAGTATCAAGTGTCTTCAAAATCCGTTCATGTGATCCCTACTTGCCCCTAACATCGGCCAAATTGTGGCTCCAGATGGCCCAACCACAGCCCAAAAATTGGCTCATAAATCAAGTCCAACCCAAACAAGTTCGGTTGGACTTGATTTTTACCCCGCAAGTGTCTGCAAAATCCGTTCATGTGGTACTATACAAAAATAGTAATAAAATACAATATAATATAATATAATATAATATGACATAATATAATGTAATATAATATGACATAATATATAATATAATAAAATATGAGATAATATATATAATATAATATAATATAATATAATATAATATAAGATAATAAAATATTATATAATATTATTATATTATATAATATAAAAAATATATAATGTAATATAATATAATAATATAATACAATATAATATAATATTATATAATATAATATATAATATAATACAAAATAATATAACAGAACAGGGATCACTATTTTGCAGGAAACCCCCATTCCTGACCCAGCCTTGCCAAAATCCAAGGCAGCCTGAAGCTCTCCACGCTTGGTCATCAACTTGTTCCGATGTGCCTGCAGATCTTGAATGACTGCATCTCGGAGATTCACAGACCTTGGAGGGCAGGTGACAAACAAACGGCAACCTAGCTAGTGCAGAGATATTTGGACATCATGATCAGATAAAACAAGTCTTAGTGGCTAGCTTAAGAGTTCTAAAGCATGTCCCGGGTCTTCCATATATTTTTATTCCCATCACCATGATCCACGTGATCCAAGTGAAGATCTGATATGACTGGGAGCTACATTAGATGAACATCTTAAAGGGCACATGCACCACCACGATTTGAATTCGTGTAACCAAGAATGGTTTATAGAATCTAAATTAAGATGCTTTTTTACTGACAAATCTATTAGCGCATGATATGGTTTTTGTGATTACTTGGTTAGATTGGCTTTAGCTGGTTTGATTTGGACAAGGAACAATGTCGATGCGTTTGCCTCCCGGCGTGAAGAATCCCCAATAGCAGCATCCAAAGCTGCCACCTCCTGTCAGAAGACAGCTTGTGAGATGTCAATGTACCCGTGATATGTTGAAAACGAAAACATCCTGAAAAAGAAGATATAATTACCATGAAAAGACAGCCAGGATCAATTTTCATTTTTAGAATATCATATCATATAATACAATGTTAATATTGATTTTTGGAATATTATGCATGGCTAGTGATAAGTGACCCCATACCCAACCTTCTTGACCAAACCTTTCTTTCGATTCTGCTCTTTGTTTGCCGCTTTCTTCTGTTCAGTCTCAATTCGCTTTGCCTCTTTCTTGGCTTCTGCTTCTGCTCGTTTTCTCTCCTTTTCAGCTGCCTTCTCTCTCTCCTTTTCTTCCGCCTCCGGGTCTTTGTCTTCTGAATCTGACACGTCACTGACGCTTTCTGACTTGTTCTTCTTACCCTTGTCCTTCTTTGCTGTCTTTCCTTTCTTTGTTTTCTTATTCTTGGTGTTCTTTCTTTTCTTCTTCTTGTCATGCTGTTTCTTGTTTCGCTTTGTGCTGCTCGAGCTTGAGCTGCTATCATCCCGGTCACTGTCTTCACTTGAATCCTCTGAGTTTTCTGGCGATGATGATGCCTTTCTTTTCTTTGACTCTTTCGATCCTTTGCCTTTCGAAGCCTTTTTGGCAGACGAATCTTTCTGGCGGAACAACTGTTCCACAACTGAGTCATGCTCCGTCGACTCGAACTGTTCATCCCAGACTAGGTACAAGGTCATCTCACTGTTGAGAGGCGCGTCTGGATGTGGACGCTTTGCATCCGGTGTTTGCTCTTTATGTGCAACGATTTCCTCTGCTATGGACTTAGCTTCTGACTCAGTCCGTCCAGGCGCATACTTACTGACTATGTCAGCTTTTGTCATCCATCTGCGTCCACCCTTCTGCCGCTCCGTCGTCCGCTGCTTCATGCGAATGACGAAGCTGCTTTGTTGCCAGTCCTCGCTACAATTTACCCACTCCTCAAAAAGCACTGCCAATTTTTGCCTCTTATTTCCTCCTGATCAGGTGTGATTGCTAGCTGTTAAGTTTGTATGGAGTTGCAATATAATATAGTTTCAAAACAAGAACCACATACGTGAACATAAAGCTTTAAAGTGTATATAGAAATTCAAAAGCTAATAGTTAGTTATATTATATAGTACTTCCAAAGTTGGCATACGTAAGAGGCCTGAGTTAAATATATGACCTGTCCAACATGAGACCAAACTGGAGAGAGCGTACAACTTCTGTAGCAGGCACTGCTGGTTAGGTGTCTCCCAATTTCTCGGAACCATAAGGAACAATCAAAAACACTGCCAGCCAGTTGATTTTCAAAAGTCTCAGCACTACTATAAAGATACCACAACACACAGGGTTTTGATATCAGATTATTCTAAGTGGAGATAAACACCATGATTTTGTTATGGGTGACTGGTTCGATGAAACTACTGAGCTTAGGTTCAGCGAGGTTCAAAAGATTATGTTTCTCAAGTCTGTGTTGCATCAACGTGATGCAGGAACCAAAAGGTCATGTTCCTATTGATGATACCACACACACACACCTCATGAAGCTGGATTCAGGTCTAGCCATAATAAAGATATGAAATGCAGCGGGCTCAATGATTCCCTGCCCTCAGGCACACTGACTGCGGCACTGTCCTGTGCGGGCATTCTCGGCCATGTCCTGGATTTCATCAGGGCTTGATGAGCCTGGGCTTGCAATGTGCGCAGTGAGATGCATTGGGTGTCATATTAGTAACCATGCATGCAGGATATATTCTGCACTTTACTATATACACGATACCTGTGTGACATGTCATATGATAAAAAATAGTTCTTGGCACGTATGTCTACAAATCATGTGACATACGTCATATGTTGAATTCAAGATTATCGATATGGATTGCCCATGAGTCTGTCATTATTGTCAAGCATTGCATTGAGTCCGCATGTGGATATATCATGTTAAAATCAAGGTGGTCCACTGCTCACGTGTTTTGATACCAATGGCCATTAGCTAATTAATTCATATTCATGAGCTATACCCTACATATATTACAGTCGAGACACTCTCCAACGATCGGTAAAATCTCATCCGTCGATTGTGGGCATCTTTGTTACGGACAACTGTCCCCTTCTTCTTCTTCATCAACGGATCTTTGGCTAGATCACTGGTGGGCATGGGTGTGGCCGTGCTGCTCGGCGTCGCTGGGGCAGGCAGGGCTGGAGCTGAGGGTGCAGGCGGGGCTGAATGACCCAGGTCGGCGGTCTGGGCTCTGTTCAGCATGGCCTTGACTGCAGTTGCTTGTGCCTGAGAGTGTGCTTTGGCTTGCTCACTCTGTGCAGGGGAGGGTGGTGCTAGTGGAGGGTCTGGTGCGACTGTGGTAGGTTCTTGCTGTTTAACAGTCTGCTCAGGCTGAACTTGTTTTTGTCCTTGGTCATGTGGGTCAAGAGATTTGTTGGCCTGTTGTTCGGGCGTGTTTGCTGGTGGTGCTTGCACTGTCAGCTGCTGTTGTGGTGTGTTTCCGTTTCCTTTCTTGCAAGCATTCTTCTTCTTCTTCTGTTGTTTGTTTTTCTTCTGGATCTTCTTCTGTTGCTTGGTGGTGCTTGCACTCTTTGCCTGTGCTGCCTGCGAGTTGTTGTTGTCATTTGTTCTGGTGTCCATGGGTTCGTTTGGTGATTGTGTCCCTGATGCAGGCTGCTGCAAAATTGACATTGACATCACTCGACGCAGGCAGGGTGTGGCTGGCAACCTTTTCGGCTGTGCTTCTTTTTGCTGTTGCTCTTGGAGCTGCCTTGCAGATTCTTCTCTTTGTGCTTGCTGGTACTTCTGGATTGCCATGGCTCTGGCTTGTTCATCTGTTCCTGGAACAGTTGAAGCCTCACTGGTTGGACTCTCTGCTGCTGCAGGTGCTTTTGCTGCGGTCTGACGTTTCTTCTGTGGGCCTGTGAGGTGGTTGATTTGTCAGAAACTGAAGAGAAGGGTCATTGTCACATTATGAATGCATGCATGGTTATCACTGATGATGGGTTTCCAAAACAATACCGTTCTCATTCAATCAGGAACTTGAGAAAACACCATCGACATGGCAAAAGGCTATCGCACATACCTGATGCGCTAGTAATGTTAGTAATATTATAGAATTTTGTTGTTTTGCATGATAATATATAACCTACATGCCACGGGCATTTTTTACATGTGTGACAGGAAAATGGTCGACCGGTCCTGCCTTCCGGCTGAGGATGTTGTGATGCCAGCTTCGCCTTGACGCGCTGGTCCCGCTCTCTGGCAGCATCTAAGAGCTTCTTTGCTTCGTCCATGGAGGGCAAAGCAGAAACACCCCCAAAATGGGTCGAAATCCGGAAGTACCCAAACTTTCTTTCATGATAAAAAATATTGCACAGTTCTGAGATTATCCTGGGATTGGAGAAAATATAATGAGAGGATGTGCGAAGAGAAGTGTGTTGACTAGCTGTGTTATCCATCGCGTGCTTTCGTCATGTTTCCCATCATACCTTGTGATCTAATCAGATGCAACATGAACATTACTGGAGCCACTGCGTTCAATCCCCACAAAACACATAAAGCTCCCACAAAAGCAAACCAATCCCTGAAGCAATGGTTTGTTGGAATACAATTTGATTTCATTCCACAATTTTCCAGATCAATTCCTGTTTTTTATTCCCTTTTCACAACTAAACCAAAATCACCCGAAAACTGGGGGTTTTGAGACCACGGCAAAGTTTGGGTTTTCCACGGCAAAGTTTGGGATTTCCACGGCAAAGTTTAGGATTACCACGCCAAAACCACGCCAAAACCACGCACCCGGTATGATCCAAATTGGATCAAAATTGTTTTTTTCAGCGCTGATTTGTCTGATGATCTTGGACATACCATGAATCATTCATTGCAGGAAATTTTGATACATTTTGCAAAGTATGTGTATCACACAGATGGGTGAGCCACGTGTCAAACCCGATGGGAAGAAACAGCTTGTAGGTAACATCCTTTGATCATTTTGGTGGTCCAAACATGTTTAAACCCACCCAAACTGTGTGGATCCATCTAATTTGTCAAAAGCTCATTCATGGATACTTTTTGGGGCATCCATGGTTCAACTTAGTCAAGTCCCATGGTCAGCACCGGCCGATAACGTCCAGCGTCTCTCTCGGACCTGAGGAAGCTTTGTACATCTCCCAGCTTTGCTGCTGACCACCACTGCAGTGACTTGGCCTGCAGGTCGCGCAGTCTGTCAAGCTTCTGACGCAAACTGGGGTCACGTCAGGCAGGCTTGAAGTGGGAAAAATGATGTGAGAATTTCGTAGAAGATAGAATCTATAGGAAGTTTCAACCTTTGTGTCATGGCATGTCCAAAAGCTTTGATCACTTTGCCATTTCATGTGATATTGAAAGTTTGGCTTCGAAGTGAACTATCATGGACCATTCACATTCAGATGTCAACTTGAACTGTTCCTAAATTAAAAAAACTGACCTTGTCTAGAGCCCCGTGGACAAGATCAAACGTGGCCAGATCATCTCCATAAAGGTTACGTCGAAGATCGCCAGCATGGGAAACCTGAGATGTCAAAACAGACTAGCCTTCGCTATAATAATATAAGGGTTAAAAATCTTTATGCCCTAGCTAGGCGTTTCAATGGTTTGTGCGTGATCATTGACTCCATGGCAATTAAATATGCATGCATATGCTGGTGTCAGTGATTTTTAAAACAAGTATCCAGCCATTCGCTGTGTAACTTTTGGATGCGACGGCCATATCCTCGAGGATATACCTGTGACTGCTTCAGTTTCGGTCCACCTTTCCTGAGCAGGATCTTGCTGGTGTTACCCCGGGAACAGTTGGCGATCAACGGTCAGTACTGTACTGATGCTGGTGGCTTTGTGAAAATTCACCTCCTACAGTGACTTGGGCTGGGACACTCGGCTTCGTCCCTTACTATCACGGTAGCGAATCACCATTTTTCCAGATGCCAATTTGCGCAATTGGGCTTGCTTCTTCTTGGTCATCTTTTTGTACAGTCCGGGAAGAAATGGCCTAGGAGCCGGGTGAAAACATCATATGATATGTTTGGTGGAACTGCTCCGCAGCCAAACTTACAAATAAAATTCAGTACACAAAATCAACCATCATGATCACTCTCACGCACAAGGCCCCAACGCAGTACCAAAGTTTGTGGACGGTTTGGGTCTCGAATGGCCCCATGTGCCCATCCAACTCAGCTCAGCTAGGGCAAGTTTGGAATAAAACGCAGTTGTTGATTCGCAATGCAATAAAGCCACATCACATAGCAATTAATGGTTAACAAAGTATCGATATAGATCAATCTTCACGATAATGTGCCCATCTTCAGATTTAAGCACCAGGCTAGTTGACAACATACCACGGAATGATTTGGCGTAGAACCCGGGACAGGTGCTTGAAATACTTTACAGCCTTCATGATCGATGATCGTGGTTGCTCAGAAATCGTGAAGACACACCTTGCAATACAAAGAATGCAAATCAAGGCCCAACGAGCCATGATCCTTAGTTTCCAGATTCAAGGTAGCAATGTTGATGGGGCTGGGCCACAAAAACAACAATAATGAGATTACTTTGCAATTTGAGTTAGGATGATGTTGCATGAAAAATATAATTCTGATTTATTCATGGTTCTGGTTGCCATGAGCGACTGTGGGCTCCAGTTGGTCTCCCATGGGACGTGCTGCCGATCGTTTGCTCGTCCCACGGTTCAACCAAATGAAAGACGAGCACGGTGGCCCTCCGTGGGCCACCCCGTCCTCCACCACCCGAAGTGCCATTTGCACCAAGCGCAAAAACCCTTGCCTTGGACAGTCGCAAAAGCTCAATCACATATTCAATGTGTAATTTTTGTTTTCACAAACTGAACCATAAATTGCCGAATCTGATTTTCAAAGGCTTTTGACGCCAGAATTGGTTTGACTAGTTCCCTGTTTTTTTCATGGTCCATAAGTTTGGATAGCGTCATCTCTCAAGTTGACATGGTTTATTTCAAAACAAACTTTCAGAAAATGGCTAACACACAAGTGCACCCCAAGGAATCCTGACCGACCAGCAAAATGGACAAGGTCACGAACTAATCGAAGATTTGACAATTAAAGACATGTCATATTATGGATGTTATGTAAAATAAATGTTATGCAATTCTTGAAGTCAACATCAAAAATTATAAAGTCAAAGCATTTTCAGATAAGATGCTATGGATTCCGGATGGGATACCCGTCAGATTTATTGATCAGTATATATAAATAAGTCAAACACCCTAGGTCTGGGAACCCGGCAGTGTCAGAATGTCATCCAACATGGGTCGCTGCTCGATGTCATAGTTCAGGCTTAGCCGAGAGGCCAGTCATCAATATATACACATGTCTGATAATATTGTGTCACTTGTTGAAACCCCAAGTGATCCACTGACATTCCAATGATCTGACCCAAGGGTGAAACAATGAGATGAGAATTAAAAGCCAGTACCGGAACTTCTTCATTACCCAAAACCACCAAAATCAAGTGAATTTTTAACATGGATCATAATCCTCCATTCGTTTGGTTGGACATTTTCCAGAATAAAAACTTTGATATAACATCATGATTTATATCAACAAATAATAGACAATTTGTCAACGATGCTATATTAAAAAAATAGGTTTCAATTGGTGTTGCTCTCCTGGTGTTCATTCTCTTAATCTTAGTGGCAGTTGTGAAAGCTGCCACATCACGTTGTTGACCTGAGGAAACGACGCCTTGAAATCCTTGTCACCTGGGAGACGAACGCCGAACGCTGCAGACACCGACATGCATGCATGACCAATGTGCCCGAGATGAAACTTGCAAAGAAAAATGCCTACATAACTGATTCCAATCGCTTGGGTAAACTCGGTTTCCTGACGATAGGCATGCGATACCGATGCTTGTCCACTGAAAATATCGATGGCTGCAATGTCCTTAGTAGGCTACATTATGGACATGAGGTCATGTCAGGTCTCAAGTCTATAATATAATATACATTAATATACCATATAAATCATGATATATATTATATCTGAGATCGATGGGTTGCTATAGCGAACATGATATATCCACTATCAGCTGAAGATCAAGTCATATGATTGACATGGGTTTGAAATACATTTTTTCGGTGTGGTGACATCTTGGCTGCTGATCTGGCGCACTGAGGAGCCGACTCTCTTGGCATTCGGGGAGCTCGGATCTGTTATCTGTGCAACATAATCACAGATGTGGAGCCTGGGTCAGACAGGGGGCAGGGCTTTGGCACATGGGATGCGTGATGTGATTGTCAAGTTTGAAGTTGAGTAGAAGCAAACGAGGCACCAGTGCTGACAACACAATATAACCGAGCTACAGTAGGATTGGTCCACCAAGTGCACAAATCGTTGCCGCTGCTCTCGTGGTGAGTGCCAAGGGTGATTTCATCCATGATGCTTTTCGGGGGCCCGCCATGGCTAAAATGCCTAAAATATGTTGAACCAAACTTCCGGGTGCAGTAGTGCAATGTTGATTGAGATATCACATGACACAATCGCGACAATCATGAAGCACGCACGACGATGGTTAATTGTCCCGTCTTAGAGTTTCAAAATCAAAGCAGCTAGCAGGTAGATGGGATGTCAAGGCAGCTTGGCGCTCGCAAAATCATCATGATTATGTAAACAAATTAATACAGTGTAGTCTATATAAATAATAATAATAATGTACACATATTCCATCACACAACCCAGCACCCACCAGTTTTAGGGTCACATGTCCTGGTCACAAAATCGCTGCTGCACAGCCACCAACCGAGGACCCTACGCCCTATGCCTAGCACTGGTGCAAACACTGAGCTTTGGCATGCGGAAGTGTTTCAAACATTTTTTGGGGTAAAGTCCACTGACAGGACAAGAACTGCACGGATTCAATCATGATGGTTTGCCCGTGTTCAAATACCGTGGCTATGAAGAGAATTCACTGATTTCTAGAAAACACATTGCATAACTTTCAAGCTCAGACCTACTTGATTGATCATGATTGGATTGCTAGTCTTCGTGCACAGGCACATCTGCCTTCACTGGGACCCAACCAGCCGCCTTGATTGCCAAAACCCACCTTGGAATCACAAATAAAAGTCATTCAGGTCAGTATGTTTGGCAAAACTAGGTTTACCCTGAAACAGTTGAAGTTGGGCATGTCCTAATGTGACACCGTCCGTTATTTGATGACTTTGTTCAGGTTGGTTTGGTATCATGATCAACTATCCTCATTTCTCCATGAAAAATACTCAACTTGGTTCACAACACAAGCGGGTCAAAGTGGTACCTTGTGATACGAATCAGCTTTCAACATGACTGCACTGACTCATGGCTCAGGACCATGCGCTGCTGGCAAACCTCTGCCAGTCCACGTGATGGAGACTCCAGATTGCTTCTCGTTGGTCTGCAGCGGGGCAGACAGTGACATGCACTCGTGCAGATTATTTGTGTAAATAAGGTTTTGTGATCTGAGCAATTCAATGGTTCACGTTTGAAAATTCTTTTGGGATCGCCAAAAATCACGATGTACAATCACTAGTAGTACTAAGACTAAATTCCATTGTATAAAATAATACTCCTCAATGACAGCGGGTACCCGTGCATGTCAAGCCTTCAGAGTCTCATCGTGCTGCATGTTCAAGAGCGCAATGTGTTGCTTATCGACCTTGTTGATGTAAAAGTTCCCGGCGCCCCGGTCCAACCTTGAGAGATTGTCAAGATGATGGTTGCAAAGGCCATAGTACCAAATACTTCAGGCATTTCAAACAGAAATCTTTGATATATATTATATTCTATAATATATCAACTAATTAATATTATTTATTAGTTTAAAATAAGGTATGCAATATATATTATATATGGCATTCAAAACATCTAATTTCTATATGCATGTATAAAAATGATATTCAATGATATAAATATAATATATTTATTCTATACTGCATTGTATAAATTTGCCATGTCGACTACCCTACCATCCAAATTGGGGCCCACACAGAACACCGATGCTGGTCTGCTCAATTTCAAGGTCTTCATTGTTTTCAGACACTCGCAGATTGGCAGGTACACGTAGGGTAAAGCTCCTGAGGTTAAACGCTGCAGGTTATGTAGGGTTGTAGAGTAGCCGTGTGTGATCCATCATCTGAAAGCTTTTAAGGGTATATACCGGTATACCCCTATATCATGATATTGAAAGTTTGGAGTATTTCATCTGACTCACGTAAAAAACAATACTACAGAACTAGAGAAGTTGACATGCATTCCGGCAACCTGAGGATTGCACTTTTTCGTGGCCACATCATCTGGCAAATTGAAGTATGGCAGGCGGGGCCCCTTGTCACGGAGCTCTTGCACGTTGGCCTCCTGAAGTCGGCTGACCATGGGTTCGATGGGCATAGGACACAAGATACACAAGAAAAGCCATGGAAAAATTGCAATGATATTGGATTCTTTTCAATATAACTTTAAAATCGGTATGTTGATTCCATCAACTGTCACATGCAAACTAAAGTCAACAATGTGATACCTGTCGTTCTATCTTAAGAAGGCTGACTTGGTCAATTGTCATTTTGATTTGATTTTTTTTTAGTTCTTGATTTATTATTTGTATATCGATAAAAACATATGCTAAGATATGTGGGAATACATGGTCAGGTCAGTGTTATGTCCTGGTTTCTCTTCTTTCTTGCAGCCCTTGGAGTCATCTTGGGTGTCTTCTTAGGTGTCTTTGTTGGTGTTTTCTTCTTGGGTGTCTGCGCCTCCCCTGCAGGTGGTGGTGTCTTCGGCTGTGCTGCTTCTGGTCCTTCTTTGTTCTCTTCTGGGTCTGTCTTGTCCTTCTCTTTGGCATCTTCTGGCTCTGCCTCCTTCTTTGTGCGTTTCCTTGTGTGCTTTGCTTTTGTCTTTGCTGCTGAACACTTAGGTTTTGCATCCTTAGACTGCTCAGGTTGGTCAGCCTCACCAGGGACATCACCTTTGTCTTGCCTTGCGTCTGCGACGTTTTGTTCAGCAATTTCTGCTGCCACCTCAGCTGCAACGTCTAGTGTCTTTGGTAGGGAATGGCTAGGCATGCCACCTTTGTCTGTGCGAGCTTTCTTGCTCACTGGCTCAGTGTTGTCGGGATTGGGCACTTTATGTTTTCCACCTCTGCCCCGCCCCCTTCCTTTACCTTTGGTCTTCTTAGGTGGTTTTCCTTCGTTGCCTGAATCACTATCACCTTCATCCTTGTACTGTCTGTCGATATCCTCCTCAGCCTCTTCCTCTAGCTTCGCTTCACGAATGGACTTCCGAAGAATCGCTTGTGCCTATCGCATGAATGAACATGAGTAGAAGCAGCACCCAAAACAGCATTAAGATCAGAAGTAAAGACAGTGCGTGACATGCTAATTTTCCATTTGGGCTGGTCCCGCAAAAAAGGCCCCCACAAGTCCCAAACTCTTTCATAAAATGCAAAGAAAACTCTATTTTGGGGGGACTTGTGGGGGCCTTTTTTGGTAAACCAACCGAAGTGGAAATTTACCAGCGTGACATACACAGCAATGCTTCAAAGCCAAACTTAAACTAACAACTACATTGATGATCAGAAAACTGAACTTTCAAAACACAAAATTCAGGATGCCTTCAGTAAATTCTTCTGCACATCCCTTCCTTTCATCGCTTCAGTCAACTTTGCCACTGATGTTTCAATCTGGGCTTGCAACGAATCGTCTTCACCCGCAGCGTCGGGTAATGGGCAGATCGGCTTGTGGTCCTGGAAAACAGGTTTTGGGTTTTTGGGACAAACATGCTGGGGAAAAACGAAACTGGTTTTGTCACCTCTCCTGGAAAGTGCCTTTTTGGTAGGTAGTCTTCTCTTCAGTCTTACCCTTTGATTTGTCTTTTGTCTTTAAACCTTCGTCTTCAGATCCCAAGACTTCTTCAACACCGGGAGAGGGCACAGGTTCAGATGCCGCAGGGGCTGCAGGTTCATTCTCTGAAGGAGCCTTCACATCCTTTGGGATGTTCTTGGGATCATCTTTTGGGATCGCCGGGGGTGCATCATTTCCATGTGATTGTGAA
Source organism: Cladocopium goreaui (assembly GCA_947184155.2). NCBI lineage: Eukaryota > Dinophyceae > Suessiales > Symbiodiniaceae > Cladocopium > Cladocopium goreaui. The sequence goes on from CAMXCT020002201.1 coordinate 380,890, forward strand.
TCCATGTAGTGCGCATCAACAGAATCATCTTTCACCAAATCATATGCAGCTTCGTCATGGCAAATGATGGGAGTTACTATTTCATCATCTGTCAGGCTTTCCTCTTCCCCCTGTTCATCTTCTTGGTCTCCAGTCAGGTCCCCCTGGCCCAAATCCACGGAATCCCCGCAAGCTTGCTGGGAATCGGGCAAGCTCTCCATGGCCGCCTCCACTTGGGACTCAGTCATTGGAACCGTCTGGGCGAGGTCAGCGGGTGCTCCCAATTGCTGGTTGGGTGCATTTGGCTGGTCAGGTGCATCATCCTTTGTCTCGATCTTTCTTGCCTTTTTTGTGCATCGCCTTTTCACCTGCCCGTGAAAAACAAACCAAAAGTTTCAACCGGTACTGTGCTAACCAAAAGTAGAAGCTACAAAATGGAACAAAGAGGAACATGCCAGTAGACTTTCATATCATGCCTCAAACGATGATCTTCCTGGAGTTGGAAGTTTCTTCCCAGAAGGTGTCAAAAGTCCTTTGTCCTGGCTGTCTGCAACTTGTGATTTCTATTTTTCTCGCAGGTCAAATCAGGTCCATTAAATTATTATTTCGCATAATAGGAATCGATGTCTAATATACCCATTATATATGACAGTCAATGTGTTATAAGATGGTAATATGAACTATCAATATCATTCAGCCATGGTTGCAGTGTGGCCCAACACAGTCCTGCAACCTCATGTGCACGATCGTCTTGAGGGCACGCATTTTGTCATGCCCAGTCCTGGCACAGTGAATGGGTTTGACCCCGCGCTGGTGGTGGATTTTGTACTGTGCAATCTGTATTTATCTACTGCACAAAATTTGGAGATGCGCATTAGATGATAGAATGTTTGAGCGCATGTGTATCCAGCATGATGTGATACTCTGACGGGCCTGCATGATCTTGGCTTCCTTTGGTACAAGTTGGTGACATGCGAGGCCATTTGGCGAACCATCTGTGCCTCGTTGCGTGCCCAAGCCTGGCAGGCACATGGGAAAGACATCAGACTGGGGATGCAATGGCTCATGCATGCATATACTTGATTTACTCAAGCAAATGATTAATAGGATCCCTCATCTTCGATCTTCAATTATTTTAATAGCCTAGCCTCGTGCTGGGACTTGTTGGTAAAGTGCGGGTTCAAATGAACCTCGTTACAGATCTTCACCAAGGACTCCTGGAAGTGTCAGCCGAACTAGGGTGTTATGACGAAGCATGCATGAACTTTGCAGACCATTCAAAATAAGATTTGACAGTAAGATGTATCATACAACAGCTGCTCAAACTTCTTCAATATTTTATTTAAAATCGACCGGTTGCACATATTAAAATATATGACTTTCTCTGAAGAATAAATATTTGTCAAGTCGGTGCCTCCACCTCATACTTCGTTGGCAAGTCCCCAGCGAAGGTACTCAAGTACTTCAAGAGGAACTGGTAGTTCTCTTCTCGTTCAACCTGGCAAGGACAGTTCAATGGATGGGGGCAGCCACTGTGTACAACATGGATAGTAAGTACGATGATACCAGTGATATCTACAAGATGATTTACAATAAAAATAATGCTGTTCATGTTGATCATAGCCCGTGGTGACAGGTATATGAATTAACTTGTGTACCAATCGCCTTGAATCGAAAGCCATACCATTCCCTCCCAAACCTAAACCAAGCCCACCTGCGCTTCAGAAATTGCGTCGCACTTCTGAAGGTCGACGAAACTAAAAACCTCCGCGGGCAGGGTCAGTCCATGCGGGCATGGGTCATTTAAGTAAGCCCGGCCTTGCTCCCGGTCTTTTTCTTGATGTCACGCTTACGTTCTTTGATGTATTCATCATCTTGCTCCAGCAGACTTTTCCAAAAGTCCTAGGGCCCAAGAATCCAAAATAACCATTAAAAAAGTGACCTTTGAAATTGCTATTTCAATATAATTGTTCAGAAATTTTATTCTAATCATGTGGTGGGAAACTGTGGTATATTATCTGAACACTACCTAGTGTAGTATCACGTTTGTAGAAAAAGCCACATGGAACAGCAGAACTGAATCGACAGCGGAAAGCCCAATCCTCCAGGAGAGCCAACCGTTCTGTGCTCATGCGACTGGGTCTTCGTTGCACCACCATCGCAAGAGAGAAGTGGGTGAGGAAGGGGTAGGCTTTGTGTTGGATAACAGCGGTTTCGGTTTCAAAGGGTGACCTTGCATCATCTGATTCTGTTTGATGTTTACTGGTTCAACGAACTCTGACATGTCAGTTTGATGGTTGAAACGCCGCTGGGATGATGCATGTGACGTCACAAACAAGTTGAAATTGATCAATCTATATGTGACAAAGTAAAACAAACAATGTCAACATCCTTCAGCATCCTTCGCTTTGAAAAGATAAGTATCGATCACCACCCGCTATGCTATCCAAAGAACCAGTATAATGCGCAATACGGCTAATGATCTATGACAAAACCATTAAGATATCTTAGGATGTTGTCACACGGTTGATGGGCAAAATCTGTCACCAGCTGGTATATTAGAAGACCTGCAATTTCCCAGGCAGGGCGAAAGGGCTGGCACCTTCGGTCCTCTCGCAGTCCTCATCTCCAGAGAGCCCATACGAGGCATCATTGTGTCCTGCAGCGAAATGGTGAGACCCGGGGTTCGAAGTGGAACTTAATATAGTTGGTGGGCAATAAAGATGAAATACCAGCCGTCATGACTACAGGGGCCTACTTGGAACCCATACCCCCGTGGCACCATATGCAATTATATAATCTACACGCTTAGTAAAGCATGTGAAAGTACGGGCTATATTATATTTAAAGAAACTGCAGCAGTCCTTCCACTGGTCTCTTCCTTTTGCCCATTCTTTTGTAGATGACCTGGCGTTGTGCGCTGGGCTTTTTTTTGGTTTTAATCTCTGAGACCAGTCCAGGTGAGAGACAATGGGGGTCATGGCAGTAGTACTAAACAAATCTAAGCAACATATGGCATGCGTAGGACCTTGTAGAACCACTCCTACTGTACTTTACTAGTGATCTGATTTTTTTCCATGCTGACATCGATGCCAAAACAATACCAGGGCATCTTTGATATTAAGTTTGTCTGACATATGTTCTGTCATATGTTCTATTTTATGTCACATGTCACCCGAGTCAGTCAAAGGAGACAAGGCCCTGACACAAGTCCATGCAGTCTAGCCGAGGAAGATCACCGCCAGACATTGCAGCAGCGAGAGCGATGACAAGAAAAAAAGTCCCAAAGCGTACCGACATGCATTGAAGGTGTTGGCATCCTTTCTACTGAATCACAACTCATATACTCCCAACATGTGGTGACATTTCTTGGAAAGATATGTTCATAATGTCTGAAAATCAATGTATTTCATTAATTGTTATATCATATCACTTTGTTTTCTACTGGTCATGTCCTTATCTTAGCATTCCTGCGAACCTACCATCCAGCTGAGCCCTGCATGTGCAAAGTTCGATCCTAGGTAGTAGCTAGATGTGCAATGTTTGGGTTCTAGGAAAGGGTATCCTTTGCACGTCCTTAGACCTTAAGGGTACATATATATATATTATATTTTAACATGTTAATATATATATAATATGCGTTACATCTGCGTTGATAAGCAACTCCAAACATCTCGAAACCTTCCCACCCCGGCGCCAGTCCAGCGGCGGGTGGGAAGATTTTGGACTCCAAAATGCCAGTCTCCGAGCTCACCACACAGGTGCCATCCTCAATGAAGGATGGCAAGTGAGACATACCCCGCCATAGTGATTTACAAATAAGCAGAAATGATGAAAAAATAGAACTTGGACATCTCTGGAAATTGATTCACTCCTGGTTGGGTGTCAAAATCCTGGATCCAAAGTTGCAGTTGGACTGTTGGATCACCAAAAATCAGTCGAAATTCATGGTCCCCAAATCAAGTGCGGCCCTCACTCGGTTCAAAAACGACTGTTGGCACAGAAAAATTATCCAAATCAAGGGGTGGAACCTCCTTATCCTCCTTCCCATCAACATTCATCAATCAACCTGTGGAAATGTGCAACATCCGTGGCTCATTATTGGCACATATCCAAGCCCAAGCCTAGTCTTTCCCAAAGATTTCCCGGATTTTCCTTAAAATCAGTTTTATCGAAAATCCTGGTTTTTTCACTGCCAAATGAGCTAAGTTGTTTCCCCGTGAATTGTCCCTTCCATGGACAGATTCAGACCATAAAGATTCAGATCTCCAGGATCCCGGATGAAAGCCTGGCTTCCTAATCTTGGGGGTGCAGATCCGTATTGTTACGTAGAAATTTGATACAGTTCTTCTTACATCATTGGGATGATACAGTCAACTTGGAAGCCCCCAATTGAACAGCTCAGGGCCCTCTAGGCCATAGCACATGGAGCTGAAAATAGCGCGCTGGCCTCAAGCCATTTCGATCTAGGCTCGCACCTGAGCTGCCACATATAGTCATTGGCATACCACGGTGTATAGATACAAACATGTACAGGTGCAGATATTGGCACATACAAAGATGTACCTCTCTCTCTCTCTCTCTACCTGCATGTCAAAGATGTTCCTCTCTCTCTCTACCTGCATGTACTATAGTCTATATATATTTGGTAATTATATATCATTCTATATGTATATCTGTATATCGTATGTCTACCTATATCATGTTATAAAAACATACCATACTGATTTAGACCCAGTGATTTCCCCCACTATAAAAATGATGGAATGTCATGTCCACGTCATGACGCGCACAAAATGAATTACCCTCCGGTTATTTAACATAGCCATGGGAAATGGCCCATAGAAATAGATGGTTTACGGAACTTAAAAATGGTGGATTTTTCCATGGCGAACTGTTAAATAACCAGATAATTACTTACTGGATATGGACCATGAATTTGGAGCAACTTCGAAAAATGTGGCACCTGCTTTTGGTGTTTTTGGCGGTACCTGTGAAGGGATAAGGGGGGGATAATACTTTTACACTTGATGACAACCTGCCCCGTAACAAAGTTGCGATTGTAAATATTCCTATATATTAACCTCAAGCCCCAACAATTTGTCAGAACGTTTCTCAAAAAAAGAAGGATGTCACCAGGGGTTCCAAGTGTGACAGGGACGTCATTTTAACCCGTGAATACCACCCTTTTGCTTCATGTGGGGTGGTACCATTGCCAATAAAGAAATGTGTTACCCTCTGGTTATTTAACATAGCCATGGTATAGATGGCCCATAGAAATAGATGGTTTACCTATTAATCCTATTAGAAATGGTGGATCTTTCCATGGCAAACTGTTAAATAACCAGAGGGTAAAACATGTCTTTCTCGCAAATTTCCCCACTTTTTGAAGAACTTCTTGTGCAACCAGGATTGATCGGCAAATATATCCCCAATGATGCAAATATTCCATCTGCCATCGTCAAAATTGCTTCAAAATGCCAAACATCATCCATGAAACATCATAAACCACCATATGAGCCATGGTCAATACTCACTATATGCTTGATGGTCATCCCATCCATAATAAGGATCCTTATAATGGTTATTATAAAATCCCTATGAACCATTGGATGACTAGCCCCTATTAATGGTTATTAACCATGAGTATTGACCATAGCTCATATGTGGAGATAATCATCCATAAACATCCGCATCATATACATGAACAAACTATAATAAACTTTCATAACCCACAAGGAGAAACAAAAACATCATAAAACATCAGCAATCCAGAAAACATCAAAAAATCTGCATAAAACGCAAGGCGCCCATGTACTCGCCATCGCAGAAGGCCACCAATGCAGGACCGTCCCAGGCCTCCTGTAGGGCGCCCCAATACCTGGGCAGTTCATCCAGCAAACATTGGGACTTCAACTGGGATTTAAGTTGGGGTTTACCCATGAAAAACACCAGGATTTCACCAGCGATTTCTCCATTGTAGATTGGGATTGGACGGCAAGTGGTTCCTACTGTAAGACACCCAGCGGCTCGTAGAAGTCGCGCACGTCCCCCGAGTCATCCGCCTAGAGACGATGGAAATTTCCACGAAAAATTGTCCCCTTCCATCCCCTTCCACCGTTAAACCATGGTTTAATATGGTTTAATACTGAATCTGAACATCTGTTCATTTAATTTTATTTACGGATACTGTGGATAAATATAGCAAGTATTCTCGAGGAATTAGGCTTAGGATGGCTGGAATTGCACACCATAGTCCTATACGGGTGGACTACGATGAAGATGCTCAAATACGGGATACAGAGCTTCTCACTCACCAAATTGATGAAGGTCCCAGGTGGTTAAAGGATTCAACCCGTCCCACCGAAAAGCACAAGCCGAAATTGGGGTTGTAGATGGTTGTAGCCATCTAAATAAGTGTATAAGCGGTATAGATGGATAGATGAACACATTCATTATAATACATTTATAATCATTTATATAATCTACAATATGCAAAGCGTGCGTGTATACTTACCTATGGCACCCTTAATCCACTGTTTTTTGGGGTTGAAATCGAAAAACCTATTGTTTTCAATATTTTATGGAAAAACCATTGTATTTTTAGAAAAACAGGTTTTCCAAATTTCTACCTATAAGATCCTATAAGTCGCCCGTAAATTACCCATAATTATCCGTAATTTGCTGGTAATTTCCCGTAACCAAATGCCTTGCTGAAAAAAACGGGTTATTTTGAAAAAACATGCTTTTTTCTGGCAACCCATAAAGAAAAGTGGATTTTGGAGGCTGTAGGTATGCATTGATGTTTATGATATGTACAGCCACCAAAATGGTCAGAACGCGACATTTTTGGACCCCAAGCACCAGAGACTCCTGGGCTGCATGGACCTTGTACGCTTCCGGAATCATCATCATGAGTGCTTCTGGCAACTCTCGGTTACAGCGGAGCATCAGCTCCAAATAACCTGGGCTCTACCGTTTCCCTTCGGTGTCATCAAAGGTGGCTCGGAAATACCCGAAATAAATGGGCACTGAAATGGGAAAGTCATCTTTAAATATTGGTGATGTTGCATTTCCGTGTCTAATTGCTGGGTATCCCCAACAAAAAAAAACATCAAATCCCCTCAAATCCCATTGCATGACGGTTAAAAAAAAACAGAAAATCACCAGCACTACACAAATAAAGACCATAAACTATCAAAAAAGACTTATTTTACATGGAAATTTGGGGCCCCTATTTGGGGGCACTCTCTAAAAAAAAGGAGTGCTATGTTTTTTCAAGTAATTCATCCCTTGCTGGGGGTGCCCCACTCCAAATTGGCCAGAGAAAGATTACGAGGATCATCCCTCGAATTGACGAATGAAAATGGGGTATACACCCAGTTCTGTCTATTTTTTATGGGGAAACTTATGATAATCCAGTGGATTGAGGGCTACACTATTCTCAGACAAACTTATAAATTTCCTGGCCGCAATGTCCCAGTTACAAAGGGTAATGCATTGGAACATTTGCAAAAAGAACTAGAATCATTTGGAAAGACGCGGTCGGCAGCCAAAAGTACTTCGAAAATTGACCAGATGCCTCGGTGCCTTCTGGGTGCAATAGAACGCACTTTCTGTAGCTGACAGACTTTCTTATGATCAGCTCTGAAGAAAGTTTCCGAAATTGGGGCTACCCCAATAGCTGGATGGCTCATGGAAATATATAGGTTGATGTTTTTAAAAAATAAACTATGCTATATTATGATGTTATAGCTGTCTCTAATCCAATCATGGGGATGACCTGTCTAACACCCAAATTCGCAGCGAGTTCCATCCATGGCTAGTCCTAGATACCCTTCAAGATAGCTACTGTGGCACTTTTCAGCAGGATGACTTGAATTTGCATGGATTTGCGTGCATAAGGAATCCCCGAAAAATATGTATATAATATGAATCTACAGGTTTCCCATTGGGAATATAACAATTCATCTTCAGCAAATCAAGCATAATATGATATCCCCCATCAATTTGCAGCTCAAAAGTTATCGCCGCGTTCACCTACAGCAGCAGGAAAGAGTTCATCTTCCTTCCTTTGCCAAACTAAATTCACCCCCCAAAAAGAAAATACAAAAGAATTGAAAATTAAAAGCCAAGCCATGCTTGATCGCTTCGCGGAACAACAAACACATTTAATCAATTTAATCCCTCAATTTTGACAAACATTTCACATAGCCATGTTCCCATGTTCCCATTTAGTTCGAAGATTTCTCATGATTTAGCTCTATTAAAAGTGGCTTAATTACGGTTTATGGTAGATATAACTATAGTTAATTACCCTCTGGTAAACTAACATACCTATGGAAAATCACCATTGTTAATGGGAAAACTCACTATTTCAATGGCCATTTTCAATAGCTATTTTGACATAACCAGAGGGAAATGGGCTTAACCAACAAACATCACTGCGGGGCAGCATCCGAGTCCGAGTCACAGTCCATGTTCCCTGAGTCGCTGTTCTCCGCCCGGCATGGAGGCAGCACCTGCCCGGAAAACCGTGTTTTTTATTTCTTTAGCATCACATAAACCAAAGGGGAAACCCCAAATAAAATCTATAGGTTTTCCAATAAACAAAAGAAAAATCAAATAAAACCTATAGGTTTTCCAATAAACAAAAGTAAAATCTAGTAAAACCTATAAGTTTTCCAATAAACAAAAGTAAAATCTAATAAAACCTATAGGTTTTGCAATAAACAAAAGTAAAATCTAATAAAACCAATAGGTTTTCCAATAAACAAAAGTAAAATCTAATAAAACCTATAGGTGTTCCAATAAACACAAGTAAAATCTATATAAAACCTATGTTTTCCAATAAACAAAAGTAAAATCTAAAAAAAACTATGTTTTCCAATAGGTTTTCCAATAAACAAAAGTAAATTCAAATAAAACCTATAGGTTTTCCAATAAACAAAAGTAAAATCGAATAAAACCTATAGGTTTTCAAATAAACAAAAGTAAAATCTAATAAAACCAATAGGTTTTTCAATAAACAAAAGTAAAATATAATAAAACCTATAGGTTTTCCAATAAACAAAAGTAAAATCTAATAAAACCAATAGGTTTTCCAGTAAACAAAAGCAAAATCTAATAAAACCAATAGGTTTTTCAATAAACAAAAGTAAAATATAATAAAACCTATAGGTTTTCCAATAAACAAAAGAAAATTCAAATAAAACCTATAGGTTTTCCAATAAACAAAAGTAAAATCTAGTAAAACCTATAGGTTTTCAAATAGACAAAAGTAAATTCTAATAAAACCTATAGGTTTTCAAATAAACAAAAGTAAAATCTAATAAAACCTATAGGTTTTCCAATAAACAAAAGTAAAATCTAATAAAACCTACAGTATAATATAGGTTTTCAAATAAACAAAAGTAAAACCTAATAAAACCTATGTGTTCTTTCCATGTTTGTCCAAGTCGGGGATTCAAGAAAAATATGAAGGAATCCATGGTAAACGATGCCCTAGTTGCGATCATTTAGTCATTTCGCAATTGGGGTATATCAAAACCATACCGTCAAAAGGATTTAAAAGGGGTTTCATGAAGTCTTGTGATGTTTTATTGTGTTCTATATCTATATTATTGTTCTATTTTCAGCAATGTGCTATGTGCTCACCAGCCAAAAAATAGACGTCCTGTGAGTTTTACCTTCAACCACTTCTCACCCATCACAGGAGTATTGATCCGCCAACTGGCCTCACCATCCCGTTCTTTAGTATCCAAGGAATCAAAAGGAACTCAGTAACAAGAAAGAAGCTGAAGCCATCAACCAGCAACAATATTCGATATCCTCAGTAGCCAGTCCTTGTAGAACTTGGAGAGTCCTTCTGGAATGTCAGTTGCAGTGCTCCCGGAATCTCCCGGATGGAGGGTGAAACAATTTGATCTACAAGAAAGATCTCAAAAAATCATGAGTTACTTGGGAGAATCTTCCCAAATAATGTCAACCCCGGATTAATAAACCATGGTTTACTAATTAGGGGGTGGTACTCCTCCAATAGTCATAATCTAATACTTAAATGGTACCCTCCCAATTATATAAACAGCCTAGGGCTTTATGAATGCAGGGTTGACATTATGGTTGAAGAGTCGAAGATATTTGAAACCAGACACACTTCCTTAGATCTCCTCCAAGGGTGGCTCCATTCACCCCAGGACCACGCCTCACGCATTCGATACCCGAAATTGGGGTGCTCAAAGGATCCAGACCGCGCCCGCGTCCAGTTGTAGTTGCCCTGGAAAAGAGGGCGATGCTTCGGCCATGCTGGCCATGTGCATCTGATATCAGCCAAAAACTGGGCATCTAAATTGGCATCTAAGATACCTCGTTGGTTGATAATAATTGTTGATAATTGAGTCCCGAAATTCTTGTCGTTAAACGTGAATTCAAACCCCGTGAATAAAACTAAGTGACTGAATCTGTGTGTTTATCAAATTGATAGTACTGCGATAAACCCAATCATCAGCCATCTCAAATCTACCCAATTTTTATCTACCCAGCTTTTCCTCTCTGGCAGTGGTAACCTCAAGCGACAAGTTTATGGCATTGGGTCTGGTACCCCATCGTTTTCACATGTTGGGAAAGTCAACTCAGTGGAAAGTCACTTTTTTTTTATTCCAGGGGATTTAGATCCCTAACATCATATATTGAGATTGGCTCCAAGAAGCGATTTGATGCCCGTACTGATTACTAGCCCATTAAGGGCTAAAAATCTTTAAAAATCCCTATCCCACTGGAATTCTCTGCCTGGATGGTGTTGATCTCCCCATTGTGGCCCAGGTAACCTGCGGAATGGGTCAATGATGGGTGCCCAATGGTGCCCATCTCGTCTCACCTTCATCAAAGCCAATACAAACATGCGGATTTTCTTATGGATTTTTTGGATTATTTGTCACATAACTATGGAAAATCACCATAGAAATTTGAAATAGTGAATTTTCCCATGAAAAATTGTGATTTTCCATAGCAAAGTGTTAGTTTACCAGAGGGTACTGGAGACCACTCAGTCGATTTACCCTCTGGTAAACTAACATGTTGCTAAAATCCGATTTTTCATGGCTAAATCAAGATAAATCAACTATTTCTATGGGCCCACTTTCATTAGCTATGTAACAAATTACCGGGTAACCAACGATGGTTGCTGAGGATGGCACGGAATGGCTGGGCCAATGGCCAGCGCGGCATGGTGTTGGTACTAAATCGCCGGTGCCTAAGGGAAAAACCATGGAAAAACATGGAAATTGATGGTTGCATGGCCAACTTTGGAGAGCTAGAAAATTCTGAGGATACTTTTTGGGAAAGTGTTTTTCTGCTGGACTTTCGTCCTACTACTGAGCTGGTCGTTAGCCATGGTGCCACAGGGCATACTGCACCTTGAAGCGTGGATCCCGCAAATCCTGGCACTGTGACGGGGGTTCACGAGGTTCTCTTCGAATGTTCTTGTGGGATATTCCATGATATTCCATCGTCACGGTTGCCGGTAGATGAATCCAAAATAATCCAAAGTATTGCAGCCATGGTAGCTATGGATGGTCCAATGGTGACTCCTTGAGTTTCGCGTCCCCAAGAGAAACAATAGAAAAGACACCCACAAATTAGATCCAGTTTACCAACAGGAAGTTTATGGTTTCATGGTTCAACCTATTTTCTATATTTTTCTATTGGTTCTTGGAGCACATGGAACACCATGAGACCCTGGACGCATCTGGACACCTTGTAGTAGCGCACCATGGCAGATGATTTCAACATCCCCTGGTCGGGAGATGGTGGTGGTGTTCAACTTAAGACTAAGAATGCTACAAGTAAGAAAATAAGAAATCATGAGAATGTATTGTAATATTATTGATCTCTCACAACACGCTACCATGCCACAATATGATGATGTTAGAAGATAACCCTATCGCAACAAACCCATTACTGTAGACAACATGATGTGAAACAAGGAAACTTGACCCCTCACAACACAAAACCATGAGACAACATGATATAATATAGTACAGTAGTAGGATAATCCGACAAAACCATCAAACAACATCACATGAAACAATCCAAACTAACCCCTTCAAACCACAAGACTATGAGACAACATGTTGATAATAATTTAAGTTACCCCTTACAAGACATTTAAAAAAAACTAGACAACATGATAAAATGATCTTTTAAAACAAATTCTGGATCATTGATACAATCCAAACTGAAACCCTTACCGAACCAGAATCTCTTTGATCCAGAATCTCTTTTACAAGATCATTTCATTAATAACATATAAATACTTTATACGAGTCATCATCGTCATCATCATTCTCTTCTTCCTCCTCTTTTTCTTGCTGTTTCCATTCCCTTTCCTTTTCTTATTATGCCGCTTGTTTGTGTTCTTTATGTCTGCACAGGCACGTTCTTGAAGTGATGGTGGGCAGTTGATCAACGGTTGAGGGTCACTGGTATGAGGGAATGCATGCCAATGATTGAATCCATGGTTGGTAGCGGTTGCATTTGTTTCAACTCATTCTTCCACCATGTGACCATGTGCTTAACATTGCTTTATACATTGGTCCGAAACGGCCAAAAAAAAACTGAAAGGAAAAAGAGGAAAAAACCCTCAAGCTTCGATATGTTCCAATATGTTTCAATAATGTGGTAAACCAGTAAACCCTAATCACTCAATGACTCAACATGACTCAACCTACCCTACGGTAGGATGGTTTTCAATCCCCATTTCTGCTAGGGATTCATGGAATCTGCACCTTGTAGACAATGGTTTTTGGAGATAACGATGCCACATAAAGCTCATCATAGGAGAGGATGTCTTCCACCTTTTTCCTGGCGATGTACCTCGCGGCAGCGGCGTGGTAAGAACTCTCGGAAAAGGGGGCGTTCCCAACAAAGCAGTTTTTGTCGAAATCCCACCATAAAGAACACCAATATCAATCAATATCAGATATCAGTACGAGTACTAATTTTGGGGGTATACACCATGATACACCATGCATTGTCAGGAATTAGGGTTGGTTTTTTGGGGTTTAACCGCCATCATCGACCCGCAATTGTATCAACAAAAAACGAGTTGGACGCTGTCATGGTCCGCACGGAGGTTCATGAGGGAGTGGTGCTGAAATTTCGGATGCCCAAAATATATCAAAATATCCAACAACTTAAAATTATGATAGTTACAGTTTATGATAGTTTATGATAGTTTATGATCGCTAGTGATCGCTTCTCCCATAAAAAAAAGGGCCAATTTTAAGGGTTCCCTCAGGCTGATCCTGGGACAAGCCCCAGGCAGCAGTTGCTACGTCTTGGAACGGTCCCATCTGTGAAAAAAGACTCGGCCCTCGAAGTCCAAGCAGCAAGAGATTCTCCATCTCTGGCCCCTTGGCCTCTGGATGCGACACAAAAATCTGTTCCTGGCGTCTGAGACAATGGTTGCTCGACATGGAGGATAGATCGAGGATTGCAGCACGTTGTGGTCCATGGGTCGCAACTGAAGCCCAGCCCCACCCCCACTTATGTTTCAAGTAACTAGTTTGCCATGAAATGTTTTGGGCATATTTGCACTATTTCCGGAATATGGCTTGGAGAAGTGAAGACTGCATCACTGCACCACCAAAAAATTGCAGAGGTTGAAGCTATTGGTTTTCCATTTTCTAGTTTCAGGTTATCCCCCCAATTGCAAATGGTGCTCCTATTCCAGTGGTCAAGTGATGGTTTGCCATGGTCACGTTGAATTGCCAAAGGCTGGGAAAGCCGATATGGAACATCATGGAACTCCGTAACTTAATGTTCATCATGTTTCATTGCAAACCAACATAAACCAACACAATTTAGGAGGTACCCAGGGTACCCAGGGTACCCAGGTCTGAGCCATCCATTTTGCCATGGCTTCGCAACTATGTGCTCTACGTTTTTTGGGGGCTTGCGGCTCCAAGTTGGCTAAAAAACGGGCGCCAAGAAGGATTGCAATGCCTGGCTTTGCCTGAAAATAGATAGGGCATAATGTGGGTAAAACAATAATAAAACGTCCCCCAAATCACCATAAATACACTAGGTGGTATAAACAATTTTCAAATGGGTGGTTTATTACTATTGTTTTATCCACATTAGCTGTATAATGTTGTATGGATCTGCATGGTATACCCCAATTCATCCCGGGGTTTGCACTGATCTCCATAAACTGGCGGCCAAACCCAGCCATGTCTCCATCCATGGTTCTGTCTGTGCAGATCTCTCTCCTTGGAGGGCGAGAGGCCCATTGGCCCATTCCATGCGGAGCCTGTCATGGGAAAATGAAAAACGACATGTGATTAACCCAATAACCCATGACGGATCCATGGTGCTGCCATATATGGTGTGCCATGGATCCCATCAATATACCCCAGTCATGTTAGCATCAAAAAAAACCAGCACCAGCCGGATCCGTCATGGGTAATGAACCATCCCCACTTGGGGTTGATTTTTACCACGTTCTTGATGAACCACTGAGATTTTGGGGGACCTTGGTTTTTGGGACAAACTGAACCAAAAAACGAGGTTCACAAAATGTGCTGGGTCCAATTTATGTGCCAACCCCCCTGGACTGGTGACATTTGATTCATGGAAATCTCGCCTTTTACCAAACGTAAATCCTGAAGAACCAGCCCCTTAATAACCTAACCCATAGGATCCATGGTGCTGGTATATATGCTAACATTTGGGGTATATCGATGGTAAATGTTACCATATATGGCAGCACCATGGATCCTATGGGATAACCTAATGCTAATCGGACTTGATGAGACTTGGCTCGGGAACCCCGTCGCCATCCCAGCTTCCAAGCACGGTCGAGTCCACCGAGACGATCCTGTAGCCCAGCAGATCAAAGCCTTCCTGGGGATGTTGAGCCATGAACACTGGAATCGTGGAATTTACCGTCAATATGGCTATCAATTGGTATATAATGGCTATGTAATGGCTATATAATGGCCATATAATGCTGAAAATCATAGTCAGACTGGGGGATGGTTGGGAACATGTTGGAACCCATATTTTTTGGTTCCCATTTTCGAGATGGTTTGCTGCGTTTGTTTTGGAAAAAAGAATTTCATTCAAATCGAAACCACCGATCAGACACGCTGTCGTTTCAGACATGAGCAGTATTTGGGCAGTATTTGGGCAGCTAACCAGTGAGCATTGAAACACTGAAATATAAGAACTCAATTAAGCAAAATGATCAAACTGGCACGCTCAGCACCAAGAAAAAAAACCGTGGCCACATCCCGCCTGCAAAAGAGACGTCTCCAATTTCATCTTGGCGTCGATGCGCACATCACGATCCTGCGTGAGGATGACCCACTGGCCATATAGTGTAGATATGTACAGATGGAAGTGTACATAACATCAAAATGGCATTTTCAACACATAGCATCAATCATTGTACCCTCTGGTAATTTAACAAAAGTATGGAAAATCACCATTTACAGTGAGTCTTCCCATGAACAATGGTGATTTTCCATAGTTATGTTAGTCTACCGGAGGGTATCTATCGTCGCTATATATTATAATATGTTTTTTATTTATTATTATTACAATCATCGTTAGTCTTATTGATTGTATAAGTGTTAGATTATTAGATACAACATCATACAACTGAGCACTATTACATAATTACTAGTTACTAGTGTGGATTGTTGCCTGAAATATATTGAAGATATGTGATACCCCATTGAATAGCCCAGTTTCGCATGAAACTTCAGCGGATCATCTCCCAGGCCGATGACGATCCAGACATAGGGGTATTAATAAAAGCGTATCCCCAATACCCTCTGGTAAACATACAAAAAACATACAAAAAACTATGGGAAATCACCATTTTTTATGGGAAATAAAGCACTATTTCTATGGTGATTTTCCATAGTTATGTGACAAATTACCAGAGGGTAATATGGTTGACGGATGTTGATGGCTTGGGATTTTTACGAGTACCAAACGCCGTTGGTAAATTGATTTTCCATCGTATCCATAAAAATGGGATAATGACTAAAAATCGTCAAAGGGTCAGGGCGTATCCCCCTATGAAATCCCATAAACTCAAACAAAATCTCATTGCAATATTGCAATGAAAAGAAAACCTTGCCGATTGTTTGCTCGGACTAAGCTCTAAGTCCATCAAACATGGCGTGCTGTAGTTTGATCCCATTTCTAGCGGCTGTGGCCTGGTGTTTGCAAAGAGCAGAGCTGACTGACTTAGCCGAGGCTCATCTTTTCCCCTGCTGCTTTCGGCAACAGCTCAACACACGTTGGGTATTGGAATCCGTTGTTGATATTCGGCTCTTAGATGTTCTTAGGAAACCAATGAACCCACAAAATATGAGTCCCGAAAAGTAATTGATCACCAAATTTTGGTAGGATTTTATCCAACTTCTATGTCCACCCGCTCGCTGTAGCGGGTTCCTTGGAGAGGAACAGCATCCCCACTGCACAGGAGCTCTTGTCTTCCGGCAGATTGACATCGGCGCTGAAGAGCTCCCACCTGGGTGTGGGCGGCGAAGGATGCAAAGGCCCAGGTGGAAAAGAAACGCCTGGGAACTGGGACCTCCAACCTGAAATTCCAGAAACATCTCCGATTTCCGGAGATATTTAATAATGACTATCATTGATTATCATAGATTATCTGACTATCAATGATAACACATTTTTCTATCTGACTATCATTGATTATCTATGATAACATCTGAATATATAATATTATATAATCATAGAATTATATTTATCCACCAGTCTTTCCAGGTCAAAAATATGAAGATTCCGATTGAACATCATGGGAAAACTTTGTAGATACGATGTTCCATGATTTTCAAATCAAGCGATTTCCCCGGATCACAGTGCGGAGATGATCTATAAAACCACCAGTCAATGGATACAAAAACTCATCTAACCACATGATAAACAACCCGAACTCAGGAATGAGGTCCCATGTGCTGTAGCCCATGGGCAGAATAAAGATCCTGGATTGCTCTCCTCCAACAAAGTAAGATAGATGTGGAATTCCACCCTTTGGCAGCGTGGATCATTTCCCAAGGAAAGCCATGGATTTTCCAGCAGGTGAACTAGAATATGTTCCAGCATCACAACTAAATGTCACAATGATCATATCACCATAAGTTACAATTCCCCAAATCAATATCAACCCTGCCATGGGTTGCGGGGGTGGAAAGCAATTATTTTGGTTATTCTCAGGGTCAATGAGTTAGTTGGGGATGTTTTTTTGGGCATGGTAATGACAGAAGGGCCTGAAGTTCAGAAGGGCAGTTGGCATCAATCACAATTAGTTAAGTTAACTTAAGTTACCATAAGTTAAGATACATTGATAATCATTATCAATTATAATAGTGACAACAACTATGCTAACTATGTACATTAATTAATCAGTAACCATGAGAATGAAGTTGCTCCTCCAATTTAAGAGCCACCTCTCAAGGGTTGCTCTGAACTGTCAGGGTAATTTAAGAAGCCACACGGAACATCGCCCATTTTTTGATAGCTACCTCAAAAATTGACTAGGTAAAATCGCCAATTCTTCATCATTCTTCCACAAACTCACCCAGTTTTGAGGGGTAAAACATGGTACCATCTGGTTATGACTAACAGTTCGCCATGGAAAAATCCACCCATTTTTAAGAGGTAAATCATGATAAATCAACTAGCATAATGGCCATCTATACCATGGCTATGTTAGTCATAACCAGATGGTAAATCACACCCTTTGAGGCACGGGATCTGCGTCATGACTCCGGCCCCATCGCCACTGTCGTCACCACCACAGAGCCTGGTTGGTTGGTGGTCCCAAAGGCCCAAGCAGTAAAGATGTGGAGAAACCATAGGAAAACCATAAGAAAACATAAGAAAAACCATGGGAAAACCATGGGAAAATGGTGATTTAACCAACAAAACAGCCTCTGATATTCTTGAAAAATATGATATAGTCAAATATAGTCAATGGGAAGGAATATAGTCAATATCAGAGGCTATTATTATATGGAATATAATGGAATAAATGTCTGGTTGGTGGTTGACCTACCCCTCTGAAAAATATGAAAGTCAATGGGGTTGGGATGACAACCCATATATGACATGGAAAAAAAATGTTCCAAACCACCAACCAGTAATAAGTTGGAACTCATTTGATGGATCTTTTGATGGAAATCTTGATCCCACGATATATCTCAACAATAATTAGGGGAAGTGGAATACGTGTATGAAATGATTTTATCCCCATGGAGTTTAAATGAGGGGATGTGACAGTTGATGAAAATTATAATATCCCTCAATATTGATAAGTTTAAGTGGCTGTTGTCCCCATTTGTGGCTGCAAAGCGATCTGAGCAGTTGATAATCTGAATACATTTTGATAATCTTTGGTTAGCGGCTAGCGGCTAGTGGTGTTTATCCCCGTCCATGGCTTTTGCTGGACCATCTGATCATACAATCATATCAATGTGATGATTTGCCCAACAAACCATTGGTTCCAACAACTCCAACAACCTCATATTTCGGAAAATTGTGGTAGGTTTTAGCAGTGGGTTCGCCACATGACCTCCCAACGAAACACTGGTTCGGTGGTGGATCCATAAAAAAAATCGGGGATGGGATTACAGCATGTTTTCCCGAAAGCTTCATGGAAATCAAGGCTAGCAATGTCAAAATTATCCTATTGAGTGATCCTTCTTGAATGATCGCATGTAACACGTCCTGTTCCAAAGATGTCCTGTTAGTGTCTCCAAATACCTTAATTCTCCTTAATTACTAGATTGGTCTCCCGCGGGCTTGCCCATATCGGGACACCAAGGGGCAGAATGTTGCCTTGGTGAGGGGTTTTTCACCCAGAGATGATGGGGTGGCCCTTAGGGCCGTGTCTGACACTGACATTTTCAAAAAAGGGAGTAGTGCCAGTAGTGCTACAAAAAGTGCCATTGGAATCCCATGATTCACAATCCCAAAGCCTGAAGGTAGATATGTCCTCAAAGGCCTCTACGATCCTGTAAGGCTCTAAGGTGATGGGGGTGAAACTGCAAAACCCGAGATCGGACTTGGAAACTTGGAGAAGTCCATTCACAGCATCCAATCCTTACATCTTTGGACTAACATGTGCTAAGCAAGTTAGGAATGGTTAGGATAGCTCCGCAATACCCAAAATCGTGCAAGGTTCCTAGCCACAGCCACTTGGGCCAGTTGGGACATCTTCCCCAAAGTCGGACGCATTGCCATGGTCAAAAATTGTGTTTGGTTCATGGTCATCTCACCATCATTAGGGATTCGTTGTAATAGGTAAAAAAAATAAAAATAAATAAACAAATAATTACACACATATATATATATACATATCCCATCGCCCAACCTGAGTATTTGTCCAGTTTATAATATATATATATGATATACAGACGAATCCAACTTTCGACTATGGCACAATGGCACAGACTGGACCCCAATTTTTGTTGCTTTCATGTACTTTGCGGGAGACCCTGCATTCCAGCATGGGCTGTATCCCATCGGTTGGGTTTGGACCATGCCGGACCAATACCCTGGTTGATCAACTACTCTTAGGAACGGCACCTCTCACCTCCACAACAGACCATAAGGTCCACTCCAATCCCTCCGGAAACCTGAAAAATACAATGCAAAGTTCATTTTTAGCTAGTGATTCTAAATGTCCACATATATCCGGGTTCGAATTCGCGGAAGTGGTCGCACCCGGTTTCTTGTAAGCATAAACCGGTGGGATTTTGAAATCCTTTATAAAATGGATCGGTTTTTGGGAATTTTGGCCCTTACAAAAAACATAGGTTTTTAGTATCCACATTCGACTCTAAAATCCGTCATCATTTTGTAAGGTGACGACTTTCTTCATGATATGAATGTTGTATCCCACTCGATGACCTTTTTATAAGAAGTTGTGATTTCAGATAACGTTTTTGGGTATCATTTTGTAAGGCAACAATTTCTGGTTCCCTGTTTTTTTTCCCCGGCCTCGTTGATTTTCAAGCAGCCTTTTTGTAATGTTTTTTTTTGCCACCTTTTGTATTTTTGTATTTTTGTTTCTTTGGCATCATTGCCTGCCAGAACTCCTGATGATTGAGTCGAATCAAAAACATGCACAAATCCGAACAATAATTTGTATCAATGCCTAAAAAACATATATTCTTACAAAATGGTTTTTCTACTCTTGACGACATCTCCTTACAAAATGTCATTGCACACCCTGCTGAGTTTTTCGTTTATTGATGTTTACTAACAGCATCTTGGCCTTTCAAAAAACCTCAAGAGAACAAACTCGATGGTCTTTTAGAATGAGCTGGCCCCTCAAAACTCTTACAAAATGAACACTTCAAAATGTAGAATTTTGCCTTTTAGGTGTCCTGTTACAAAATGCCTTGGTTAGGGGGATTCCAAATGCCCCTATTATATAAACCATTTATAAAAGGGTCGACCCCTCCCAAATTATACGGGAAATTCCAACAAGGATCCACACATCATTTTTCTTACCATCAAACCATGGACGGAGAACGCACCTATGGCCAAAGGAAGTTTAGAAGTCAAACTTTCGACAATATGGACAAATGAAAAAGCAGAGGTGGGAAGAGTCAGAGAAGAGAAGATAAGAGAAGAGAAGAGAAGAGAAGAGAAGAGGAAGAGGAAGAGGAAGAGGAAGAGGAAGAGAAGAGAAGAGAAGAGAAGAAGAAAGAAGATCAGAGAAGAGAAAGAGTCAGAAGAAAGAGTCAGAAGAAAGAGTCAGAAGAAAGAGTCAGAAGAAAGAAGATGCAGGTGCGCGAAAAGGTAGAAAAGTCGCGAATCACTAGGTTTTTCCAATGATTTGTGGCTCCGGATGGTCGAAAAATATCGAAAAGAAGGCTGGCCTGGCTAAAGCGGCGGGCGGAGCGATCAGGTGAGAGATGAAAAATTGCACGCCGTTGTGGCGCGAAGCACATTTCCAAGTCAAAATGTACAAAACACACCAGGTCCAGACCACTTTGGCAGTTGCGATGTCGAAAAAGTGCACGCCGTTGTGGCGCGAAGCACATTTCGAAGTCAAAATGTACAAAACACACCAACATCGGAGCGCTTTTTGAAGTTGAGATGTTGAAAAAGTGCACGCCGTTGTGGCGCGAAGCACCTTTCGAAGTCAACATCAACATGTTAAAAACACTACATGCTCAGACCGCTTTTGGAAGCTGAGATGTTGAAAAATTGCACACCGCTGTGGCACGAAGCACATTTCGAAGTCAAAACGCTAAAAGCACCACATGTCCGCGCCACTTTTGGACGTTCAGATGTCCTTTCGTGCACCTTGTCAAAAATGAGCCGCAGCACTTTACACATTAGACAGATGGAGTGGAAAAAAAGCGAAACGCATTGGTACGAGGCCATCAGCTCTGCACTCAACTTTCCATTTTTGAAGGAAGTCTCGCAGAATTGCTTCGTTTTTGATGTTGTCAACTTCGAAAATTGAGGAAGTCTCGCAGAGTTGCTTCGTTTTTGACGTTGTCAAGTTCAAAAATTGAGGAAATTCTCGCAGAACTTCTGATGTTGTCAAGTTCAAAATGGAACAAGTCTCGCAGAACTACAACTACAACTACACTACATTACACTACACTACGCTACTCTACCCTACACTATGCCGCCGTTGCAACGGGCGCCAGGCTGCTGTCCATGCCACCGCTGCAGGCCCCACGGTGCTCCATGCATGCTAGGGCGCGAAGCGCAACCTGGGTCCGGAGACTTCAACTGGAGCTATTGACATTCTCATCTAGATCATCTAGTAGGAATACCACCTGAATTGAACACTGCATAACCAAAGGAAGTCTAGATGTCTAAACTCTGTGATACGTGCAAATTCGACGAAAGTATAAGACATTAAGACATCAACATCTCTACCACAACCAGCAACATCAAAACATCACTGCATCATCGACACATCATCACATCACTAGCACCACCCCCGCAATCACAACATCATTACATGACCATATCACCGGGAAGTACTTTGCGCAAGTCTTGTCGTACAAAGTAGTACTGGGAAGTACCTTTGTGCAAGCTTTGTAGTACGAAGTAGTAGTGGGAAGTCCTTTTTGTGCAAGCTTTGTATTACGAAGTAGTACTGGGACGTACTTCGTGTAAGCTTTGTAGTACGAAGTAGTAGTGGGAAGTCCTTTTTGTGCAAGCTTTGTATTACGAAGTAGTACTGGGACGTACTTCGTGTATGCTTTGTAGTACGAAGTAGTACTGGGCAGTATTTTGCGCAAGTCTAACAGTGCAATACTGGGAAGTACGAGATAGTACAGGGAAATACCTTGTGCAAGCTTTGTAGTACGAAGTAGTACCGGGAAATATTTTGTGCAAGCTTTGTAGTACGAAGTAGTACCGGGAAATACTTTGTGCAAGCTTTGTAGTACGAAGTAGTACTGTACAAGTCTTGTAGTACAGAGATGTCAAAGGCAAACCGAATCAAGAAAAAGTTGCATCATCAAACAAGGATGCCAAAAGAACGAAATTTCAAAGAGAAAGAGTTCCAAGAGATGACGCAGTCAACGGCCTTGACCCTCAGCCGGTCAGGCTTCGTTCCTGTAGGCCCCCCCTTTTCTTCATAGGTTTCCCCCCTTTCGAAACTCCCGTCACCTGGCTTGCCGGGGCTCTACTGGTATATGGATGATATGTATTTACATATGTATATATATATAGAGGAAATATATATATAGAGGAATAAAAAAAATGTGATTCGTCTAGTGGGAATATAACCTGAAATGGATAAAATATTGATGATATATATATATACATATATATATACTGGAATAGCACAGTGAATGGTTTGATGGATAAAGTGGTGTTGATATACCCTCCAGTAATTCACTATGGCTATGGCAGGTATGGAAACGGGCATTTCTATAATATATAATTCGATTCACCACCTAAAAAAAAAATGATTTTTCCCAAACAAACGGTTAAATTACCGCGGGGTGAAACCACAAATCCTAGTCCTTCTCTCAGTCTTACGGTTGGTCACATGAACCATACCCAAAACCTTTGCGTCATCTCGCCCAAGGTGGAACTCCCCGAGTAATAATTAGTTTATATTTTTCTTCCACAATACCTACAGTTGTATCCCCTGTAAGTTGTAGCTATTGGAGTTATACACCAACTTAGCTAACTATGGGGCAACACCTTGTATCGAAGGGTCTGGCCATGTTTTTTCGCAATCCAAGGGTCTTCTAACAGTTCGTGGCTCGCAGCTTTTTCCATGTTGGCAATCATGCCTGCCATCAATGCATTGGTTTAAGGAAAAGAATGCAGGAAAACATTGGCTTTTGTAACCTTGTAGGAGGTTTCATCTAAATGTTATAAGGTTTCATTTCATCTAAATATACAGGTTTCGTCTAGGTTTCATTTAGATTCTAGATAGATATATACATATAAATAAATTAATAAAGGTTTCATCCAAATAGAACATGTTTATCTAAGTATAGAGGTGTCATCGAAATATTCCCATCATCCAATTCTGTGGAGGTTCGTTGGTAGCTATATATTACACATGCATATATATATATATGTTCCGCCAAACAAGTAATTCTCATATCTAAATCAATGTTGTTCCCTTGTGGTTTTGCCCACACGTGGCCCATGGATGTCTATGGATGAAAAACCTCATCAAACTAGCTGGTAGTTGTGGGTATTCATCGCGTTCAATCTGGTCCCATAGGTATTGACCAATCACCACATGTCACCTGTTATTGCTGAATCTCCCCCATGCTCAGAGGAAAAACCACTGGGATACATGGATATTTTGATGGCTGATCTGATGATCCTCAGCACGCCATGGATAAGACTGGTTGGTTTAGTTTAACCATGGGCTAGACTCAACCATTATATTTTTGGGATGTCAATCTGCCATGTTTTTTGGTGTTACATCACCAAATTTTGTTGGGAAAATTTGGTGGGTTAAATCACCAGAACGTTTGTTGCTTAGATCACCATTTAAACCCCAGTCCTCACAGGAAAATGCACATGCCGCCCCTTCCTATTGAACCTACCCTCGGCCACAACTAGCAATATCATCGTGAACGTCGCCTACACCGCATGCATCCTTCTCGCCGAGCACGGATTCCTGATTTGTTCGGGGTGGTGCGTTGATGGTTAATCTCACATATACTGTATACTGAAGAGACATTTCATTGTTTGCTCATCTCTTCCCCGGATTCCCATTTCCAGCAAAAAATTGACATATTGATCTACCCACAAGATTTCCCCAATTTCATCGAGCTACATCCAGCACCTGGGGGCTTGCCTCGGTGGCGATTTTGATCAACATGTCATTTCCCCTGTCACTCCACGGGGACAATCGTAGCCAATAAATAAATATGTTTTATTTATTTATGCCTTTATTTATTCAATCATTCATGCGTTGATTTATTTAGTTGATTTATTTATATTAAATTAAATCATATTGTATTATACTAAACTATATTGTGGCATAGTAGTGTATATTAAATTTAGATTAGCTTAGAGACACATATGCATGCATGCAAGCATGGATGGATGGATGTATGGATGTATGGATGTATGGATGTATGTATGTGTGTATGTGTGTATGTGTGCGTATGTGCGTATGTGTGTGTATGTGTGTATGTGTGTGTGTATGTATGTATGTATGTATGTATGTATGTATGTATCTGGATGTATATGGATGTATATGGATGCATAGATGTACTGTATAGATGTACTATATAGATGTATAGATGTATTGATGTATTGATCTATAGATGTCTCCATGCATCCATGTATCCATGTATCCATGTATCTATGTATGAAAGTAGTGTGATTGTATCTACTGTGGTGTATGTATATATGTATCTATGTATGAATGTATCTATGTAGCTATGTATCTATGTGTTGTATTGTATTGTACTGTACTGCAACGCATTGATGTATGTATGTAATGTAACGTAACGTGACGTGACGTAATGTAATGTATGTATGTCCGTCCCAGGGTGCAAGAGTGTATGCAGCCATTTGCATGCACAAGTAAATTAATACTACTACATATATGTACATATATTATACGTATGTATGTGGAAAGGAATGAATGCACATACACCCACACACACATATACTAAGCACTTATAATCTTGCACGGGTATAGTGTAGACAATCAAAGATACGATGAGAATAAATAAATATTTATATATAATTATGTATATATATATATGTACATATCTAAATAAAGATAAGATATGATATTAGGATGATGATGATCATCATCATCATGATGATGATCATGATGATGATGACTATGATGATGGTGGTGGTGGTGTTGATGATGAACTGCTATAGGCTATAGCTATTAACATCATCCATGGAGTTCTGACCGCATGCCATCCGTCTGAGCATCTCGTGGATAGACGCTGGCATCCTTTAAAGCCTGGCGACAAAGGATGCTGATCCTACTGTGGGTGGTTTCGAAATCCTGCACCAGGCAGGGCATTCGTTCGGTAACTATGAAACACTGTCAATTTCATTGGGTTATAGGGGATCGTTTCCTGCAAAGCGCCCATTCATAGAATTTCGGGATTGCTTGGAACCTGGCTTCACAAATCTTAGAAATATGAACCACACAAAAGTGGATCAAACTACATCAAGTTGGCTCAATTTTGTTGGTAACCTCTGGTTGATCTGGCTAATTTGTAGACCCTCTGTGAACTCAACCGGGCTGGCTTTAAATCCTGAAGTCACAAATTTGGAATAGATCGATCCTGTACATGGGGCATGGATTTTCAACTGCAAACCATAAATTCTTCTGGGGGATTCTTAAGAGGACCGATCGGATCCACGCACGCGTGATAAAATTGGTCACTGGGTCAGCATTGATGGCATTTGTTGTTGTAAAAACCAAATCCTGAGTCTTGTGGAACCGACTCAAGCTATGCTGCTGTGCACAGTTCAAACAATGACCTGACTCCACTACTAAATTCAACACGGATCACGAAAAAAATGGGCCTGAAAGATCAGATGCGTCTATATATGCAAATGTGATTCTCTGTGTGTATGCATGTATATATGTGTCATACATATGCTCATAACACCACCACCACCACAACAACAACAACACAAGTAGGATCTGGAAAGCGCTTTTTGGTGGTGCATGTCAAGGGCCAAAACACTGTAATTTACATTTCTTGAGCCTTTTGCACCAAAAGATGTTTGTTGCAACATGCTGAAAACTGCTATTTCCTTGAAGAAAGGGAGCACCACCCCGGGCCGCAGCCTAAGGCAGCACTCAACGCGAGCGAAGTCCCAAATGTCCCAAAAGCAACTAGCTACAAAGGAGCCGTTTGGCTCTGACCCTTTTCATGGCCAGCTTTGCCTTATCGACTCTAAACTGCCAAGTTCCCTTTGCCACTTCCTCCTGTCTCCGAACACAGTCGACACTCGGAGTTGCCGAAAGTCCATCAGTTTGCCCGCAGCTCACTGACTTCTGAAGAATGTCAACCACTTCAGATTGAAAAGGAAATGACGGCCGTTTATTGATCCCTTGATGAAAGCGATGTGCACCAAGTCTGTAGATTGCACTGACTTTCTGTCTCAGCGTGTCATCCGGCCAGACTGGGCCAGGAATCAAGCTTGTCAAATTGTCAGTGATCCGTTGCATCATTGTTCCAGCTTCAACGTATGTAAAACCTTTGTCCTTTGCTGATACATAGTCTGCAGGGTAAAGAAGGCGCATGATTCCTAAGTTGTCTTTTCGTAGCACTGGCATATAACGCTTGATTGTGCAACATCCATGACAAACCCAGTTCAATCCAAGTTACCCCCGTATTGAAACCCAAAGGACCATCATCAGTGGAAGGCCAGGTTAACTTTTTCATCCATTCGTAGGTCTCAAGCGCAATCTCATTACCAAATGCACAGTCTGCAACAAACTGTAGGTCTGCCTCTGGGAAAACATAAGGAGTCCTGTTGATTGTCCAGTTACTGTAAGCTTCACAAATGGCACGGTGATCATGTTGAACTACCTGATTCTCTTCCGGGTTTTGTATCGTGGCTTTGGCACGAGCTTCTTGCAGTTCCACATGTAAACAGCAAACGATCTCAAGGTTTTTCTGATCCTTGGAAACCTCTGCATGTTTCCTCTGCATTGTGCTGACAAAATCTGGCATCATGTAAAGGCATGCATGCTGTGCTGTACTGTCTGCAAAATCATTCCCCATAGCCCAATACCGCAACAAAGGGTCGGGAATGGTACGGATGCATTGGTGAGCTTTGACCTTGACAAGCTCCAGATTCACATCATGTCGAATTTGCCAGAGACGGCAAAGCAAGTCCATGTGTTCACAAGTGGCAAAGTCACTAGGAGAAAAAGCTGTGAGGGCTTTACGGGCGTTATTAATTGCAGTTTGGCTATCTGAATGAACAACCCCAGACCCTACATTTTCAGCAATGGCCAGGATGGCCCAGGTTTCTGCACGGAGAATGTCCTGTTCCCCTTGGCTTCTGGCCACGCATGCTATCTGCAATGATGGCACGTTCACTGGAGAGTCACGGAACTGATCAGCAACTAGGCATCGTTCATCATCTGATTGGCACAAATCAAGAATGACCGTTAATGCTGAAAAACTGGAACCTACCTGACAAGGCAGCATGCAAGAACCATCTGTGAACCAGTGGAGTGTTTCGTTGTTATCCTGTTTTTCCCTGACTTTTTGCAGAACATTTTCACTCCATACTGCTTCTGGCAACTGAAACTGCAACAAAGTGATTGCTTCTGCGTCTGGATGCACTGTGATTACTGGGTAATACGGCAGCAGTGATTCCTCTTCAATCAAAACATCAAGGAGAGGTTGGTAATGCTGTCGGACGTCTGACCCCAGAGGACATTCCATAAGTCTGTGAAAAGGGCTGTCTTCCATGTTACAGTGTGGGCATAAACCTGTAGCATGTGATAACCATTTCTGTTTTTGGGTGGCAACTTGGTAGGCTCCTGAGATCTCTCTGATGAGCATCCATCGTTTGGAGTCAGCAAATCCATTAAGCACCTGAACAGTTTCTGGCAAGGAAATGTCAGGGAATTGAAACCACTTGAACCTGTTGGTGTGCATGATAACAAGTCGTTCCATCCAAGCATCTTGAAGAAACCGAAGAAGTCTTTTACGGCTAACCCCAAGCACTGAAAATTTGAGAAATGCTGTGGCATGCAAAAACCCATTGGCATCCAGTTGAAGGCTCAGTTGGCTCAGCATGAACGCAAGGGCTGATGCAGGGCCGCATACTTGCTGCAAAGTGCCTTGAAACCGTGAGCACATGTAGAAAAAGGCATGTTGCACCTCTTGACTCTGGTTGAGAAGAAAGTGCCTGGCAGTGCATAGTGCTTTTGCAATTATCCAGTACTCTGGGTCAAGAACACCACCTTTGGTGCAAGACAGTGCCAATGCTGGTGACATGCTGTTGTTGTGGCCAAAAAGTGCTCTTGCCGCTCTAGTGCGGAGTTGCTGCAAGTTGTCAATTGACAAAGGCTTGATTTCGGATCCATGCAGTGCCGCTGGGTAGACACTGGTGCGCAACATGGTTTCCTTGATTACAAGTGTGTGGGGCATGGCCTGTAATCTTAAGAGGCGTTGGAAGCCTTTTTGCAATCTAGTAGTTGTTATCCCCAAAGTATTATTCCCACTATATTGCAATTGAAACCCCAAGTCCGCGGCGGAGCTTTTTTGTTGAATCTGCTGCCCTGGAACGCACTGCTGAACTATGTTCTGGATGTCATTTGCATGCCGATTGCAGGTTGACCAAAACCAAGTTTTTTGCCAGTCAATGCTGGTACCAGCCGCATCCATAATGGCCAAAGTGTTTCTCAGAGTTGGCAAGTGCTCTGTGACTGTACTATTGATCCATGACCAGTTATCGGCATATGCTGACAAAAGGGTGTCTTCAGGGTTGGTCAACCTAGCTCTTGTGGACGTTGTCCAAACTGTGGCAACCGCAATCATGGTGATGACGCTGAATTGATCTCCCTCAGGAAACCCGCATGATCCCTGACCTGCAGTGATGACTTGATTGTTCAGGAGCCAGTGGCGAGTGAGGGCTTGGATTGAAGCCATCCAAACGACCAAAAGTTGCCTGGGCACCCCTAGGGCAAGCAACGCATGAAAGCCGAAGTCCCAGCGAATACAGTTAAAACACTTAATGATGTCCAAAGTCAAACCTGAGATGCTCTTATGGTACCTCCGTGCTTTTTCGATATGAAACTGGGAAAAGTAGGCTGCATTGGCGGCCCCACGCCTTGGCAAGAGACCAGTGATGTCATGTGGAATCCAAGTGCACAAAACTTTTGTGATCTCCGCAGTCATAACTGCTGCCCAGAGCCTGTAAAGTTGTGGCAACAATGTGATGGGACGAGTCTGTTTTGCTTCTGGGATTTCATCGGTCTTGGATAAAGGGCATATCAGGCCATGCATGAAACTGGCTGGGAAACCCTGTGGATAGCTTGACATGATTACTGCCAATTTTTCCAAGTAACACCAAGGCAAAAGTTTCAACTCTTGAGCGCTGATCTTGTCAGTACCTCTGGCTGATTGAGCTTTGAGTTTCTTGACTGCTTTGGACCACGCCTCTCGGCTGAGCATGTCAACTTGTATTTGTGGGTGTGCAGGCATGTGTGTCAGCAGTTCATGGAAAGGACATGTGTCTGATTCGGCTTGCATGAAATCCATGGAAACATGATCACGGTTCCATATAGGCTTCCAAAAACTGTCAAGATGCTTGGCAAGGTCTGCAGGCGAAATGGCAAACTGATGTTGGCTAACCATGATTTGTTCAGGCCACTCTGGAAAACTTTCCTTGGTACGGACTTGTAAGCGATGCTCTTCAATGGATATAACTTCGGCAGATACTTCACCTATGGCCAAAGGGAAGTCCATGGAGAATTTTTCCGTTTCGATTGAGTCCATATAGAGGGAGTGTTCGTGACCATCGTCACTTGGCACTGCAATGGCTTCACAAGTTTGAACCCGCCCAATTTCATGGACACGGGGCATGCCGGGGCCCCTCACCGTGGCATAAGCTGCTTTGTTATGGTTGGCGGCATCCAGGAATCTAAGATATTCAAGCTTATTCTTCTGAATTTTTGCATCTTCTTTCAAAGAAATTTCAAGATGATACTTTGTAAACTGAAGAACCTCGAAAACCCATGACGCTTCCGGGAGAGGCCAACTTGGAAAGTCAAAACAAGACCAAGAACAAATCCACTGCAGAAAGGGTGACCCAAAACATTGAGAGCGCACAATGGCCTTCCATTCACCTTTGAGTTCTGCCATTGTATTTTCATGTTTTGGCCCTTCTTTTTCAAGCTTATTCAAACGTCTCCACAAGGATTCAAGCCGACGTACCTGGGTGACCTTACGCCTTGTGGGCATGGATAGGCCTTCACAGGATGGCTCAAAGCTTCCTTGGTTGGCAACTTTGGTGGGAGACATAATAGGGCATTTGACAAAAGTCACTGGTTGACATCTGCCCCGAAAAGCTTTACTAAGAAAGGGAACTGAACCCACCCCTTGACGCAGGTATTTGTCGATGTTGTTTTCAACTGCTTCTCCCCATTCTTGGATGCTGCTAGCATTTTGCAAGGCCCCCGAAACGTCAACCATGTTATCCCAGTGCTGGTCAGCAATGTCAAGTTCGACAAAAGACTTGGGAAAACGGATGTGTTTGGCAAACAAGACAGGACCCGGCAAAGACAGCTGGAACATGACGGGACTGTGCGTGGCCAACCATGTTTCTTCCAAGACCTGAATGCGGGACACAAATGGGACTAGCAAGGGACTGACAATGGCATTATCAGGCTTAGTAACCCCTTTACAAGTGTTTGGCATTGGAGTGGAGTACAACCGCAAGTGCAACTGATCAAGAGATCTAAACCCCTTGGATTCAAGCAAAGGCCAAGATTCAAAGGATTCAACAGGCATGTTGAAATCACCCAGTATCATATATGGCAATGGCAAGAGGCTGGCTTGCTGAATGGCCAGCTGTAGCAATTGGTTGTTATATTCCACTGCATTGGTCTGGGAGACCGGTTTGCAATAAAGTACTAGAAGTTGACAGTGGGACTGTCCAAGCTGTAGCTCTCCATGCACAAAACGTGTGGTTGTTGCCCATTCATCAGGCAACTTGTTACGTATGGGGCGGATGGGTACAGCTGAAGCTGCAGCTACACCGGAGGCTTTGCCTCTCTGATGGGCTTGGCCTTGTGAAGTCTGGCAATGCGGTTGCACTGGAGGCGACCACAACATTCTGCATTTTTGTTTCTTCATGTCATGGGCAAAATGCTTTTGAACCACTTCGGTAGCAGCAGTTTCAGACATGGAAAACACTTTGATGTCATACGCTTTCATGAGATCTTTGTAGGTATCGGATTTCTTGGCAATACAAGTAGGATTAGTCACACAAAATCGAATTTCATTGCAAGAGTCTACAGGCCCTGGATGATATGCTTCACCAAAACGTTCGGCTGCACCCAAGGTTGGTCGCCAAGTTGAGATTGCAACTTGATCTGAAAAATGATCAAAACTATTCCATCCACACGGGATGCTGGAAGCAAGCGCATGGGGCTGGTGACACATGATCAGGCAAAGAATCATCATGTACAAACATCTTCCCCGTTCATAGCCAACACCCGGCTGGGCGAAGAAGACTGGACTGGATCGCTTCAACAACTGCATTCCTTGGCAAAATTGGCAAAAGACAAAAACCGGGAACCAAACCAACCAGGCGACAAAACAATGCAAAGGAAATGCAAAGCTCTTGACTGCAGGATCTAGTCATTCACTCATATCTTGGTCACCTTCCGTCTTGGACTTCCTTTTCGGCCTTTCCCTGAGAAGACCTTTGATCTCCTCCATGTTGGCATTGAACTGAGATGCTTGCATGTTCAGAGCGTTCTGGAACGTCTTGTCAATCTCATGTTTCATGGCGGCAAATTTGTCATCAATTTGTTGACGCACCTCTTGATCTCGATTGACCTGCTCCTTCTGGATCTTTTCCATCACAATCTCTTGCTTCTTCTGACCTGTTTGCATTTCTTGCATGGCTGTCTCCAGTTTGTTCAACCGGTCAGCTTGCTGGGCAAATTGCTGCTCTGTTGGGCCAATCGTAGTAGAAGCTGCAATGGGCGCCGCTGGTGCAGTTGGTCTGGGACCTGTCCAGTTTGCCCAGGGGTCCCCAATCAGTTGGTAGTTGTCCTGATTCGCAGCTGCATGACTTGGCTTGGAAGGTCGCGGGCCAGCCACAATTGGATTATTGAAGGCCTGCGGCTTGCTGTTCAATTCTCTGGCAAGAATCGGGGAGCTGTTGAAATGAAGCTGCGTGGATGGGGGATCCTGTCCCGTTCCTATCAGCCATGCTCTCGGACCTACTGCCCTCAAGGGCTTCAATGGCCAACTGATGTGTTCTGCCCATGCTGTAAGCATAGTGGATGTAACTCCAAAAGGGAGACTCTCAAGTTTGAAAATTCTGGACGTATCCATTTCCAATGGCACTGGGATTGATGGGTATATGATTGCCCATGCCTCTGCATAACTGTTCTTTGGCACTCGGATGGCATACCTTTCAGATAGGCACACAAGCCCTGCACTGTCATGGATTTTTGCTGCCAATGCAGTGGCAGCTTGCATGTCCAAATTGGAATCAAGCCAAAGAATGCGCCATGCCGGATGTGGCTTACCCTCCTTCGTCTTGGGAGATAACCAGAGCATGTTAAATCCGGATAATTTGAGGAAAGCGGCAAACTTATCTTCCTTGAAAAGACAGTGCACTTGTACGGAGTTGGCATTGTTGGCAGTGGCCTGTGCTTTGCCCTGTCTATAGGCTTTACCCCAAACAGAAACCAAAAGATCGGACACTCCAGGGAAGCTCTTCAGGAATTTGTATGGGTTTGCACAGATCTCGGTCCATTGTTGTGGCCAATCACTTTTTCTCCAAGTGACTGCTGCAAGGATGGTTCCATCGGTGTCCACCTTGTAACCGTCACCTTGTACAATCTTGACCTGTTTGTCACCACATTGAACCAACACTCCGGCGACTAAGACCTGGCGGCCTTTTTCATCTTGGCAAGGTACAGTGACATGTTCATGGGCCAATCTTGTGGTAACTGGCAAATCCCCAAAAATCAAAAGTGCCAACTCGTCCCTGGATAGGATGTCTCCTTGACGCAACCATGGCAAAGCCACTGCTGGCGTGCACAAATGATATCCCTGTTGATGACCCCCAAACTTGGGAATGTGAGCACAAGGGGAATCGTTTTCATTCACCAAAACACCATCCAAGACTGTGTAATTGGCAGGATCTGGCATGGAAGTGAATCTCTTCTTCTTGGCATTGGCTGCAACTTGGGAAGATTTTGCCGTGTTGATCTTCGGAATGTCTATGTCACAGCTACGCAAGAAATCCATGGCTGCAAAAACTTTCTTGGAGGTCTCAACTTGCAGAAACTTGGAAAGTTCTTTGGTGCCAATTTTCGTCATCATCTGGTCTACGGACTTCGAGGTCCATGCAAGGTCATATCCTTCTTCCAAGAGAACACCTGCAATGGCATTTTTGATCTGAGTCCTGTGACCTGCCTTTGTTCCATTTTCGGAACCCCCTCCATTCATCTGCAGAACAAAGTGACATGTCAGCCTGCTGGAAGGATTGTCTTGGGCAAGTTGTTCAATCGTGGACTCTGGCGCAGGTTGCTTACCCCCTTGAATCATTCGGTACTGCAAGTTACCTGACACAAGACATGTGATGGCGTGCAAACATTGCTTCAAAGTGGCAACTGAAAACTTGATCGGCAATTTACCTTCCCAAATCACGTTACCAAAGACTTTGATTCGGATGTGGCGCCCTGTCAAGTCCTGCAATTTGGAGAAAAGGCAGTATCCAGCTTTGGAAAACATGGCAGTCAAAAGGGATTGCACCGGCAATGGGCATCTGGCATCTTGGACTGTCCAAATCAATGCTGTGCAGTTGCTCTGGTGATTGCATGTGAGGGACACACCAATGGCATCAAGTGCATTCTTTGAGAAAAGGTTCGCCCAGAATTCGGCCACAATGACACGATGTTCCCATGGTCCCTGGATGATTGCAGTGACTTGGAACTTGTGCTGTTCATTGATCACTTGCATACTGCAGAATTGATTGGCAAGCACAAAGCGTGCAATGTTGCATGGCACAAAGGGCATTGACTTCAGGCTAAATCCTGCAGTGGTGAGAGCTCCAGCAAAACCTGGCAAATTCATGGGGTTGCCAAGTGTGTCAACGTAGATCCCGTTTCCCTTTTCCAGAAACCATGACACTGTTTCTTCTGATGGCTTTGCAACGTACAAGCATTTTTCATGTATGACGACCCACAAGTTCGGAGTGGCATCATGTGACTCTTGCCAATTGTCAGTGGGCACCCAAACTTTTGCAACTGCATCTTGTTTTTCGAAGCACTCTAAGTCTTGGAAGGCATGATCCCAAAGCTGCAAGGCCATTTCGCAGGGAATTCCATCTTGGATGAAAACTTCGAATGTCAATCCAGCGGTGCAAATGGTGACCTTCTCAAAAATTGGCATGGGTGCAGTCAGGGCAAGATCCACTGTGTCATCCAGTATGATGGCATTGCAAGATTGGAATCCGTTCAAATTCCAAAACATGTCGTGTGGGATCGTTCCATCATACAAACCAGACTGGAAGTTCTCAATGTGTCTTTTCTGTTCGTCGGAAAGGATCTTGTGTGCGTTGTGTGCAAGGAAACCTGCCTGTGTTTCAGTGACAGCAATTTCGGATGCCTTGTTCCTGCTGGAAATGAAGTCCTGGATGACCTCTGATGCATCAAAACCTTGTGGCACTTTATCCAAGCAGTTGAGAATGTTCGTGATAATCAACAGGGCATGAGGAGTGCAAATCTGATTACCGACATGCCTGTACGCCTTGACCCAATCTTTCATGAAAAACTGCTGTCCATGAGCCCCATGCATCAGCCACAATTCAACTGGGTGCCAGTATCTTGGATTTTTTCCAACTTGGCGGAAGAAATGATTCATCAATCCCTTCTCACTGAGCCATGCGTCGGACAAACAATGTTGGGACCCATATGATGCCATCAATGTCGGGATCTTGATTGTTCCGTCATAGCATCTGGAAGCAAGCACATGTTCTTTGGACACTACCCTGCGCTTCGCAGGAGGCAAAAGGTCATGTCTGGCAGACAAGGACAGGACATCGGACTTCGGGTATAGACGTGCATCATGCAAAAACTGTTCTTGCAAAATGACATCCCATGTGTTGGGCACTTGAGCTTCAACTGGGTACCAACCCTGGAAAGGCATGTGGCTCACTCCATCATCATTCACTCTCAAAGCAATGGCAAGCCATCTGGACCTGGCAATGGGAAGAATGTCGGATGCATCCAAGACCTGAGCATGGTATAATTGGTAACCAGCCCATCTCAAGGTTTGCACCACGTAGTGAAAGTGCTCATGTGACGCAAAAGCACTTACCTGCTCAAGTGCTATTGCCCGTGGACGGAGCAACTTGCAGATTGCAATCGATCGGATCAACAATTGGCCTTCTTCTGAGTAGAGACCTGAGGATGAACCTGCTGAACTCCAAGGCGGGCATGGTGAGGAAATCGCAACAATGTCTGGGCACCAAGCACTACCAAGACTCAACCAAGTATCTCCAGCTACATCTGCATGCACCACAAGGTGTGAGTGCTGCTGTGCCAATGCTGGGTCCAGGTGCGTTTTTCCACTGATCAAAGGAACTGAATGGCTCACTGCATACGTGAAGGCTGCTTCGATATCAATTTCAACGGCAAGCACTTTGAAAGCAACATTCTCATGTTCATGCAGGAAGTTACATGCAGTTTTCCAACCTCCCAAACCCCCTGAAAAAAGCTCAATCACGTTCACTGGCATGACACTTGCTTGGAGCAAGGGCAATGGAATGGCACTTTTCGGAACCTCAAAATCTGCAAGGATGTTATCCGGGCAGACATCAACACCGCAAATCATGTACTTCACTTCAGGCAAGGGCTGCGACCATTCAACATTCCAAATCATGGTGGCCTCATGAGAAGGCCTGTCATCATGAAACCGCATGAAATCTCTGGCAATGCAAGAACTGCTGATACCCTCAGGGGCAATCACCGAGCAAGAAAACCAACCATCTTTCAAAGGCAGAATATTCTCAGCAACCAAAATGCCATATTTCTTGAAGGCACATCCATCTGACATCCAGAGATCAAACTCATCCAGAATTTCTTTCCAAACAGACGACATTGCTCAATTCGGAGGCTCTACAGTACCCCTCAAGTTTGCCACGGGAAGGCCTGAGCATGAAACTTTGCTGAAAACTGCTCAAATACTGGGCGCTGGCCAAAACACACTGTAAATACCGTTGTTTTTATTGCCAGTGAAAAAACATCGTAAATAGCATGCCCATGGGCTTCCGAGGCGCAAAAAAACACGATATTTACGGTGTTTTTCGCTCCGTGAGTGTCAAAAAACCGTGGAAACACCAACTATGTGACGATTTTTGCTCACTATGAGACTGAAGGGGGTAACAACAACAACAACAACAACAACAACAACAACAACAACAACAGAGCAAGCGGGCGACATTCTGGGCAACAACAGCAGTCCTTGGGGCATCACCGGTGTGTGAAGCCCTGCAATAACCCATCAATCTAACTATCTATCTGTCGATCTATCTATCTACCGACCTATCTATCTATCAATCAATGAGTCAAAGAACCAACCACTCAATGAAACCTGAGAAGGGGGGAACGAAAGCCAGCATCCCATCTACACCCATTTTTGCTTTTCACCCACAGACTTTTCACTCACATTTTTTTCACCCAGGTACTCTTCACCCGCAGGCTTTTAACCAATATACTTTTCACCCGCAGCCTTTTCACCATATGTTTCACCACAGACGTTACACTCACAAACTTTTCACCCATATACTTTTCGCCCACCGGCTTTTCACCCACAGACTTCAGAATATTTTTCACCACGGACTTCTCACCCACAGACTTTTCCACCCACAGCCTTTTCACCTACAAGTTTTTCACCCGCAGACTTTTCACCCATAGACTTTTCACCAAAACGCTTTTCACCCACAGACTTTGCACCGTGTGCATGCATGCACTTACATATATATACATAATATATATGTATGTGTATAATTAATATCCTATATATATATATGTAATTATATATGTATATAGTTGTGAATGTTGCAGTTTGAGGTTCTACATCAAATCTTGGGAGCGGGCTCAAAGCACCCTCCGCAAATAAAAGGACCGGAAAACCCCACATGTCAACTTCTTCCAATAAGTAGGCAAAGAAAGGTCAAAATGGGATGGGAGAGGCAGGAAAGAGACAAGAGATGGTGGAGGATCGGTGTGTGCAAGAGATGCGTGTCGAAGTGAGGTGTGTAAAAGAGTTCCGTGTAAAAGTGCAGTTGGTGAAAGACATGTATGCAAAGGTGTGGTTTTTAAAAGTGGTGTGTATGTGTGAGAGAGAGAGAGAGTCGTGTGTGAGAGTGATGTGGGTGAAAGAGTGGTGTGGGACAGGAGTGGGTGTAAAAGTGTTGTGTGTCCAAGGCATGCGTGGGAAACTGTGTGTGTCAAAGAATTGCTAGTGAAAGAGTTGTGTGGGACAGAAGTGTGTGCAAAGGAGTGGTGTAAGAACGTATTGTGCGTTAAAGTGTTGTATGTACAAGTGTTGTGGATGTGGTGGGTGATCATGTTATGTAGCCATAACCGACGTGCCAACAACCGACGTGCCAACACCATGAGTAGAGGTGAATGGCAACCGCCGGTCTCGGCAGCATGCGCAATGTGGCCGAGCAGCCCGCAGATCGGTCTGCAGCATGTTCTTTGCAGATGCAGAACGTTGCCTCT
Organism: Cladocopium goreaui; assembly: GCA_947184155.2. Lineage (NCBI taxonomy): Eukaryota > Dinophyceae > Suessiales > Symbiodiniaceae > Cladocopium > Cladocopium goreaui. The sequence continues at coordinate 418,850 of CAMXCT020002201.1, forward strand.
TCGCACGGCGCGTCAAGGGCAACCGTCGTTCAAGAAAAACCATAACGAGCTTCCATAAGGTCGATGTCACCAAGTGCCACGACTGCCACGCAAAGTGAAGGTCGATGCCACCAAGTGCCACGCCCGCTACACAAACTGCAGGCCGCCGTTGCCAAGCGCCACGCCTGCCACGCAAAGTGAAGGTCGACGTCACCAAGTGCAACGCCTGCCACACAAAGTGCCGCGGCGCCCGCCAGACCCAAGCGCGTCACAAGAGCCAGCCTAGTGCCATAAGTGCCACGCCTGCCACGCAAAGTGAAGGTCAATGTTACCAAGTGCCACGCCTGCCACGCAAAGTGAGGATCCATGTCGCCAAGTGCCACGCCTGCCACGCAAAGTGAAGGTGGATGTCACCAAGTGCCACGCCTGCCACGCAAAGTGAAGGTGGATGTCACATGTGTGTGAGGGAGTTGTGTGTGAGAAAGTTGTGTGTGAGAGATTGAGTTGTGTGTGCGAGAGCTGTGTGTGTGTGAGTAAGTTGTGTGTGAGTGAGTTGTGTGTGAGGAAGTTGTGTGTGTGTGTGAGTGAGTAGTTGTGTGTGTGTGAGTGAGTTGCGCGTGTGTGTGTGAGTGAGTTGTGTGTCAGAGAGTTGTGTGTGAGTGAGTTGTGTCTGTGTGAGTGGGTTGTGTGTGAAAGAGTTGTGTGTGAGAGAGTTGTGTGTGTGTGTGAGTAAGTTGTGTGTGAGTAAGTTGTGTGTGAGTGAATTGTGTGTGAGGAAGTTGTGTGTGTGTGTGAGTGAGTTGTGTGTGTGTGTGGGAAAGTTGTGTGTGTGTGAGTGAGTTGTGTGTCAGAGAGTTGTGTGTGAGTGAGTTGTGTGCGTGAGTGAGTTGTGTGTGAGAGAGTTGTGTGTGAGAGAGTTGTGTGTGAGAGAGTTGTGTGTGTGTGTGTGAGTAAGTTGTGTGTGTGTGAGTGGGTTGTGTGTGAGAGTTGTGTGTGAGAGAGCCGGGAGGAGGAGCAGGAGCGGACGCCAGTGCACAACCAAAAACAAGAACCCCACACAAAGATGTGGGGAAAAATTGCCTTCCGAAGCGTTCGCGCCCTTCGCACTCTTCGGATCAGGCAGCCTAGAGATCGGCAGCCGCCGTGGTGGCATCAAGGAAGATTCCTCTGGAGTAAATTGGCATCATTGACAAATCCGAAATCAGATTTAAATCATGTTGGGGATCTGGTAATTTAGCATAGCTATTGAAAACAAAATCACACGTGCCGTTGGAAAAAAAAACATATGCAAATGGGCCGACAGTTCATTTACAGTGAGGCCGTTGCGTGGCTCTAGTTCGGAACCACTTGCCCGACCCTCCCCCACGAAAGAATGATTTTTTGAAAAGCATTTCTAGGGTGTCATGGTCTCTTGTGGATGATGGTTTCAACATCACTTGCAGCAGCTTTCAACATTCTTTATCTATTTGGGAGTTCTCACGCGTAGGATTTGGACGCAAATCCCTTGGATCACAGGTCATCGCCGGCATTCCAGCTATTGGGTCAAGCAACTGCCTCCAGCAACCCTCAGCACGGGCTGCGGTTGAGTGCTGACCTGATACACCTACAATTTGTGGGAGAGTTTTTCACAGCAGTTTCCATGAGCTTGTTTTTCTTCGTGGTTCCGCTTCGACTCATGGGCTAATTAGGTGCTGGAAAGCTACCTTTGGGACAGCAATGGGAGGCTCAGATCAATACCCCTTCATCCCAAAACAGCGGACCATCAGCCAAGAACTGCCTTCCACAACGACACAGCGGACACGAAATGACACGAAGGCATGCTTAATACTCAAACTTCCAAAAAATGATCGCTACGTTTCAAAAAAAACAATACCAGGTAGTAACTTAGATAATATCAATAATAATAATAATGATGATGATGATGATAATTAAAAATACCAATAGTACCAATAATATCCAATAATAATAAATAACAATAACATACAATAACAATAACGATGACAAGCCCCATCCTGCTAGCGAGGCGCGCCAAAGATGCCCCCGTCTTTGTCTGGAGCCTCTGGAGCCTCTGTAGCCTCTTTGGCACCTGCCGATGGCCCAAAAATGATGGTCCTACTTGGATGTGCTGGCCCTAGTAAGTGGTTTTATCATCCATATCTAAGGCATATAATTAGTCATAGTCCATAACAATCCCATATACAAAAGGGATATTCATGGATATTCCATATATTTCCATATCTATAATTGGGGGTATGAACCGTTTACTAAGTGGGATGTACATGCCGTACAGGGTGCCTCGGGGAAGGTCAGAAAATCCCATGAATGATGCTATGACTATCCCGAAATATGGGTGTACAAAGTGGACTATTGAAACATGGGTATATCATGGTATATAATCCAAAAAATGTGATTATTTATGATATTCTTTCATCCAGACTCATTTCCCCCCATTCTGCTGGTGTTGTGCTTTCTTATCTTGTTGGGGCTGCTAAAATATCAACTAAATCATACGAAAAAGTAAATGAAAGTGACCCATGTCAAATTCAATGTGGCTATGGGGTCGAAATGACCAAACCCCGAAAAACATGCCTGCTGCAAACATGTTACACTGGATCTATCTATACAAATATAAATATAACGATAAACACGAAATACATACAAATATTTACAAGTATTACCCACAGACGCCGTGTGTTGCCCAGACATTAACATTGAGAATGTCGTGCTGTCGAATATATGATAGGAGACATTGCAGAAAACACAGCGTATACGCAGAAAATACAGCGTATACGCCATACGCATTGTTTTCCAGTTTGGGATTCAAAGTTTTCAGAGCCTAGGTTTTAGGGCTCTAGGATTTTAGGGTTTGGGGTTTTAGGGTTCGGGGTTTTAGATGGTTTTAGGGTTTAGGATGGTTTCGGGTTTTAGGGTTTAGGGTTCATCAACTGGGAATTCTCAAAACACTGGCCCTGCACAGGTGTTTGAGCATGTTGAAGGATAATGTTTGAACATGTTTAAACGCCATTTGAACCTTCCGGGCAACACACAGCGCCTGGCCGTAATATTAGGATGATTTAGGATGTGTTGAATATAACCAACTTAAAGAGGATTAAATAATATATATATAGTTGACATTTGACAAATGTCATTTCAATAATAATACTCATACCCTCCGGCAATCAAACGTGGCAATGGCAAATCCGTTATAAATCAAGGTTTTAATGGGAAAAACATCTATAAATGGGGATTTTTCCATTGCCACGTTCAGAGGGTACAGTACCCCAGAATCGACTCGGATTGACATGGTGAGTAGACTAGCCTGATTGGACTTGGCTTGGTGGGCCGAGGGGCTAGTCCTATAAAATATGATTATTCTAGCAAAATCTTACCCACATTCCAAGGCTGTTCATATTCCATGCCAAAATAGCTCCGGAAGTTTGGAAAATAATGAACGACCTTTGATGGTGAGAATAAAGTTGTGTGACCCTTGTCAGGCGCACCTTTCCCCTTGTCACGTGCTGTCATGTCCAATCGCACATGTTTAACCCCGCTAAGATCCTTTGAGCCCACAGCTTCTCAAGCAATGATTTCTTGAATAATTAAACATAAAGTCTTGTTTCTCTCATCAATCATCAACTTCTCTCTGGGATCTTTCAAGACCATTGGATAAGCTGTTCAGCTTATTTTTTGACGCGTTTGGCTGGCGGTTCTGGGCCAAGTCTGGATTACGCTGTTCTTCCTCGAACCCAGATGGTACCATATTTCCACTTAATACAGTTACATTGAGTAGGATGCCACCCCTGGAGTACGATGCCCCTCCTGGAGTACGATGCCCCCCTGGTATGCGTTGCCAGTCCTGCATGTGGGATTCTCAAGCATATGTTGACATCTTTTTTTGACCAAATTGGGGTCACAAATTCCATTCCATATACCCACAAAGCATCACACTCCATCCTGCACGACTAACACCACAACCGAGGATTTCAATAGCCTCCACAGGTCCAAAGTATCAAAATTTTAAGGAATACGATTGTATGCGCGACTCTTCAAAACGCTGGAAAAACCAGATTTCCCGCATATTCCACATTATCATATTCCAGAGGATTTTACCTCCTTTGCCGTATGCGAAAGTTTTTCCGGTATACGATCCCCTTTGTGGAGTACGATGATCTGTGAGTATGTATGTGGAGTGCGACAGGGTCCTCTGGAGTGCGATGACACCCCTCGAGCGCGATGCCACATGAGTATGCGCGGCCGGAAATCCCCTGAGAGAAGGATTCTGGGCCACAATTCCCCAAATTCAACAGAGCGGATGCTGGTTGTTGTAATTTAACAGGATTTCAGCCCATTCAACAAACAAGTCAAACAATATTTTGAGACCCTCTCCTTCTTCAGTCTCCAAAATAGGAAACTCACTTATCAGGGCACGCTTTAGCTCATCCAGGCTCCATAGCATTTCAGGAACAACACAAGGCATCGACATGGTGCCAAACAATTTCCAAATTGAGCTGAAAGGTCTTCCCACCGCAACCAGTCAATTCACAGGTGTGAAACATGTCACACACAGGGAAACAGGATGGGAAAACAATGGGTCCAAAGAGACAGGTCTGGAGTACGATGAATTCATGGTATATGTATTTTTCTGAATTTGGGTAACTTGGAGCTAGAATTATATCATATAATATATATTATATCTATATATAGGAGCCACTTTAGAATATGTAGTAAACCCAATAGATCCAGTAGTAAAACCGACCATTTGGGGATGCTCGTTACGACCCATTTACAGTGATTTGCCTCAAGCTGCCGCTCCACTGCCAAAGATGACACCAGGCCAGACCTTGGTGGATGGGGTGTGGGTCTGTAGTTCCTGAGAAGTTCGTGAGATTTTTCATGGGGTAACTAGGTGAACTATCAAAAACTGGAGATTGAATATGACAGAATGGCAGAATGGCATTTAGATTGCGATTTAATAGGAATCGATGGGATTTCATGGGAATGTCATGCGGAGATCATGGGGATACATATTATATATGATATATGATATATGATATATATATATGATATATATATATATATATATATCATATATATATATATATATGATACCATGGGGATATAATGGGGATATGAATTTAGCGCAACTACATATTTCATGGGGATCTAATGGGATTAACTATGACATCCCAATGGGGGGGATAACTCATCGCTAAGTTGGGTGTATTTCACTAGGCTAAGTTGTTTTATGGTCGAACTAGTTGGGGGGGGTTTTAACTTGGGGCATCACCTTGTAGTAGCTGGATAATTAAGCCCGAGATCTTGCGGAGATCGAATAAGCTTCCCCGGGGTTTTCCTCCCACAAAAGGAAAACCTAGATATAACTCTGGGTTGGAGAGGTCAGGTCTGTGATGTCAGCCCGTTTCCAAGGTATTCTAGTCAATTGATGAAGGGAGGCAATAAAAAAAATTGAGCCATACCCTTACTGTAGCCATTGAATGATCACGTTTGCAATTGTGCAAACAGGGAGCGTGCCCCTGAATTTCAGGATAAAAAGCCATCACCTGGATTGTTATCAACTTGTGTATCCCCCAAAATTCTTGACTGCATTGCCACATACCGCCACTTTTGCAATATCGCGCTGGGAGAAAATCCAAATCTTGTCCATAAAAGTTCCCTCCTTGCTTCATCTTCTGCCTTGGAAAAAACAAGTTTCAATTCAAATCGCAAATAGATGTGATTGGTTCAATCAATCACGAATCAACAGCTGAATCAAATCCCAAAGTGTCGCATAGTGCAACAGATCAATTATCTATCCCTCACATTTCATGCTCAAATCTTCCCGTTTAACCGCCCGTTTAAGGCCCTAAGCATCCAAAAATGATGAAATCCCATGGCAGGTTCCTTCCCAGCTTGGCCCACTGCCATAGCGGCGTCACTCCTCCAGGGATGATGTCCATGACTCCCCTCCACTAATCCCCTTGTCCCTATTACTGAACCTTAATCAAAAAACAACAACCCGTAACAACCCAAAATTGTTTGTTTTGGACAATTTCAGATTGGTCAATTTGAGTTTCATTGATCCCCTTTAGAAAACAATCTAAAAACCAAGGTCCAATTTGCAGGTTCTACCCCCTATTAATACAAAACTAGTTCACCCCGGGGCCTTTTTTGTTTTTTATTAGGGTCCGTCTTTTTAAATCGAACATTTTAGTTGTTTTAATTAAGGTGTTTAATTCAAAATTCAGGAACAACTTCGAAATCCATTTTTTGGCATTCTTTGAATTAGATTTTAAACAGGAATTTGATCGATTTTGAAATCGAACATTTTAGTTTTTTCAATAGATAGTTCAAATTTAATATTAGGGGAAAGCCGGGAAAGTTTCGAAATCCAATTGTGGCAATATGTTAGTTAGATTATTCACTGGTTGTATCCATCAAGTTTTAACGGTTAAATCAAGTCCCACAATGTTGATTGATGTTGATTGTTGATTAATCCCTCACCCTAATACTAAACGTCCCCCCCCTCCCCAAATAATAAAACCTAGGAGTCTTTATGATTAGGGGGTATTTAATATTCGGGGGCGAAGCTGGCCCCTAATATTAATCTAAAATCTAAAAACTTAATTACAAAAAGTATCAAAAAGTACAATTTGCGATTTCGGATTTCACGGTTTGATCCTACATTTTGCACATATTGCATTTCTCACCTGTTCTTCCTCGACCCAGGGACCATCACATTCTTCCTTGATATGTTTTGTGCATGTCGCATTTATATAATCATATTTAATCTGATTTAATTACTGCCACAAACGGATTGATTTACGGCGAAATCGAGACGATTTTGCAAATTTTGATCCCCCCAAAAAAATGCGGCTTCAACCCTCAATTCAGACAATTTGGAGCTGTTATGGTTACTATTCCCAGGCGTTGCCCATTTTTTGTGCATGCATTCCCCGATGAAAAATCCGGCGCCTGCCATAGCAGCCATAGCGCCTGGCCGATCAGGACATGGGGCTTGTGTTCGTCAAGAGTAATGGAAAAACTCATGCATTTCTGTAATAAAGATCGTAATACTGTAGTTTAAAAAATATAAAAATTAATTAATTAATTAATATATATATACAGCAATTACTTTACGTCTAATCCCTTCCTCCTAATACTAAACGTCCCCCTAATACTAAAAACAGGCATCCATCTCCAATTTCCGAAAATTTCAGTTTGGCCAATTTGACTTTTAATTGATCCCCTTTAAAAAACAATTTAAAAATCAACCTACCATTTGTGGGTTCTCCCCCCTAATACTAAAAACTAGTTCACCCCGGGGTGTTTAGTATTAGGGGGGCCTAGTCCCAATCCCTCACTCCAAGCTGCCTAGCTACTCTAGCAATTAGGGGTAAGCTTCGAACTGCCATTTTTGGCAATATTTTAATTGCGTTATATAAGGAAATTTAATTGATTTTGAGATCGGAAAAAATAGTTTTTAGTATTAAGGGTTTTAATTTAGTATTAGGGGTAAGCTTCGAACTGCCATTTTTGGCAATATTTTAATTGCGTTATATAAGGAAATTTAATTAATTAATTAACATGACTTCGATTTGGTTCCCGAATAATAAATACCCCCCTAATACTAAAAACTACCTGCCGTGTTTTGTATTAGGGGGGGGTTTAGTATTAGGAGGAAGGGATTAGTCATCCCCACCGTCACATTGTTTTGTCATAGTTTCTGACATCTCATCTGGAAGAATATTTATGATACACGGCCCATATATGGCATAGATTTTTTGACATTCTATTCTGGCATTCTATTCTGGCATTCTATCTGGCATTCTATCTGGCATCTATTCTGACATCCTATCTGGCATCTATTCTGACATTTTCTCTGGCATTCCATCTGTCAGTCTTTCTGATAAGCTATCTGGCATCTATTCTGACATTCTCTCTGACATGGGCACTGCTCACTCTTGGGAAGAGGAGGAAGGAAGGAGGAAGTAACTCTGATAAAATCTAGAGACCCTCACCTGGCAGGTGGAGAATGATAAGTAATGATATGTAATAACAATGATTGTGGACCTCAAGTATGTGCTATGTGCTTGAACCATCTTAAACCACCTAAATTTCTTTGGGAGTCTGGTGATTTGTCCTTTCAAAAAGTTGGGAACATGGATTTCGACGATGAATTTCCCTTCTTATTTCTTGGCGAAATCCATTTTCCAATGGGTTTCAGGATGGACGAACTCTGGCGCTGTTGGTTTGACACAAGAAATCATCGACCCCCTGGCCCCCTGGCCTGAGGCTACGTGGACTCCGGAGTGATCCAAATGAGGCTGGAAAATCAGGGGTTGCTGGGGAACATGGCCGGAAATGATGGCCGGAGAAATGATGGAATGTGACGGAACATGATAAAAAGATACCGTAGTTACCCTCCAGTAAATTAACATAGACCCTGGTAGATAGGGGTTGGAAGATTAGTTTCCTCTAAAAAATGGTGATTTTCAGGGTCTATGTTAATTTACCAGAGGGTAAAATATGTTAAAATGCTACTGTAGAATCTGTAGAACATCAATTTCTATAGAGCAAGGATGAGCAAAGGATGAGCAAAGGAATGATTCAATCCACAATAACATCCTGGTGCGCACCATAGTGAACTAGTCATGCCTCAAACTCTGATAGGACTCCAAACGCTGCAACGATTATCCTACGTAGCCAATAAACTTCAATAAACAATGACATTCGGCAAGAAAATTCCTGCAGAAGCCCCGCAGGGAAAAAAACGTCAACAGAAAGCGACAAACGTGGAACATCCAGCGAACAATATGACTAGCTTACCAATGAACTGAAGGCTCCCGAGCTCTTGTACGGTTTTTTCCCTCCCAACAGGCTATTCTCACCATATCTCACCATTACAAAATGTGGCTCAAGAAAAGGGTGGCGAATACACAAGCACTATCAACCTGTTTGTATTGCATCTGGATGCCAAAGAAATATCATAGGACTTCCTCTCGACAGCTTCCTTTAACCTCAATGAGTTTCGCATCATCCCACATTTGCACCTAGTTTCCATCTTCACCACTCCCTATGTGCCATGTTCCCAAGAGCCGAGCTCATCTCCCCAAATAATTAACAGTCTTGAAAAGGTTTAAAAAAACATTTTAACCGACCCATCCCTGAATCGCCCCATCATCATCATCATCATCATCATCATCATTCACTCAAAAAGGTCTTCCCCAGCACACAATGACGATGCCACGATGCCTCTGCCCTGCAACGTGCCAAGGGCCCGGCACGCTGGACATGCTGTTGCAGAAGAACGCGGCACGGCCGCTTTCCGCTTCTGCAATCCACCTGAACGGTCCACAGCAACAAGGGGTAGGACTTAGATGGAAATAGCAACATGTCGGGATTGGAGCGAGCCACTATCGCCAACGAGAATCTGAAAGATTTCGGTCATCCAAAAGAACCACCACAGCAATAGGATGCAACCTGCCTAGCCATCGATGTTCGGGTTCTTGTGATGTACCGCCAAACAGTACGTCTTACTTCTCATGTCACGGAAGTCTATGATCTCCCGGGATGTTCGGAAGCGCTACTCAGATCCGTTACTCAGATCCCCAGAAATCGTTTTTGGGATCGTGGGATTCGAAATGCTATAGAATCGCAATTGGCTGAAACAGAAGGGATCAAGTGCTGAACAAATTCCCATTTCGCTTTTGAATTCCCTCATCCCAAGTGGTTGATGAAGGACATGAAACCTTCACGATGGGTCAAATCCAGCCTTTTCAGTAGGTCTTCCGTGCAACCCAGTGACGCTAACCTGTGAAATCTCCCACCCATAGGATCCATGGTGCTGCTATATATGGTAACATTATGTAACATTTACCATCAATATACCACCAATATCCCCCAATGTTAGCATATATACCAGCACCATGGATCCTATGGGCCATGGTACCCCCTGGGTCCTGCACTGCTCCAACATCATCTCTTGCGCGCGCGGATCGGGATCAATACCGTTCTCAGCGAACGAAACGCATGGGATGCAGAGGTTGAGAATGGTTGAGAACCGAGAATTAGCCGAAAATACCAACACAATCCAACACACATTGGAAGTAGATCCCAAATCTGTGGGATAAAAATCAACAGTTGTTTGGCTTTAAACATCTTTAAACTTTTTTTTGTATGACAGGTTTTTGTCCCGGAGGTCTTCCACAGCTGAGCGCTGTACCAGCATGCCATCCATGTAGTCCTTGAACCTTGAAGCCATCAGCTGAGGTGTTGGGCGTGTTGGGCCAGTCCCAATGAGGACACGTTTTTTTCATGCGTCTTCTATGTTTGGGGCACTTTGGAAAGTAAACCAGTTGGGGATTATGGGATGTTTAATGAGTGTAATTTTGGTAAAAACATTGTATATAATCATAACCATATAACTCTTGGTAATAACATGCAATAACATGGAAGAACACTAATCGTAGACCAATTATATATTTATATACAATTACTTTGAAACCACCAGGGTGATCCAAAAAAAAGAACCAAAAAAAAACGCCCCCCAGATCCCTGGGCCCCCAGACTTGGTGAAGTTCACAGGCCTTCCTTCGGCATCCAAATGCTCACCTTCCGAGATCATGTGATGAAGCTGTTAGGCTGGGATGGTCGGATTGGGATCGGAGATTTGGGGGGCTCCTGATGGCTTCTTTGGGACAAACCGCCCAGGGGCCCAGGGCGGTTTGTCCCAAAGAAATCCGCAAAAAAAAGCTGCTAAGCCACATACTAGACGGTCCCAGGGTCCCGGAAAAACCAATTGGGGCTCATGTAAAACATCAAGTTACATCATCCATCATCATCCCAATTCATCCCAAGTAGATCCTCCATTCATAGGGGGCATGATTCGGCATGATCAACGGACCATGAACACCAAATGGACCAAAGGGCTTGGGTTCATTGTTTGTCGCTGTCCTCGAGAATACGGAGCTTGGTCACTTAGTCCAGTTATGTCCAGTTATGTCCAGTTCCACCTGGGGTATAACTCATTTTTCCCATTATTTATAACCCATTTATTTATTTCCCAGTTATACTGGACTAATTGGGGTATAACTGTCCAGTTCCACCTGGTTATTTATTTTATAACCCATTTTTCCCAACACTCTGGCTGCCCGGCGGAAGTGGTTCCGGTATTTCTCTTCCACCTGGTGAAATCAGAGCCCGGTGAGCCCGAGCCCGGTGCTCCAGGTGAGGCACAGCACCCGCAAAAATCAACTACCCGGCCTGGTTATGACTAACATAGCTATTGAAAATGGCCATTGAAATAGTGAGTTTTCCCATTAAAAATGGTGATTTTCCATAGTTATGTTAGTTTACCAGAGGGTATCAGACTTTACACATCTTTACACTCTGGGTTTGACCAAAGGCTTCCCAAAATGCTCCATGGTTTGAGGTACCAATTCCCATTCCCCTTAGTGGGACTCAAAAAAGCCTCACTGCGGAAGTAGCCAAAATAACCAACTTCTAGATCCAGCCGGTGAGTTCAACGCGTGTTCAACCCATCGAAGATCACTGGGACCCAAGTCCCATTTCAAAGGCACCAAGGCTACCCATGGCTACGGCCAGAGCACCTTGTCGCGATCTGCATCCTGGAAAATTGGAGAGCCCCCAACTAATTATGGAACCTCGCAGTTGGAAATCCCCATCTATTAGATTTTTAAATGGTGTTTTATGGATTTTTCGCAGGGGTGTCCACTTCCAGTGCCAGGGGTCTTCCCAAATCTTTTTGGTTTTCCACGCTTGAGATGACCAGAGGATCGAATTTCAACTTCCTTTTCCCTTTCTTTTTAAGGTTCTCAATGTGATATGGCACTTTGGAACCAAATCTCTTGGCCGGTTGATTTCCAGTGGAAGCATCGGCAATCGCCTGATCTTCCGGACCCTGGCCCTAGTATGTTGGATGTTTCTCCCCATTATCCCGCCAGATCTATCAACCCTTAGATACTGCCAAAAATGTCGGGGTTTTTCGCTGGTTCAGTCAACATCGCCATTTGTTTAAAAGATCATGACATGATTTAACATGATTTAACTACCCTTCGCCAAGGTTTACCCAGTTATCCACCGTTTTTCCACACCCTTGTTGGCCTTGGACCCTTTGCCATAGTGGAGCATGGCCTTGGACAAGGATGATGTGATGTGATGATGTCATGTGATCTGCCTTTCAAGGTTTCTTTCTGGAGCACCCATAAAACATCTAGGATATTTATCTTCCAAGAATTTCGATATCAGATGACGACATTTTTGGGGACCATGTTGGAGCTATGGAGCTATGGAGCTGGCGTGGGTCAAGTCCATTGTTGAGGCTGCAAAAATGATGCGGTCCCCATTTTCCTAACAGGTCCCCATTCTTGTTGGGAATTCCAGGATCCTAAAATGGAGGTACGTTAGTACCATATAAGACCATATTTTATGGGGATATTCCCTGAAATTTAGGCCTTAAAAATAGGCCAAAAATATATGGTGACTGTGACTACCCCATGTTTCAAACGATCTGCATTCACTTCTGGCATCCCAAACGATCTTCTGATTCAGCTTGATGAGCTCTTGCCTCGTTGCATGTATTTTCAATGGAAGAAGCACGTGCGCACGTTGCATAGCAGCAAACCGCAAACTGTTGGTTGTAAGTATGACTTTTCTATGCTTTTCTTTTCTGTTTTTCACCCTTTGGGAATCTACACATTCTACACATCTTGGTTTTTTTGATGTGCAATGGTGTATTTTAATGGTGAAAATAATTTGAACATTGGATCAATGATCTAACTGGACAATATCCTCAGATCTCAGGATCAGGATCCAACTCTTCCAGGAGATCATTCTTGTTGAGATCCTCGCCGGCTGTTGTTGTTGTTTCACAGGGTGGTTTCAGAAGTGTGATGCCATGGTGATGTCACAAGATTTTTTCGATCTTGGCATCGAAGGTGGAACATGCTGGAACTTCAATGATCATTCCGAGGTGAAAAATGGCATAAAAATTGCATAAAAATGGTGTCGAAGCCTCAAGTTCCACTACTCCAAGATGTTGATACTCGTCGTTCTTGGGCTTAAGGGAGCATCCCATGATCTGCTTTGAACTTGTTCCCTGCTAAGTAATTATACAGCCCTAGCAGTTGCAGTTGCTCCATCTGAATGCAAGGCGTCTGTGTTCACATGCCTGTCTATGTATACATAACATCTACAAATATAATATATCATATATATATAACCACATTCCGATATCTCGGATGATCAGTTTGGAACTCTGATTATCGCCCAGGAAAATGGCACATACAAACAGTTACTAATGTCCTGCCAGTCAGTGCGATTCTCAGATTATCTCAGATTGCTTCCGAATGCGCTGAACAGCTGCGCTTCAGCATGCTTCAGCACAATGCAAAGATCTAATTCAACAAGCCCCAAAGGAATGTTTTATCACAATCCATGAAAGGTTTGCCACAACGGCAGGACATGGTGACATGGTGATGTTCCAAGGTGTTCATCCATGGATCCATGTGACAGCCCCATCTCCTGCAGGCGAAAGAGTTCACGGATGAGCCTTGGTGGTGGTAGAAACCAGAAACCACCAACATTAATGGGGGCTGATGACCAGCAGCCTGACATGAGAATTAAACTCTGCTGTTTTTTACCTGTTAAAAGCATCTAAGATACATGATAGTACATGTTGTACACCTGGCCAGAGAGAGAGAGAGAGAAGGTGTGTATGTGAGGGGTGCACGGGTGCACTTGCCTTTCTGCGTGCGCAAGTTCTGTGAACAAAGGGCTGGAACCAGATAAATCCACTCCTGCCTTTGAAGAAAAACAAATTAAAAGATCATTTACCTGTTGATTTTGGGGCTCCTGCATTACGAAGTCCAATCTGCAAACATATGTTCATTGATCCAAGGTCGTGATGGCCAACTCGATGCATCTGTTCCCGGGTCCCGGCTCTGATCTCAATGCATAGGCTGCAGAGGTCTCACCCTTAAACCATCTCTCCCCAAGACCATTGCGCGAGGATTGTACATCTAATCTATTCATATCCATAGGTTCCTACTTCTTACGTAACCACACTTTTCATTGCGACTTCCCTGTCATTAAAGCAATGAGGGGCCCGTTTTTGCGCAAATTTCTACAAGGCTGAGCACAACATCCAGCACTGTCCTATTTTTCCTTCCGGTGTCATTGCTAAATTGCATTTGCTGCATCTGCGTGCATCTGCCCCCATCTTATGGGGCGGAACTTTGGCTCCCTGTCAACTTCTGGATCATTCAATTCATTCTGACCTTCCGTAAATGTTGCACTCATGATGACAGTTGAGTCCAAAAAGCTAGTTCGTCCTGCGCTGAAAACATGACCAAACATGAAAAATGTTGTCAAGACCAGAGCATTCTCAACTCATGACCTATCCAAACGCGCGCAGGTACCTACCAGCCCGATGCGAACCATAAATGCAAGTATGCCAGACATCCCCTTAAGATAGGACATAAGTATTTCATAATGCATAAGTAAGTTATACAATCTCCCCAATTGTCTCACCATCAAATGCTTATACAGAACTAGAAAAATGTTATAAATCCCAATTTGCGTTGGTTACAACACATGACTTTTTAAAAAAATGTGCAACTCTCCCCCACATCAACAAGATCCACAAGTGACAGTCCCCGCGGTCCCTAGGGTCCCTAGGGTCCCCAACTCATCTAAACGCGCAGCCGCTTGCCGTCTCTCCTCCTGCCGTTCCGTCAACTGCTCTCGAGATGGAGCTGTTTGACCTCGGCCGGCATGGCCATGTGATACCCTGCCATGCCTTCGGGATGATTACTAAACACCCCATCGGCCGATGACAGCATGACTATGGGTCAAACTCTGGTGGATCTTCAGCCTCTTTTCATGTGGACAATTGGAGGATTTTAATGGATCTTGACACATCCCAGATCATCCCAAGCTATTTCCACCATTTCCACCTCAATTTTGTTGATGAAATCTCCCTACATCTCCCTGTGCATAATAATTATCAGGGAAAGCAGCACAATCAGCCAAAATCACAGGCTTTGTCCTGAGACGCTGACGGGTAACGCATTTGACCTGAGACTCTCTGGAAGCATCGGGTCCCCAAAGATATGGCGCCGGCTCAACAAATGGTGTACAGAAGAGGTACCTCTATCCTCCAAACCCCTACCTTTTTCTGACCATATGGGCAGAATGGACCGTTAGGCGGAATCTGGGATGAGCAGGCGGAACTTGATCAAAGTTGACCAAACTAGGGTTTGTGCTTTCTGAAGCCATTTCTTAATTCCAAACTCCGGGGACCACTTTCGAGGCACAGGTGCGCCCCCCCTTTGACCTGCAACCTGTGCTTTTCTGGGTGCACTCTGTGAATGGGGGTGTGCTGACAATCATTTCTTCAGCTTATGATAGCTCCTGGCTCTAAGTGTGGACTGTGTGAGTATTTAATTCAAAGCACATGGCGTTTGATGGTTGCAGTGCTGAAATAGCTGACAAACTGAAAAAAGCAGGACTGGAACCAACATTTACTGCTTTGCCAGCTCACCCTGGTAAGATGATATTTTGGGGGTTCCTGCCAGGACTGGATGACATGCCGACCCAGTTTTGGAATGAAGTTTCCAAGGTGCTTTTCCCAGGCGAAGTGACTGACAAGGCGAGATCACCCACCAACTTAGTTTGGAGTAGTCCAACAGAATCAAATGTACAGTATAACATCTATATACTTTTGGGCCCCCCTATTCTGCAGGTGACGTTTGACAACAACAAGTGCACAGTCATCCTTCAGAACTATGACCAACATGGAGCCGTGCACCGCTTGGCCAATTTTTTTCGCCAGTGCTGTTTGCTACTCAGATCCAAGTTGCCAAGTGTTTTTTAAAATTTTAGCAAACCCTTTCAAGGCAGGGAACTCCAATAGCTCACAACCCTAGCTTAGGCAATGTGGAAACCGATGAGGTGAAGCAGGATGGAAAGGGCTCTGCCTAGTTAGTTTAGGAGCTAGTTTTGGTGGAACAGCAAGGGGCCGGACCCTGACCGATGGACAAATGAAAAGTTTTGCTGCAGAAGTTCGGATTTAACATGTTGGCCCCCGCAGGCCTTATATAAATATAAAAAGAAATCTAATGCCTATGGCTTTCGGCACCCCGCGCAGGTGAGACGCAATGTGAAGGTCTTTGACTGCAATGCCCAAGCAGTGCCCCACGAATGTCACTTGGGGTTGGGTTGAGTTTCATGATGCAACATCAGCCTTTGAATATGAAATTGATAAATTCTAAACCTTTCATGGGGGTTGGAATGTCCAAAAGACATCACGATCTCGCTTGCCGCACTCTCACATTTGTAGGTGCCTGTGCACACATGGTCATTCATGTGCCAACAGGACATTTCTTGTGCGCAGGATTTCTTTTTGCTCAGGATCAAGTTGGTACAAGTCGCTAGCACAAGTGGACTATAGTCTGATTGTCTTGACATGTCCCTCAAGGGCTTTGCTGAGAGCATAGCCAATCATCCCGGCCTTCGGCACAAGCTGCTGGAGGGGAAGCCCTTGCTTTCCTGGCAATCCCCGGAGTTGGTTGGGGTGGTGAACCTGAAATCCCTTGGCTTGAACATTGAGGTGATGATGCTTCTAGCTGATGTATGGTGCCCGCAGTGGACTGGCCCAATTACTACACCTGTTGGTCTTCAGAAGCAGCAGGCCGAACTCCAAAACACGAACCTGTAGTCCAAAATACAAATTTTCCCCAAATATAGAATCCATGTGCATGACGTTTATCAGCCTATAGGATAGGGGTTATATAATATATGGCTATAGGAGGGGGATAGCAGAAATAAACAAATACCTCTTTGACGTTTTTTGTGTTGGGTAGTTGGGTATTACAGGTCTGCATGAGTTGATTCCGGGGGTTCACACCAATGTTTGGCATAGCCGTAGGTGAAGGAGGCCCGGGCTAGCCTCTTACTACCTGCAAACCCTCCGATGGTGCACTGTGATGGACATGGCCTGAAAGGCTTCTTGAGCCTGATTGTCCACCGTCTCCATACTTCAAAGAAACGAAGGGTCCCTTGATTCCAACATCCATTTATTATTGATGCATTTGGGGTTGGACAAAACCTTAATCCCACTACCACCATCTAGGATTCCAAACAAATTGGGCTAATAAAAACCCATTTGTCGTGGTATCTTATCAAAATATTCTTTGTTTGGGGAAGATGTTGGAACCTCCAATCTAAGGACCCTGCATTGGAAACATTGTTTGCCAAGTATCGATCCTACTGGCGTGCGGAAGGGGAGGATTCCGATGCTGACCATCGCAACGGCCCGGGTGATGATGGGGCGGGTGGCCCAAATAATGATGGCAATGGAGATGGACGTGGTGGGGGTGATGGTGGTAAGTTGCATGATGATGCTCCCAGCCGCCTCTCATCCGAACCCGATCTTCCGGCCTGTGATGAGGACCCCAATGATCACTTCGATGACATGGAGGACGTCGAGCTGGCCAAGGCATTGGGCGTTCCAGATTCATGCGTGGACCGGATGACCCCAGTGAAGGCCAAGCCACATGTTGGGGACAGTTCTTCTTTGGGGGCTCCCTTGGTCCCTACTATGGCTGATGGTGACCGGGCTCAGTGGCGCCAAAAGCGCATTTCAGATTTGAAGAGCCTTGCCAACTAGAATTACAATCATCCAGTGTGACCTTTCTTAATAAAAAACAAGTAATACATAATTGCATATGTGTTTCGGACTAATGGGTTAAGACTCCCCTTCCAAAAGTGGTCTACACGATTCCCAGGAAATTGATCGCTGCTCGTCTCAATCGATGTGGTGATGGCGTTCCCGATGGAAATGCTGTTTTTTCAGGATTTTTGGGTTGTATTTAGTACCAAAGCTTTGAATCAAGTTTGTTTCCAATGTATCCAACCCCATCCCCTATTTATTGTAAACCCTTGACATAGACCCCCAAAATAACAGTGACCAATACTAACCCAATGTTCAGAATGTTCTTTGACATTAAGGGAAGCATTGCATGAAGTGGCACAACCTTGAACATTTTGTTTGGCCCATAAGTTTCACTTGAGGCCCACCAGTGGATGTCAATGCAGTCGACACAGTTCCTATGGATCTCTCTCCCATTGCTGCTGCAATGGTTGCTTCAGCTCCTGTGGCATCCAAGTCGTTGCACATGGGAGAGCCACAACCCCCAGTGCCCGAGCAGATTGCTGCCGAGCCAAGTTCCTCTAGTCTTCCTACCGAGGAGGTCAAGGAAGTGAAGGATGCCGCGAAGGATGGGAAGACGGCTGGGGCACAGCAAGCGCAGGTTTCAGTTTTGGATCAGCCGGAGGTCAGGAGTAAAACTTTTATTTGCCCACCCTTTTGGGTTTTGAAACGATTTCGCAGTCCAACCAATTTCGTTCCACAGCGACCGTCAGGCAGAGACCACTCGCTTGCAACAGCAGGCATGGAAAAAGGAGCTGGATCAGCAGGCGAAGGCAAAGGCACAGGCCAAGGGAAAAGGAAAACCTAAGGGCAAGGCAAAGGCAAAGGCAAAAAGTAGGGGTAAAAAGAATACCAAGGCACCCAAGGCACCCAAGGCATCCAAGGCACCCAAGGACGCCAAGGAGCCCAAGGCAAAGGCACGAGGCAGACCAAAGAAGAGCGAGACAAAGGGACAGAAAACACCTGAAGAGTCTCAGGAGGCCGAGGTGGCTGCATCCCCAAAGGCAAAGGTGGAGAAGGCGAAGGGAAAGGAGCAGGCTAAGGCAAAGGACATGGCTGTGAAAAAACGCAAGAACGATGGTGACAAGGCAACCTTTGCAGGCAGGTACAAATCCAGCACCAAAACTACCGGGATGATTTGGGAGTGTTTGCGAAACAAGTTCGAGTCCAGCTTGAAGTCAAAGCTGCGCTCTCCGTCCAAGTTTGAGGCTAGGAAATCTAGGGTGTCCAAAAATGTTTTTTTTTGTTAGTGTTTCAAACGGATCCTTTTGCAAGTCCATCTGTTCACACATCTATCCCTGAGACTACGTTTTGGACCTTTGCCATGAACAAGTGGCAATCCGAGAACTTGGATTTGGATCAGCTTGACGAAGATGGCATCACTGCTGCGGCAGACTCGGCAGGAGATGCGTTCCTGCTTGACCCCAAGGTCGTAGAGAAGTTAAAATGATTCAGTGCGTGGCTTGAAACCTTGCCATATCAATGGATGCCCTGTGTCTCTCACAGCTTAGTTGGGTCAACCTAGTGCAAGGCACTGGGAGGGGCGGTGCTGCCGAGGACACTGTAGGCCATCTAACATGGAGATCTGCGCTGGTCAAAAAGAAACAAGCCAGCAGTCCGAGCTTACAGTACATTGCCTCCCGTAAGAAACTAAACCGATCCTCCAGGTTCCCCTCCCTCTGCTCTCCAGGTACTGCGATGCCCCGCCTGAAGAAAGGCCTCGCGACCTTCGCCCGTTTTGGGCACCTTTTGTGCAAACCTGGCTGGTTTGGGTCGTGCTGGGGCACTCGGGGCGACTGATGATTTTGAATCTCTTTTGGGGTGTTCAAGGCATTATCTATAGTATGGTAGCATTCTTGCTCAGATTAGAAGCCGGTACTGATTTTTGGCTGCGCCATGACGTCTAAACTGATGGATCTGGTTCTAAGACGGCTGGTGAAACTTGGTGCCCCGAAAGTATCTCGACGGCAACATGCATTGTTGGTTGTATATGCTGTCACATGTCATGCCATGGCAACAATGTTTTGTTACATTTTCCTGACATAAGGCCTTTGTGATGATAGTGCTGATGACAACTTGGCTGAACTTTACGAGCATGGATATGGGGCAGCCTGAATACCAATGTCTTGAATTCTTCAGTGGTGTTGGAAGGATTGGTCGCTTAGCCCATAACCGTGGATACTCAGCATGCTGCTACGATGTCTTGTACGACCCTGAAGTGAAAGAAGCCCACCACAAAAACCCTAAGAAACCTCTTAAGGGAGGCTGCATGGATCTCAGTTCGGATGGTGGCTTCACGTTTCTTGGTCCCACAAATGAACACATTTTGAGGGGTGAAATCTTAGTCAGTTGTGTGTTGGAGCTTGTGGTTGGATTTTGTATGGTGGAACTTCAAATGATCTGAGGTTAGCTGTGGTATTGGCACTCAAAGGCCAATTCAATTCCCATGTGTGTTTCTGGGGTATTTGCTGCTCTTCCTGGGTGGCTATCAATAAGGGGACAAGTTATCGAGATTATTTGAACCCACATGGTCATCCGGAGTATCCTTCAGTGGCACTTGCCAATTGTTTGGTGGCAAGGCTGGGTTTGGAAAACAAGTTAACAAGTGTTCACCTTGATGGCAACTTCCCCATAACCTTTTTCTTGGGGGCGTCCGGCCCTGGCAGGTGCATGTTGATAGCCTTGATCACAATCTCACTGGGGGGGCACATGGTGCTGGAAAACCCGGGTTCCAGTCTGATTTGGATGCACGACAAGTTCCAATGGTTTCTGGGTGCCCTAGAAAGCGTCGGCTTGAAAGAAGCTCAGTCTATGCTTGGTACCTTCTAATCTTGGGTCATAGGCCATAAGGGAAAATATAGTCAGGAATTATTTTAAAGCCAGTCAAATTTCTATCTTCTAATCCACCACGCCCAAAGGTCTACCGCCAAAGTTTTTGGATGGCCTATTTTGGCCACAGCTGCATGAAGAGGACAATTCTTTGGTCGACTTCAAAGGTAGTGGGCACCTTCGGCTTGGGCAATGGCGCTGGCGTCAAGAAGCCACCCAAGGGGAAGAAGACAGTAACAGCTGTCAAGTATACAAACCGAAAGGGGCATGCGGCCTACAAAGGGAGTTCTTCCCTTAAATCTACACAGATACCTGTTAGAATAAAAAGCAAATTAAACTTTGGACCCCTTGTCACCCTAAAAATATATCGGCTGGGGATTTGTATCTAGTCCAGTAACATCATTTTTCAATCGAGTCAAAGAGTCTCAGGATATACCCTGTACGCTTTGCTGGGCAACTAGTTCGATCCCTTTCAACTATGTTCCGAGCAACTGGTGCAATTCCTGAACCAGACTTTCCCTCAGTATCTGGGATAAGCAAAAAGCAAATGTTTTGACATGTTTTAACCAACAGTAACGCCTGCAGCCTCCACATTCCCTTGCACTGCCCAGGTCGACACCAGCCGGCCATTCATTGAAATCTTCCAGGAGATGACTTTTGACGATTGGTGGGAGGAGGATGCAGCTCTGAAGAGTGTTTACCGATATTTGAGGGGTTGTAAAACTTTAGAAATCCCACCTGAGTACCGGCCCCTTTTGCCTACTCAAATTTGATCCAATTTGGCATGTGACACGGCCGGCAGTGTTTTAAACACTGGCTACCCGACACCGACTCTAATTACACTGTTAGTTTAGACATGATGAGGGAAATCCCAAAATTCAGCTCGAAAAAAGTGGGCGGAAACAGGCGGGAAGTTGGCGGAAACAGGCGGGAAGTTGGCGGAGAAACCCGGATCAGGATTTTGGTGATTTTTTGGGAATGAAGTTCCAAACCCAAAGAGCTCAAAATTCAGGTTTTGTTAAGCTTGAAATTTTCAACCAACATGAATACTAGACAATTTGCATTGTTGGCTTTTCAGTGGTAGTGTGCTGAAAGCTGACTGGTATGGAACCCCTTCCAAGCCGAGCTTGGTCGTGCCAAACCTTGCAACGGGGTTTGCACCTCACTGGTGCCATGAGCTTAGCGATGGATGCCTGCAACGAGCCAGATGTCCAGGCAATGGAAGCAGAGCTGAGGATCCTTGAGGCCCAAAAAATTCCAACAATGATTCCAGTGCTTCCCCATAATACCACATATACATAACTGGTATTAACTTGTTCTATAGTCAATACATGTATACATCCCAATAAGGCTCCAGGAGTGTTAGATTGTGTACCATTGTATCCAGCAGGCCCCTTCTAATATGGGATGGGAGTTCCAATCCACAAAAATCATCCAAACCCCGCTTGGTTTTTGTTTGGGTAGGATGTTGACAATATGCTAATTGAGAGTGGGGTCCCCCACATGCATTGTTTTTGGATGCCGCCAAAATGTAATGGAGCCACACACCGTCCCAAAATCAATCCCCAAACGGTTCCAAGACATCGCAAGGTCCAAAACTGGAGCCTGAAAACCTTTCATAAAAAGTTGGGTTTTATAAGCTGTGATTTGTTGGTTCCCCAAGTTAATGGGTATTTGATTTTTTTTTCAGAAAACGCAAGCCAAAGGAGTTCGTGGGATATCCAGCTCATTGGTTGGTGATTCACCCCATAAAGACATTATCCCCAGTTGTAACTGGGCTATCCTAAGTACTTAAGTCACTTACCATTACCAATGGGATCATATCCTATTTTATTGGCAGAGGTGAACCACCATTTTCTTTATTATAATCCCGAATCTTTTGGAACAAGATTCTACTACAATGGATCTACGCCCCTGAAGGCCGAAGAAAACGGTCAGAATCTGAAGCCTTATTCACAGCCTCTCCCAGACCAGCCGCCTCATGGCACTTCAGTTCAGCCTCGTCCTGAACCTCCTGTGGCTCCTGCCACCGTCAGTGGGGATGGGGAGTCCAAGTTGGTGGGTGAACCCAAAGAGAGTGGCCAACCTGTTTTTGATGTGGAAGATTCGCCTACACCAATGCAGGAATCTTGATTATGATCAACTTATTTGCTTATTATTTTGGGTTCCCCACTAGTACAAAGATTTGGGACTCGGTTGTTTCTTTCCAGACTGGTCATTTATCAGGTGCCCACCTTTAGTGTTGAAAATCAAAGATCAGCTTTCTGGTTCTCACTGTCAGGAAGTCTTTGAGGATGCGCAGAACCCACCCTATACTCCAGTCGCTACGCCCTATCAGGAGACGGCCGTGCAATCTCCAACCCCAGGGGGTGAGAACGGGGCTGGTGGGGGTGAGGATTTGACTCCACCACGCCCTAAGACCTTGGACTTTGAGCAGGTCCCTTCCCCCGCCAAAAAGCCAGGGCAAGAGCTGTCAGAGGGTGCTATCTACAAACGTATGAAAAGGGTGTTCACTCCCCGTGCAGATGGCAGTTACATTGTTCCCAAGGAGTTTGTTGAGAAATGGAAAGATCTAAAAACCAGAACGGAGGTTGAGTTGTTGTTCGAGAAATGTGACTACTGCACAGATCCTGGTTTGATATTTCATTTGTTTTTATTCTGTTCCAAACCCCAACTGACAATATCCTAGTAACTTGGTTTGTTTCATCTTATTCCACCCACACACTTCAATCGCTTCTTCACTCAGGACAGCTTCGTGAGGAAGTGCCGTCGGATCACAGAAGAGTTGGACGAGTCTATTATGGATGTCGAACACCAATTCTTAACTGTTGAGGATATGGAGGGTTTGAGTTATTCACAGTGGCTTTGCTTCAATGGTTTGGGGCTGGTAAGTATTGGTCAGTGTTTACGACTACAAGTTCCAATGGAATGGGTAAACACTAACATTATCTCAGCAATACCCCATGCATCCAGTGGTCCATGCGTGATCTTCTACACTGCAAGGTCCAAAATCGATGGGATCAAGGAGTACTGCAAACAAGATCCTTCCTTGACCAGGACCCATTTCCACTTTCGTTGAATATCTTGGTGCTTTTCCCTTAATGTCTCAATCAAAAACAATTTACTCCCCAGGAACTCCAAGTATGGCGGAGGGCTGATGTACTGGGTGGAAGTGGCCGTCAAAGGGAATGAGAGGCGGGATATCTTAGCAAGTTTCCATTACTGCACATGATATATTTATTCAATGTCTCTGCAAAGCTTTCTGTTTAAAACCCCTCTACTTATGTAGCATTCAGTGCCCATTGGAGGTCCATTCGCCGGAATCTCCTCAAGAAGGAAATCGAGTTCGAGGAAGAGGCCGAGAGCAAGGATGATCTCCCTCGCCTCAATACGGCTTTGCCGTTGCCAGTTGCTTTGAAGGGTACTTGGGCTTATGGTTTGGGGTTTACATGGTTTCCTTAAAACTCTGGGTTCATAAGTCTGGATGTTTTTTTAAAAAAATCCAGAAGAGAAAGCCCAGCGGTTAAATATCCACCTCCCCCAATATTCAATACCTCCATAATTTGGTTCCCCAATTCCCACAACGATTAAGTTCAACCCATGTTTGGGAGGTATTGAATATTGCGGGGAAAGGATTGCTAATAGCACTTCCAGAAACCAAGACCAAGCCATTCTGTTCTTTGTTTCGTCTAAGGTGCTGAGCTGTCCGATGTGGAATCCCTACCCCAGACCAACCCAGTCAATCAGGATGTGCTGAAAGCTTTGCGCCAAACAGGCTTCCCAGATGTGGAGGCGAAAGCTTCTGCAATGTCTTTGGCAACGAAGGTTGGGGGTAATATCCAGAAGCGCTTGAACAAACTCGATGAGGCATGGAACAAGATTCAGGCCATCCCTGCGTCCGAACGAACTAGTCTTATGACAAAGACACTTTGCCAAGCCATGTTGTTTTTGATCAATATGAGCATACTGCATACTTGCGTCTTTCGGGTCACACCCAAGTCGTAGTAATGAGGTATATGATATAAAAAATAAAACCTATACACAAAATAGATCTATACATTGTCCCCATCCCCCGTATACTTCCAATAAGGGGGGCCTAAAGGAAAAGATCTAATACTTTGTTTGGTGTGCATAAAGGAAATGGTGATATCTCATGGTTTGTCGTGTCGGTTATGTCTTTCCCAACAATACTGACCAAATCACATATAATGCAATGAGAGCCAGCTACCACACAAGGATGATGGAGAAGATTGGGCTTATTAAAGACGATCTGTTCAAGAAATCGGAGGCGCTGAACGAACTCTACAGTTCTTGTCTCCTTGAGGGGGCAACTGAACAGCTGCTAGGCAGCCCTTTGGGGAACGCATTTCAAAAGTCTATTTCTTATACTTCACCGAAATAGCGGTTTCCTACAGATCCCAGGAATGAAAGTGAGATGAAGCAGGTCATCCTGGCAGCTCGCAAGTTGATGGATCCTCAGAAATGTCATTAGCTGAGCATGGGTAATGGTTGGTTGCTCACAACACTAAGGGCTGTGGACAGCATCTTGCTGGAGCCACGGGTGAAGCCAAGTGCTTACAAACAACTTTTGTTCACTGTTTAGCACCACTTGTTTATGTCACACCCCACTAGATTTCAGCAGAAAAACATCAGCTATTTTTTGAATTTATGCACATAAGGTCCATGATGAATGACTATGAGCGAGCACGCCAGAAAAAGCGTGAATCCAATGCCCCGGACCAAAGGCCAAAGGCCAAACCGAAACCGGCACCCAAGCAGGTTCCGAAGGCAAAGGCTGTGCTGAAAGCCACTGCCAAGTCCAAAGCGAAGGCTTGAATGGCCTCCTTAGTTTGAACATAGGGGTTGGGGCCCCATGTCAAGCACCATGCAAGGTGCTAAACTTTTGTCGTGAGCGATCAATGTGATCAAACCTGGGACCACCTAGCTCTGAAAGCTCTACGGTGAAAAAAGGGCATTGTATGGCATTGCCAACATCAGCTTTTTTGTTTTGGGGTGGCTGCATAAACAAGAGTGGACAAATGCTAAACCCTACCTTTTTCATCAGCCAGGTGATGAGCCACAGACTTCAAACAGCGACCCCATGATGAACCACTGGGCCGAGCAATTTGGAAATGGAGCCTAGATCTTAGAAGCATGGGGGCTACCCTGGCATTTCACCCCGGCATATTGACTGGCCGAGGCCCCCGCCTCATCCGTCAAAGACTCGGTCACTGCTTTCAAAGCATCAAAGGGCCAAGCGGCCTCAGACTGCAAAAAAAATGACAATAGGGATGTTACGCGAATGCTGACTCGAGCTGGCATGGCCATTGAAGTGCGAAGGGATTCTATGCCCTTTCAGGTTGAAGATGGGTCATTCATTGACACACCAATCGTGAAACCTAGCTCGTGGTTGCGCATTATCCTGAAGAAGTACAAATCTTTGCTCTTTCCCCATGGCAATCTGGAACAAGAATTGAATTCTTTCTGGAAATGCTTTGAATATATACAGCCTGGACATGTGGTTTTCCAATCACCCTCATCGCGGGAAAGGTTGAACAAGACACTTCCAATTCTTTTACATGGAGACGAAGGGAGGTATCTTAAGAAAGGCAACTACATGATTGCCACAATTGAATGCATGCTGGGCTCAACTCCTACCAAATGCAGGCCATGCTCCTGTTCTGCAGATCCTGCTCTTCAACGCTATGAAGGGTTAGACGATTGCTGTCAACACGGTTGGCCATCTGAACAATTACTGGACATTGCTTCGAAACAGTACGTCAACCTGAGTGGAAATTGCTTTCTGTCCAAATTCATGTTGTTTGGAATGAAGTCTCAGATCTACAAGTCGAACCCTGATCTAGTTCACGCAACTTTTGATTTGGTATCCAAAGATTTGGAGCTTCTACACAATCGAGGAATTGAAGTGGGCCCAGACACCTTTTACGCAGCCGTTCTGGGAATCAAGGGTGACATGAAGTTCCATTACCAAATCGGCAATCTGAGCAGGTCCTATTATAACGTAGGTGTGAAGGAGAATCACCCCATCTGTGCCCTTTGCATGGCGGGTGCCCCAGACATTCCGTTTGAGGACCTGGCAGAAGGAGCTGCCTGGGAAGCCACCATCCATACAAACAAACCTTGGCCGGAGAGTGAGCCACCAGCTGTGACACAAATCCCATTTGAGCCAGGGGCGGAAGAAAGTATCTTCCGTCTGGATACATTTCATTGTTGGAAACTTGGTGTAGGGCGTGACCTAGTGGGTTCTTCACTGATATTCCTAGCTTTGGCCGGCTACTTTGATTCTCCAGGAGATGCTGTCAACTTGCCGGACAGGTTGGAAAGATGTTTTTCATCGTTCCGTTTGCACTGTATGGCAAACGGGAAAACCCCTGCTGTGCATTATTTCAGTCAGGCATTGTTCAATGCTAGCAACCAGCGGTCGTTTCCCTGGGCCAATTGTAAAGGCTCAGATGTGACATTGTTGACATCGTGGCTATTGTTTATTGTGAAGTTGCTGATGCAGTCCGGTGATGTGCAACATGAGCATGTTCGATACTTCGCAATTTTGCGCGAAACCTTAGAGTCCACTGAACAATTCTTTGATGTGCTCTACTCGCATGGCCTTTGGCTGCCCAGGATTTGCGGGAGACGAGTTCTCCACCATTTGAATGTGATGTTGAAAGGTTACAAGTTGCTTGCCCAAGAGGTCAAAAAGTTGAACGTAGTAGCATACTCACTGAAACCAAAGCTACACGCGATGAGACATATAGCGCGTGAAATTTCTAGACAGCTGGAAATTCAAAGCCCTCGGATTCTGAACGTTCTAGCGTTTTCATGTGAGCCGAATGAAGACATGGTGGGACACGTAGCTAGATTATCGAGAAGAGTGTCGGCGAGAACCGTGAACAACAGAGTCTTAGACCGTGTCTGCATCAAGATGAAAACTCTTTGGAGCAAAAAGCGCAAACGGTCTGAGCTCTGAACTTTTTCTGGTTGAGGCCAGGTTTGGCAGTCGCTTGGAACTTGAACCATTCTGGTGAGACAGGAAACCGCTGAGGAAAAAAACAATGGAGCTCATCGGTGGGTGAAGTTGACCAGTTTGATTGAAGTTGTCCAAATTAGAATTTGATGCAGAAAATTCTTGACAACTACCATGTTGACCAAAAAAGGTGACACCTGGAAGATCCAGGTATGATTTACGGAGATGTCGGGACGGGACCCCATAGAATGAAATCATATGGAAATATCATGAAATATCTGGACCAGCTAAAGTCTAATATTTTCATATTTCACAAAATTTCTAATTATTCTCTCAAATTGTTATTTATTTCACATATTTTCAAAGCACTTTTTTTTGGGTACCCCTGTTTGTGCACAGGACCAAAATCATTCAACATCAGCGGTCACAGGCAGCCCAGGTCAGCATTGCCGGGGAGATCCAGGGAGTGTCAAGAGGGGTCAAGCCTTTAACGAATAAAATGGCGGGCGCATATGGCCAGAATCATCAGAATCCCAGTACCAAGCCCCGGACTCTCTGAGTCTCGTCCAAACATAGCAACCAACCTCGGCACAGTTCGTAACTGTCTCCAGTTTCAGGACGCTTTCGATCGATTTCGGGTGCTTCTCAAGTTTGGTACCAAGTGTTGCTGTTCAGGGATTCTTCTCAGAATCTGGGGGCCAGGAATCTCATTGAGTTGTTTGAAGATATTTTTGTTCAATGAGATATCATCATCTGTCATGGTCAGTACCTCGCTTAAGCCTACGTTTTTACTCGCTTACGCCTACGTTTGTGAAATATGATGGCAGCACCAAGAGAAAGTGACATAGAAGTCTTTGAATATGACTGCAACAGGTGTGACAGAGATGATGAGCAGGACAATTTGATTCGATCATATGAATTGCATGTCACTTTTCAGAAGATGTTTCAACATATCAGGAATATGTCGCAATGTATCAGGAACATGTTTGAACTCACTTGAAGAAGTTGCTTCAACGTATCAGTACCGTCTGGCAAGTTACTGTAAGACGAGGTGACACATGTATCAGGAAGGTCGTGCAATTTACTTACAAGTAGGAAGATAGATGTTGCAACGTATCAGGAATGTATTGCAAGCTACTTGACGATACTTGACGAAGATGTTGCAACATAGCAAGAACATCATTCAAGGGACTTGAAGAAGATGTGACAACGTCATGCGTGGAACATGTCGGAAGTGTCGCGCAGAAGATGTCGCAATGTATCAGGAACGTGCTGCAAGTCACTCGAAGAAGATGCTACAACGTATCAGGAACATCTGGCAAGTTACTGTAAGACGAGGTGACAATGTATCAGGAAGGTCGTGCAATTTACTTACAAGTAGGAAGATGTTGCAACGTATCAGGAATGTATTGCAAGCTACTTGACGAAGATGTTGCAACAACATAGCAAGAACATCATTCAAGGGACTTGAAGAAGATGTGAGAACGTCATGCATGGAACATGTCGGAAGTGTCGCGCAGAAGATGTCACAATGCATCAGGAACGTGTTGCAAGTCATTTGAAGAAGATGCTACAACGTATCAGGAACATCTGGCAAATTACTGTATAAGACGAGGTGACACATGTATCAGGAAGGTCGTGCAATTTACTTACAAGTAGGAAGATGTTGCAACGTATCAGGAATGTATTGCAAGCTACTTGACGATACTTGACGAAGATGTTGCAACATAGCAAGAACATCATTCAAGGGACTTGAAGAAGATGTGACAACGTCATGCATGGAACATGTCGGAAGGGCCGCGCAGAAGATGTCGCAATGTATCAGGAACGTGCTGCAAGTCACTCGAAGAAGATGCTACAACGTATCAGGAACATCTGGCAAGTTACTGTAAGACGAGGTGACACATGTATCAGGAAGGTCGTGCAATTTACTTACAAGTAGGAAGATGTTGCAACGTATCAGGAATGTATTGCAAGCTACTTGACGAAGATGTTGCAAAATAGCAAGAACATCATTCAAGGGACTTGAAGAAGATGTGAGAACGTCATGCATGGAACATGGTGGAAGGGCCGCGCAGAAGATGTCACAATGCACCAGGAACGTGTTGCAAGTCACTCGAAGAGGATGCTACAACGTATCAGGAACATCTGGCAAGTTACTGCAAGACGAGGTGACACATGTATCAGGAAGGTCGTGCAATTTACTTACAAGTAGGAAGATGTTGCAACGTATCAGGAATGTATTGCAAGCTACTTGACGAAGATGTTGCAACAACATAGCAAGAACATCATTCAAGGGACTTGAAGAAGATGTGACAAGAGTCCCCAAGTGTCCCCAAGTGTCCCCTAAACCCACCCCAAGTGTCCCCAAGTGTTAACCTAAAGGGTTGTATCCCTTGGAGTTGGTTCCCTAAGCCCACCCCAAGTGTCCCCAAGTGTCCCCTAAACCCACCCCAAGTGTCCCCAAGTGTCCCCAAGTGTTAACCTAAAGGGCTGTATCCCTTGGAGTTGGTTCCCTAAGCCCACCCCAAGTGTCCCCTAAACCCACCCCAAGTGTCCCCAAGTGTCCCCTAAACCCACCCCAAGTGTCCCCAAGTGTTAACCTAAAGGTCTGTACCCCATGGAGTTAACTCTGAAGTCAACATACAAAATGTCGGCTTATAATGAGTAAAAAAGTCGGCTTAAATGAGTCTCGGACCATCTGTCATTGTTTCCCCAAGATTTTCATCATCAATTGTGGTGCTCGGCCTCCCTACATTCCCCCCTTCATCCTTGATAGATGCTTCACGCTTAGGATCCGAAGCTGTGCAACCCCACCGCCTCGATATTGGTGCAACACGCCTCCGGGATGAACTTTGTTAACGCATCTTTTTCTAGGGAGATGGAAGGTCTTAGACTTGCAATGCAAGCTGTTAGATTGAATAAAAATGAATAAAATTCCTTTTCAAGATATGAACAATCATGAACTTTCCAAACTGATTCCAAATCGTGTGGTTCTTTTTTTGCAGCTAGTTTTCTGTTGAATTTCTGGCAACTTTTTGGGGCGCTACTCTTCAATCATTCTGCGCCTCCTGTGGGCGAGGCGTTTCCCATGGCAAAGCACGATAAAGCGAAAGCCTCGCCGCAGTATTAGCTGTATCACCAGTGAATGGTCCATTCTAGCTATTAGATTCATTAGATATTGGCTAAAATGTGACGTGAGCACATGGCTTTCTCCACAATTACGGTGTAGAAAAAATCCAAGGGTGTAGAAAAAATATGTTGCTCAACATGGGAAATTTTGAGGAAAGTACGCGAGCACAGGATAGAACATTTTTAGACAAACTCAAGTAAAGCATGGAGCATAACAACTCAAATACATCCACATCTAAGAACAGCAGTAAGTCAAGTTACTTGGGGGGGTTCACTTTCCTCCCAGGTAGGAAGTCCCGGAAAAATGCTCGTAGGCCCCATTTGGGAGTAGGGACGCATCATTGCAGCTGTGTTTGATGCACTGCACGTGCAGACTGTCAACCCATCTCAGAGGAATCTGCAGCTTGAGCCAAATGTTGGATGGTGATCGGATGATGAATCAGTCATTCGTGAAGTGACATTGGGGATCAAGCAGAGGAGGTAAAGCAACCCCATTCAAAACACTTCAGCAGGGATTCGCAGTATCAAAATAGGTTGAAGAACAAAGCGATCATTGCAATTCGAAAAACAGAAATAGACGCAGTTGTGAGGGCTATGAAATGCTTAAAAACCATAGTTGTGCTATTTCATCTGGGTAAATTATAGTATTTCACTAACCTGAAATAAGGCCATTTTGGGATGATTCCTCTTACTAAACATGATTCCAGTGAGGTCGCAGTGAGGTCGTTATAATTTACCCAGATTTCATGGAGAAAAATACATGCTCGCCTAATCTCATATGTGTTTTCAATGCGGAGGGATTCCTCCTCCAAGAATGTCGCCACGGTGATGACTCCTCAAGTAGGCAATGGCAAGTAGTTATCAAGAATCTGAAGTGCGAAAACCCTTGTGCCCGATTGAACATCTCAAGAATAAACAGAATAGAATCCCAATCTGTACAGCCACCATCAGGTACTATAATCGCTATCCGTATTTGCAGAATTTGACTGCGTCGCCACAGATTGACACGTCGCGAATGCCTGCAATTGAGTGCGTCAACATATATACTCCAGATTATACAAGTAGAAGACTGCACCAGTTATACAGAATATGTCTAGAATATCATACACTATATAAGGACATTATAAGGACACCTGCTGGATATATATATATACATATGATAGGACATAATCATATAAAATCCATTACATACTGAGTATAATATACTGGATGTCTTTCCGCTTGGCCCTCTTTGCCACGCTCGTGTTACTCTCTTCGACCGACCGTTCCAGCCCAGCGGCTTGGCCGACGGGCGGCGCTGTCGTGAAAAATGGCCGGGGGGCGGTTGGCGATTGCCCGGGGTGCGGCAGGATGTCTGGGATAATGCATGTTTTGCCGTTGAAAACCCCAAGTTTTGCGATTGAAAACTTGGAAAAAGACGGATAAACAGTGATAAACATTGAGAAATCAATGATAAGCCATTAGAAATAGAAGATCTCAAAGTGAGGAAATCACCGCCCAGTTGGCAGAGGCAACCCTAGGGGCAAACATCCTCACTCTCATTCGAGTTCTGCAGTGAGGCTTCAAAATAAGGATGCCGCAAGGCATTTTTGGTAAAGCACTGGGCAGCAAACCAAAACCACCACTGTAGCCTCTACTGTTCGTCATGCTCAGCCCTCAAAAAAATGCCTTGAATTTCGAGTCCAGGGCCCAGGACAACAACACTCCTGGCCCGGCAACGAATTCGCAGACATGTCCTTCGGATTCCAATGGTACTGTGGGTGAGCCGCTGGCTGGTAAGATACTACTGCATTCTGGCAAGGTCAAAACAGTGTCAATGTGTTTGTCCCTTGATTTTCGCGTCTGATTTTCGAGTTTGGTAGAAATTCCCAACGAATTCCCTCTCAGGACCCTTTTTTGTCCAACTGCTCTTTCCAGTTGTTTTTTGCAGCTTTCGGCGTCCTGGGCGCGATACTCAGCCCTGGTTCTGAAATGTTGATCCACACGTGCAACAACTTATAACAACTTACATTATATTCGATGTACATCGATGTACAGTGTCATTGGAGTCCAACAAAAGCTGAACCCATCCCTCATATGGGGGGCCTCCCCCCGATTTTTGTTGGTCTGTTTGGAAGCACTCGATTAGCTGTCAAGGTTGCAGCCCCCAGCTGACAGATGACAGCCAAGATATGATATGCCAGGTGATGTCACAAGTTGAAATGTAACTGTTTCACCAGTCTGAAATGCTGCCTGGTCCAGCTGACACCTCCTCCAGGTGTAAAGTTTCAGCGGTGCTCATCTGCCTAAGAACATGGGTTCAGTGGTGGCCAACGTTTGGCCCAGGAAAACCACGACTTTTCCGGTCATGTTCAACCGAAAAAACTTGGAATCATTGCGTGCATCCTCTTTATCTGCTCGCCTTGGAGGCAGACGATCGCCTTCTCATTCGTGTTTCCATCTTTTCAACCTTGGGCGAGCCGGTGGCTGGAAAACCGATCATCCACACTTTTAATGTTCTTTAATCATTTAATATCATTAATCCTGGTTTAAAGATGTTTAAAGTAGCAAAATTCATGAACATCCTATAGTTGCTATAGTGTTCAACCAGTCGTGCATACATAATTTCCGCTGAAATCCAAAATTCGCCAAGATTTCATTTTGGACCATCCTTTTTTAATGCAAGTTTCAGACTTACCAGGGAAGGTTCACATGGAATGACATGCATAAATACATTAGAATTTGTTATGGGTTAAGGTAATTTAAAATGCATATTATATATATATGATATTATATATATATATATGATATTATATATATATATGATATTATAAATATATATGTATATATACACATGAAACATTCCAGTTTATCTTCAACTGCGTAGCACCTGGGGCTATCCCGGCTATCCCATGCCCACAAATGTTCGTCCCAAACATCCCGGTTTGATCCGATCAAGACGAACATCCACAGCTACCTCTAAGGCCAACAGTAAACCCAACATAGCTAGTCAGCTAGTGAACAATTTCCCATTTATTTGTTCATTGAATATTATATATAAGGAAAGTATATAAATATTGTATCGTGTTGTATCACCTTTGTTGCTGCTTAAATCTCAATGCTTTAGTGGGAAAGATCCTGATTTTTGTTGGTTCAACCCTTAATTCTTGAGCTCTAAATCTATAGAACAGTTGAATCTCAAAATGTTGTTGCTACCCACATTTTTGATATGTTTGTTGCTTATAAATCAGTTGAATCTCAGTCGTTGCTCAAATCCCCACTCTTTCGTTCCAAGTTCCAGCCCATCTCCTTTCCCCTCCGATCCAAGCTGCGCGTTGCAGGAGATCTCGAACCCGCAGCAAGATGGAGACCACATCACCTTTCGAAACGTCTCCACGTAGACCCATCAGGCCGTTCCTGGGAGTTCAGGGGACCACTTTTCGCGAACAAATTGGCAGTTCAGGAGGTCACCTCTAAATGTATGGAGAGGTAAGAACTTTAAATACAATGTGAATGATTGAAGTTTGGGATGTGAACAATTACATCTAATGATATGAACCCTTGAAAGGGATGTTGAGTCATATACACCACATTGCAAATTTAGATGTTGGCCTGAATTGTTTGGATTGCGATATTGATCACAGAAATTGGCTATGAACCGGTCCACATTTGGATATATGTGTTTGATGTTTATTGATATGAATTGAACAAATTGGGTGTCAAAAGATTTGCATGTTCATACAATTTTTTGATATTAATTAAGAAGTATACATAACATGTTGAATCAACCAGCCCTCAAAATTGGGCAGAACCTGCGGATGGCTGAATTGGAGGGGGAACATTTTAATGGCATGTTGTTTATCATTTTCTCTGGGTGCAGCCCCCTCGCTGCTCAGTCAGCCTGCTTAAAAATGACTTTCTTCCAGTGATCCCGACCATTTCACACTATTCTGGCATGGTTTCTGACATACCATCTGGAAGTATTTATGGCATATATATATTCTGACATTCTATCTGGCATTATCTGGCATCTATTCCGGCATTCTGTCTGGCATTCATTCTGAAATTCTTTCTGGCATCTATTCTGACATTCTTTCTGGCATCTATTGGGACATTCTTTCTGGCATCTATTGGGACATTCTTTCTGGCATCTATTCTGGCATTTATTCTGGCATGCTATCTGGCATCTATTCTGACATTCTTTCTGGCATCTATTCTGACATTTTATCTGGCATCTATTCTGATATTCTATCTAGCATCTATTCTGACATTCTTTCTGGCATCTGTTCTGACATTCTTTCTGGCATCTATTGGGACATTCTTTCTGGCATCTATTCTGGCATTTATTCTGGCATGCTATCTGGCATCTATTCTGACATTCTTTCTGGCATCTATTCTGACATTTTATCTGGCATCTATTCTGATATTCTATCTAGCATCTATTCTGACATTCTTTCTGGCATCTGTTCTGACATTCTTTCTGGCATCTATTCTGACATTCTTTCTGGCATCTATTGGGACATTCTTGCTGGCATCTATTCTGACATTCTTTCTGGCATCTATTCCGACATTTTATCTGGCATCTATTCTGATATTCTATCTGGCATAGAATTCTGACATTCTCTTCTGGCATTCCCTCTGTTCGGGTCCAAGCCCAGCCCACAGCGTCTGGAACTCGCGGTATGAGATCCGGCGACGAGCTGGCACAGAAGTAGACGAGAAGAGAGGAGGCGAGGAGAGGAGTTACACTTTTGTTAAAATCCAGGTGGGAGCAAGAACACCTATTCCCAACATTAGAAGGATCACGACATGTCCACGTTGGATTACAAATTATAACGGACTACCATCCATATCTGCAAAGAAAATACAAAAAGTTTGGATACCAACGACGGCGACGCTCGGAAATGCTGTGGGATGTCTCGAACAAATACCAAACCAACCAGGCCTACTTCCTCTTGAATCAACACACGACCTGCAGCTGGTCATTTCATGCAATCCCACCGCTATCATCAAAATGTGAGTTGTAAAGCCAAAATTCCGCGTGGTTTGCATCTTGGGAATTCCTTTCAGGTGGTGCCATGTGGTGCCTTCTAGCTACACAGCTACACGTTGAGCCATGTAAACCCAGCCATCCACCTGTAGCCGAGTGGCAAGAGTTCCTCAACTGACAGCTCCCCTCCAGAATCCTGAAGGCGCCCAACGTCAGTAGAGCCAGAAAATTATAGCACCCCTTTAAAAATGCCGAAAGTAATCTATACCATCCTGGAAATGCAGTTCCATCTTTTTGGGTTACCATACGGCTTTTCAATTATGAAATGCACATAATGCTGCCCCCTGATTCAGATCCAATACTAAAATACTAAATTTCCAAAAGAGTATCGCATTTTTGGGGGATGATATGCGTCTTATATCATTTATATCTAGATATATGTGTGCGCGTGGGCATAAGCATTTCCATTGGTGACCGCAACAGCTAACCACTGGACCACAAGTGGAGTTTCTGGCCATGTATATTAGAAAGCAACTCCGCTAATTGATATGGTAGGCCAGCATCTGAATTGAATAGGGCTGGTGTTCTCTCCATCCAATTCCGACAAGTCAGTGGTGTGCTGGAAAATCACCCATTTAAAAAAGGGCTTTTCCCAGCTATAAACCGTTGATGGCCCACTTTGTTGCAAAGGCACCACATCGAGGATATTGAAGAGCTCAAACCTGAGGCCGAACTCATGGACAAGTTGCAAATCAAGGCTACCAGAGATTAGATTCATACCATATGTTCAACTAATAACTGATCATGATACATAGGATACGTGCATATATATATATGTATATACATATGTATGTATATATATATTAATATGTAAATATATATGTGTGTGTGTGCGACATGCGTCTATATATATATATATATGTGTGTGTGTGTGTGGGTGACATGTGTCTACGTATATATATATATATACATATATCTAATGCTCCATCCTTGTACCACTTGTTAGACCTGAATTTGATCGTTGCGATATATTCCTTGGGGTTAATGGGACCAAACAGGGCTTGATGCCAGTGGCCCTGCTGTCCGCTCCGCCAATTGGAGCTCAAAATTTATTTTATGTTGTTCCGCCTCAGCAGGTGTGAGAGTTGTGGATTCCCAAGAATCCGACTGAAAGCAGAAAATTGTGGGAAATATATCAAACTAGACGACGGATGGCCCGAGAGCGTAGAGGAGCAGGGTCTTCTCTTGTTAGTATGGAGACACCATATTACAAAACAATATGTTAAAGATGTGTTGTAGGCAGTCGAGAAGAGGAGTATCAAGACAATATAGCATAGGTACACGACAATAGTTTGCATCGCAAACACTTTTACACACAGAAGCTTTTACACAGAGCAAGCTTTTACACAGAGAACCCCTTACACAGAGAAGCTTTTACAGGCAGGCGCTTTTACACACAAACACTTTTACACACAGACGCTTTTACACACAAGGCACTTTTACACACAGACACTTTTACACACAGGCGCTTTTACATACAGACAGTTTTACACACAGACGCTTTTACACACAGTTGCTTTTACACAGACGCTTTTACACACAAAGCTTTTACCCACAGAAGCTTTTACAGACAGAAGCTTTTACACACAGACGCTTTTACACAGACGCTTTTACACACAGACACTTTTACACACAAGGCACTTTTACACACAGACACTTTTACACACAGGCGCTTTTACATACAGACAGTTTTACACACAGACGCTTTTACACACAGTTGCTTTTACACAGACGCTTTTACACACAAAGCTTTTACCCACAGAAGCTTTTACAGACAGAAGCTTTTACACACAGACGCTTTTACACAGACGCTTTTACACACAGACACTTTTACACACAGACACTTTTACACCCAGACACTTTTACACACAAACGCTTTGACACACAGACACTTTTACACACAGAGGCTTTTACACACAGAAGATTTTACACAACAGAATCTTTTACACACTGACGGCTTTACACACAGAAGCTTTTACACACAGACACTTTTACACACAGAAGATTTTACACACAGAAGCTTTTACACACAGAGGCTTTTACACACAGAAGATTGTGCACACAGAAGCTTTTTGTAGGGTTTCTTATCAGGGATTCTTTGGGTGTTCTTTCAGTTTTACCTAGGGTCTTTAAGGTTTCATTTAGGATACAAACAGGAGAGAATAGAGCAAAAGAATCAGGATTTAATTTAGCGATTCTTTAGGGTTTCATTTGCGGATTCTTTGGGGTTTCATTTAAGGTTTCTCTAGGATTAAAATTTCTTTGTGGTTTCATTTAGGGTTTCTTTAGGGTTTCTGTAGGGTTTGTTTAAGGGATTCTTGAGGGTTTCATTTAGGGTTTCTTGAGGGCTTGATTTAGGGTTTGATTTGGGTTTTCTTTTTATCATTTGAGGTTTCATTTAGGGTTTTTTGTAGGGCTTCATTTAAGGTTTCTTTAGGGTTTCTTTGGGGTTTCTTTAGGGTCTTTAGGGTTTCATGTAGGATACAAACAGGAGAGAATAAAGCAAAAGAAAAGAGGAAAAAAAACAAAGAGGCAATAAAGACAGGAAGCAAAGAAGCAGAGGAGCAGGAAGTAGAGCAGCAAAAACGCATGACTGAAGAAAAGAAAAAGTAGAATAGTAGTAGTAGAAGTAAAAAGCACAGAAGCACAAAGGCAGAGAAGCAGAAAAGAAAAGAAGCAGGTAAAGCAGAGAAGCATGAAAAGCAAAAAGCAGGCAAAGCAAGCAGAGCAGCAGAAAAGCAGAGAAGTAGACAAGCAGAGAAGCAGCAAAAGCAAAAGGCGGAAAA
Source organism: Cladocopium goreaui (assembly GCA_947184155.2). NCBI lineage: Eukaryota > Dinophyceae > Suessiales > Symbiodiniaceae > Cladocopium > Cladocopium goreaui. Next base: position 457,318 of record CAMXCT020002201.1, read on the forward strand.
GCAGAAAAGCAGGAAAAGCAAAAAGCAGGCAAAGCAAGCAGAAAAGCAAAGAAGCAGGAAAGCATAGAACCTGGAACCAAAAAAAATCCAAAACCTGCCGCGGAAAAAAAACAAAAAGCCATCCCAAGGAATTTAATGAGGGTCCGGAAAGCAGATCCAGGGGGTCAAAAAAGCAAGGTGGGGGGTCAAAGAAACAAAAACAAGGTGGGGGATCAAAAAAATAAGGTGGGGGGGGTCAAAAAAAACAAGGTCAGGGTGTCAAAAAAAAAGCAAAGTGGAGGGTCAAAAAAACAAGGTTAGGTTAGTTTTTTTAAAAAAACAGGTGGTCAAAAAAACAGGGTGGATGGTGGGTGGTCGAAAAACAGGGGGTGTCAAAAAAACAGGGTGGTGGTCAAAAAAAAACAAGGGACCCAAAAAGGTCTAAAACGTGATGCTTTTTCTGCACACGGCAGGACATCCAATCGAGCAGCTCCTCTTTATGGTGTTCCGGTTTGAACCACATCAGAAAAAAATAGGGTGACCCATTGCAATCTATGGCCAGCTGGTCAATGTCAATCTACAAAAAAATCCATCTACGAAATGGATGGTCCCTGTTCAAAAGGCTACATGGTCTAACTTTCTCTGTGTCCCACCGTTTTGTTGCTGCCAATGGAAATGCCCTACCATTTTGTAGCTCCAAATGGAAAGGATGGTCAAACAAACTTTTTTTTTTAAATGTTGACAACTTTGGGAGCGTCTTTTTTGGGGCTTTCAACTCTCCCAATCAGTCGTGTTCGAACACACGATACCACTCCTCTGGCTTCGATGTGAATGATCTGGCGATCTGGGGCTTTGGTGGAGCTGTCTCTGTTAAGCCCATGAAAAGCGCCCAGCAACCTCCCTTGTTGCATTCATCAAATCCCATTACCTATTTACAAAATGGTGTTCCAAAGTTTCTACAAAATGGATGTGCCTCACACTGGTACGATCTTGTTCTCATATAAGAAACCTTTGGGTGATGTTAGGTGTGCATAAACAAGTCTGCTTTTATAAAATGGAGATCCCCGACGCCAAAGTATAAAGTATAAAATCAGATTTATAGCGGGCCCAAGGCCTCGCATTCTGTGAGGGAAATTTCAAGGAGGATGTTTCACATGGAAAATCTGCAATTCTTCCCGTTATTTCGGTCATTTCGGCTCCGTCCAGGCACTTGTTGGAGATGTCAACTTCAGCCTCTTCAAGCACTTTGACCTGATAGGTGAGATTTGCGGATGATATGATGATGGTGAAGATATTTAAAGGTGCTTACATAATGTATGATATCTTAGATCAAATATAAACTATAGCTATCTGATAGATATTTGTATAACGTGACAATAATATGAAATTGTACAATGTATGATGTATAAATGTATAATGTAGTTATCATAATGTATCAATAGTATGATCTAACGTACAATGATCATTATATGAGATATATCATGATAATGAAGATTAATCTATGATGACATGTGATTAATGTATCGATGTATGATATCCTAAATCATATACCTTTACATTAGTCTGAAAGATATTGGAGAAGATATCATGTATCATGATGAAAGTGCAAAGCCAACGCTGATTTCCAAGTACTTTTTTTGAGATTTCCCTATAACACAGTTGGGTGAGAATCCATTCATAACTATAGAAGGGCATGATGATCACTTGGTACAGCTATTCTTACAATACAAGATCCCAACCTTTACAAGAAGTAGGTGGGATTCTGGAAAATTAGATGTTGGTATTGGGATCTGCCACTTTTCACATATCATTAATATACTTTATGTGCATAGGTGGTTATAGTTGAGAATAGTGGATGCAAGATATATGTGTGGCTTTCTGGATGTCAGAGTATTTTGCATCCTACCTGTTCTATGTACCGTACTGCATGGGCATAGGGATACAATGGATAGATAGTCATAAAAGACATATATATATATATACAGTATATATATATATATACACACATATGTCATTACATAGATATATAGATGTGGGCATGGGGTAAATAGAAATAATTCATGACAGCCAGATGCATAGAAACATATATAGACTGAAATTACCATACTCTACACACATATACATGTACATATATATATATATATTCTAGACTCGTTCTTGGATGTCATATATAGTTTTGGATGTTTCTATCAAATATCCCGAAATTGTCTTGTAGAATGTCGATGAAAAAATCAAAGGTCCCGAGTGATCTTGCAGGACTATCCAGCGGATTTTCAATTTCTGAATAATCATTTGCTTGCTGAAAATCCGAAAGAACAAATTGCAAATACTGGGTTGTCATGCCAAATCTAACTGCTTCGTTTGCTCACCGGATCCATCGCCAAAAAGAACAGAATAAGACTTTAATGCCATCGGTGCTGCGCGGCAAGTCGTTGAGAAAAACCCGCCGCGTTTTCCCAATTCAGCAGGTGGAAAAAACATGGCGACAAAAAAAAATATATACAAAAAGCACAGCTTTTTATCATGACTGAAGCATGACACCACTCCGCAACCTCCAGATTTTTCAATCTAACAGCGGCCAAGATGCGAATTCAGGGTCCTTCAACCAGGCCTGAAAAACCTCTCTGGTGATATTGATATGACACTCCTGGAACGGTGGCGGCCAGGATGCCATGCATAGACGACATAAGATCCCCGATTTAGAGCTCGGAATCATATACCCTCTGGTAAACTAAGAAAGCTATTGAAAATGGCCATAGAAATAGTGGATTTACCCATTAAAAATGGTGATTTTCCATAGTAAAATGTTAGTTTACCAGAGGGTATCATATACGTATCATGTATCACATGGATCACTTATCTTATATCAATTTATATCATGTAGTTTTACCCCGTGAAACATCATCAATGAATTGGCATCATGCGTGGGATGTATGCCCATGATTGTAGGTTAATGCACTTAGCTAAGAAATAAAGAAATACATCAAATGACCCCGAGTAAATCAATGAATTACATTGCCATAACCCCATGATATAACCATCAGCCACCACCGATTGTATTTAGTATTCATGTTATTTTGTTGATCTCATGTTTGCTGGCTGAAAAATATCCTATTGCAGTTGCTGAAAAATCATAGCTTTTCTCATTCAAAATGAATATGTGGCCGGTTAGATGCCATTCTTGTGTTGGTTTAATTCTACTTTGTGGTTCTTCGAATCACTATTTCTGTTGGTCAAATCGCCATTTTTGTTGATCAAAACCTCATTCTTTACATTTTGTCCTGGTTGGCATCATTTTTGGCGGCTTAAATCACCATTCATCATTTTTCCCGATTAAATCCCATTAGATCCCATTGAATCAATCAGATCAGCATGGTTTTTAGTTCAATTTTTATCAAAACTCAGTAAATCACAATTTTTGTCTGTTTCAAATCAGCATCTCCGTCCTCCAGCAAGTTGAAAGCTTCGTTGGCCACGCGTCGCTGCTCCGCCTGGTTTCGACCTCAGAGGCATGAAATGATGACCCCAAAAAAAAGTTTCTAAGATTAATATGACCATGGTTTATTCAATAAACTCTGGTAATTCTATGATAATTGGTTATTCTAGATACGGTTATTCTATGATTTATTCTATGACCATGGTTTCTTTTGGAAATAAACTAATAATCAGACCCAAGATTAATGACCTAAACCTGGTCTATGAATTTTAGGGAGCTACTCCCGCAATAAATTCAATAGTCATTTCATCTGATACATGGTACCCCTTCCCGGAGAAAAAAAAAACTGCCGGTTGGGGTTTACTAATCCGGATTTGACGTTAAAGAAAAGACTTCTCCTCCGATAATTTACAGCCATCCCCCGAAGATATAAAAGTAATGCATCACTATTTCAGTGGTATTTTACTGTTCTATCTTTTTGGGGGTTGCTATAATAAGATTCAATGGGATCTAATGGGATGTATTTTCTGTTTACCCTCCGGTAATTTCTTGCAGTTTGCGAACTGGAAGCAAACTGAACCCATTTATGGTTCGATGATTTACCGCTTTTAGCCAAGTGGACTTTCCATAGCTATTATGGTAAATTAACAAATGGTAATTAAAGAAGGAAATCGGAACATATGAGTACATCTGATATGACATAGAAAAGTATGAACATATACCTCCAAAAAAGTACAGTAAGTGATATAGAAAAAAGCATGATATTGATTCCTATTCTTTCAAGAGTGGTAGCGCAATAGAATGTAATGAAATCTCTCTCTCTAAAATCTACAAGCTATTCTGCTCTCCCTTGTCCTCATCTGCTTTATTCCTCTGATTCCGAATCAATTTAGCTGGCTATCTAACATTATCTAGCAGATTCATGTGTCTCTGCTTCATCTATGTCTGTAATCGGCGCTGCCAGAAAATGAAAAATACTTACATAACATATGGAGGTTTCCTGAAATGAGGGTACCCCCAATCATCCATTTTCGCATTTAGGTGTTGACATTGTAAACCATCCATTTTGGGGTGCCCCCATTTATTGAAACCCCCATACAATCAATGATTTTCTAATTGTGCGCTAAGATTGCCAAACACAGAACAAGCGTCTTTCGTGAAAAAGTAGCTAGTCTGGTTGGTAGTTCCAAGCCTCCATAAATATACCCGTCAATGGAGGATCACCGTCCCAGGTAGAAAAAATGTGTCAAACCACCAACCAGAACATATCTTTGGCATCCCTATGAACATACACCGGGGGGGGTCTTGCCAGTCGTTTTATAGTAATAAAATGGTTTCCACTATAAAATTACAAGGGACTGCTTATAAAATGAATGGCCCCAACCCAAATCAAAACGCTATATTTTGAAGGGGCCTGTCCCCAGAACACCTGGAAATTATCCCAGAAAATTCCAGTATATCCCCATAAAATCCCACAGTATCCCGATTAAATCATATCATAAAAATATATATATATATATATTATTTGTATTGCATAGATAGATAGATAGATAGATAGATAGACAGATAGATAGATAGACAGATAGACAGATAGACAGACAGAGAGATAGAGAGAGAGATAGATAGATAGATAGATCGATAGATCGATAGATCGATAGATCGATAGATCGATAGATCGATAGATCGATAGATCGATAGATCGATAGATCGATAGATCGATAGATGGATAGATAGATAGATAGATAGATAGATAGATAGATCGATAGATCGATAGATCGATAGATCGATAGATCGATAGATCGATAGATAGATCGATAGATAGATAGATAGATATGCAGATAGAGAGAGAGATATATATATATATATGAATGTATGTATATATATATATATACAGTATATGTATCACCGGTATATCCCCATCAGCTGATTTTGTTGCTTCACCAGTTGTCTCCGGCCCTGCTTTTCGAACCAGGGGGCTACGTCCTGCATCGGTGAGGCTGGCGAGTTTCTTCAGTGCGTCGTCGCTGATTCGCTTCAGCATGTCCTTGGAGTTGTCACCTGTCAATGGAGGTCACGGGCGGCATATCCTAGGGTGATCGATGGCAATTTAGAAAATCCTCGTCTTAATTGGCTTTTCATATAGGAAAATCATCCATACATGTCTAATTGTGTTCAATTAATAAATTAAATGATTGATGTTCCATTGCCATGTTTGATTGCCATGTTTGGTACTCCAAATTACGTTCACTGTGTTCCCGGCTGCCCCAGCTCTGCTCTATGCAGTTGAAGGACCAAGTCTCAACGGACCGAACCCCCTGGCCAACCCTTGGCCTGCCCGCGGCTCGTTGATGAATTTCGCAAGCATCATCCTGGGCGGCTGTCCTATCCAAAAATGTTACAAAATGGCTTCTGGCAATTATCTCCGACATCCCGTCTGGTGACGCTTAAATGATTCAAAAACATCTTAAAAATTCGAGCAATGATCCTCCGTTCGGCCGAACATGCCGAACTAGGCCAAGCGTCTTCAGTGCACATTCCGTCATTTCGGCACTCTCTCCCAGTTCTTTTTGCTTCCGCTGGTTTTGCGACTTGGTGACATTGTCGATAAAGACCTGGATGCTGAAGCTGCTCAAAATCAGTGATGAAACCGGGGGTCCTTACATTTCCATATAATACAGTTCCGGGTTTTGGATCATTTTGGATCATTTTGGAGGGTAACCATTTCTTGTTGGTGGTTAAAACATGTGGTTGACACTCCAAAAGGCTTCCCGGAGAAAAATTCAGCGATCAGCCAAGATACTGCCATGATCAAATTGAAGAGGCCGACCGTCACCAACATCGTGGTCAAGATGTAGATCTAAAGTGGCTGAGAAAATCCCACCAGATACTGCTGTGGAAACATCACCATCTTCCGTGGGGGTGCAGAAGTTGGCTTATGCCAAAAGCCAACAGCCACTAGGATCAGCAAACATCGAAATCCATATCTTTCCGAGAAAAAAACATAAAAACATACCTTCACCATCCTTACCATCCTTCAATCAGCAATCCACCAAGATCCACCAAGCCCGTTTCAAAAAGCCCAACCAATCGCCGGGTTCGTGGCTCGTGGTGACCGATGGACCGAGGGACGATTTGAAAGCGCCAACCAAAGGCCGAAAAGAGCGCCTCCGGAATGGGATCGCCTGGTGCAAAAAAAGTTTTCTGCAGGATGAAAAAAGGATGGAGTACTATACTTATATCCCATAGGAACCATGTATGGTATATATGCTAACATTGGGGGTATATTGATGGTAAATGTTACCATATATAGCATACATGGATCCTATGGGATAATATACTATTTTTTTAATGGCTGGTGTCTTCACATAAGATAAATCCAAGGGTGTGTGAAATATCTCTGGTATACACGATAATGATTGTAACTGATATATCCAAGGCGTTTGATCACACTAACCATGGCTTCGCCAAAGCTGAATCTGTTTGGTGATTTCCCAGAAACATGGCAAGCACACTCGATCCGATGTGCAAATGCCAAATATCACCATTTCGGCATGTTTCGCTCAGCAAATTCCTTCAAACCCTACAAGATCCTACAAGGTCCTCATTTGTTCATGGTACCCAGCCTCCCATCATCTCCGATTTTTGTTCCTACAAACGGCCCGAATTTATGCGCCATCCCCGATGTTTGTCACCTGTGATGGTTTCGCAGGTCTGGGTGACGCAGCGGAAAAGGGTGAACATGGACCGATCGATAGTGCTGAACTCCTCCACTACCCTGAGGATGGCGACATATGAAAGGTGAAGGCTCTTCAAGGAACTAGTAAAACTTAGTAAAACCCAACAAAAATAGCCATGGAATTTGGAACTCATGCCGATATCTAAAATTTGAACATATCTAAATTGTGAGTCATCCTCATTTTAGCTTCTAGGTCTGTCACTCACCACCTCAGCTGGATGAATAGTGGACAGTCCATGAGAATCCGGCGGAAAAAATGCAAATCGGAGAAACATATGTCTTCAAAAGAAAAACTGCAAATCGGATAGTTAACATTATTAATTAAAACTCTTTATGTTTTTTATGTTCTTTAACGTTCTTTTGAAAAGATCTTTGCCTGCGTCAGAATAAGAAATGGGAATTTACCTATTTTTTGTGCCATTTGGGGATTTCCCAAAATCGGGGTACCCCTATATAGATCATCCATTTTTAATAGGGGATTTTCCTTGAAATAAACCATCCAGTTATTGGGTTATCCCCCATGACTATGGAAACCATCATTTCCTATATCATCTTATATCATCACATACATCTGTATATCTATTTGCATATCATATATCCATTGATGGTGGTTTATACATCTATATGTACATATATATATATATATCTATATATATATATGTATATGTATATATATATATATATACAGTATATATATAATAAACCCATTTGCCCATCAAATCCATTGGAGCTTTCGTGGGCGGGATTCTCTCCAAAAAAGGACTGCGTCACGACGCTCATCGTGAAGACCACCGCCATCAACAAGACGATCCTCAGGCGTTCGCATTCCTTTTTGGGGGGGGCCACAATAATCCCATCACCCTACCCTCTGGTAAACTAACATTTTACTATGGAAAATCACCATTTTTAATGGGAAAACTCACTATTTCTATGGCCATTTTCAATAGCTTTTTGTAGGTTTACCAGAGGGTAATCTTGACCACCCCAATTTTTATGGTCCCAATGGTGGAAATTCCCTACATCCACCATGGTTTCGTTTGGGTGATGTTTAATATGAATGGGGGAAGGGATTAATATGGATTAATGATTGCAAAAATTGGGTGCTAATGGGATATCCGGATAATATGTATTTTTCCGCGAGCACACAGAAGCTTTACGCTGCGGCATGATCAGTGAATTCAAATGAATGCAAGCTTCGTCGCTGGTTCAACCAGCAAAGTCAGGACCGTATACATATACATATGTATATATATACATATATATATATACATATATATATACATATATATATATATACATATATACATATGTGTATACATATATACATATATATATATACATATAATATATAGGTATATATATATATACATATAATATATAGGTATATAGACGTATGGGATGATATAAGATGATACATGATATAGGTATATGTACAGATATATAGAGTATGGCCTTTAAATCCTGAAGAAATATGAAATGATGGAATCAAGGGACGCCCAGAAGAGCGCCTTCAGACCTGAGAAGAGGCCAAGGGCCATCAACTTCAGCTCCTGTGGGAAATCTCACCATGGGGAAATCCATGGGAATCTGAAGCCAGTGAATCCTCCAAATAGCTGTGGCTATGGCTCAAAGGCCGAGCTTTCCAACAAGTTCCAGGACGGTAGACATACATGAAATATCATGAAATCAGATCAGAAAGTGCATTGTCTGTGCATAGCGCATTTACGGAAACCAGACCTTTCGCCTGTGCCCCCCCAAACAAAGAAACCGGAAACTCAGTCTCTGGCACTCTCTTCGGAACGGCTCAACATGCTCAACGGTCCAAAACCATGGACCATGGGCATCAATGATCTACATGTGCTCCGTCCGATACTTGCATCTACCTACTGTATCCATCCATCCGTCCATCCATCCATCCATCCATCCATCCATCGAGTCTACCACAACCTGTTTTTCTAAGATCTTACAAGTGATGCCAATGGCGATATTTTAGACTTTGAGTCTGCTCCAGTGGGCTACTCCAGTCATGGTCCCACTCCCATGATGAACTTCAAGAGGGCCCAGCCCTTCCAGCCCAACTCCCGGTAGAAAATGAATAATCCCATCCCCCAATATTAAACACCAACAGGAAACCATAGTTTAGTAGGGGATGTACACATATTTATGTGAGACCATAAATCGGGGGTGTTTAAGATTAGGGGGATGGGATTATATCAATACCAAACCAGGTTTAAGGGTGGTATTGAAAATTGCGGGGGGATCTGTTTAACATCCACTTTCTAATCAGGCCCCTGACCCACAAAGACTCCAAGCAAATGCAGGCCACAAAGGATTCAGCGAGCAAACTTTGGGCTACTGATACTGTGAAAATCCTTTAAATCTGGGTAAGTTGGTGAGTTCATTGGCAAGTCCATGGGCACCCGGGTCCCTGGTATGTGGTGATCAAAACCACACAGTATCCTGATAGTCACATCAAAACACCTAGTAGCTGGCGGATCTTCGCCCCACATCAAAAAGTATCCACCTAGCCTCAAATCTATTGCTTGAGGCCTTGAGGCGCCCCATTCTTATGGAAAGTCAATCAATAGGGTTCACTCTGTACGGGGTGGTTGAGAACGGAATTCCCAGCTCTTGGATCGTGGGAATCCACAATTGGTTAGTTATATATATAATCCATAGGATCCATGTATGCTATATATGGTAACATTTACCATCAATATACCCCCAATGTTAGTATATATACCATACATGGATCCTATGGGTAATATAATCCCCTATCATCATCAACCCACCGAAGTTTAGCAGTCACTGCTCAGTAGGTTTCCAATGGTTTCCAGCCATCCCCGTCACGAATCACCCCATCCTTGAAGGCTTTGAAACGCATCACCCGCACGAGTCGTGCTAGTCTTGCCAGTCGCAACACCTCACCGTCGTGGCGACTCAGAGGATTCTGGCCTTGAAATCAACAGATTGGTTTCCCTCAGGTGTCATCAAGCATGGCAACTCGGAATTCCGTATAAATGGAGGTTCTATAGCTGGGCATATCATCCATAAATGAGGGATTTTCGATTGCCATGCTTGATTACCAAAGGGTCAAAGGAATATTCCCGGAAACCCGGCGATTCTGGATGATTCTGGGACAATAGGGGAGCCACCCAATTGCCATCTTTACCGTACCCAACAACTTTTACAAGTTGAGGGACACACATTGGGATCACTGGGCGTACAGCCAATGGGGACTTACAGTACTCAACATGATGGAACACAAAACGGGTCGTCGGGCCAATGTTTGCCCTCCAGTAGTTGGAAATCCGGTCTGATGATGCTGTGCTAGAACCCATACTATCCCGCGGTGCGCACGTGATGCAAATTACATGTCTATAGAAAACTGTCCACAGTTTTTTAGTGATGCAATACAGTGATGGTATGTAACGAAATGCGAAATGTGTATCGAATTGTTTCATGTGTCTGTGTTCTGATATGCTTTGCATGGCATGTCCAAGGTGATAACCTAACTGAGTTCCTGGTTGTAAAACACCCATGTTTACAAAGAAAGAACGGTTGAGGCATAGAAGATCTCTGTACATCTGTTGGGATATATTACATTCCTATTTCATCCTACTTGCATACCTATTGATCAATAGATCTATCTACCTATCTACTTTTCTATCCCTCTTTTTCGTTTTGTGTGTTCATCTAGGCATGCTCCTCTGTGTTTTTTCGTGCGCGGTCTAGGATGATCAGCCAAATTATGCCCTTGTCGCCGCCTTCAAGAGAGCTAGTCCTGACGGGCTGTTGGAGCCTCGCACGGGTGTTGGAGAGATTTCAGAATCATCTCCAGCAAAATGAAAGGATAAATATGGATAAATATGGATAAATATGGATAGATATGGATAGATATGGATGGATATGGATAGATATGGACATGGATAGATCTTGTCTAGCATAGAATACTATGACATACCAGCATGACGATGGACATCAACATCCCAGGAGACCGGCCACAAGAATTCCCGGCCTCCATCCATGAGGCGCCCAATGTATCTGATGGACAGTTCCACAGCGCTGATCATCAAGCAAATAAAGTCAAAGATGTTCCAGCCTAGGACTGCGGTTGACGCCATGAACTCCGAACTTGGGCTGATGCTGTTGTTGCTGATGATGGTCGTGGTAGTGATGCTGATGCTGATCACCGTCCTCATCACCTCATCAGCATCATCACCATCATCATCATCATCATCATCAGGTCTGCCTTCAAACATCCTACCATCTCCTGCCAACCGCTTACCAGTCCACTCCCCTGCTTGAAATAAATCATCACTCCGTCCGAGAGGCTCCAGTCAGGCCCCACCCAGTAGTTACACCGATCTAGAAAGCAGGCTTTCACAATGAATTCCTGAGTGCAAGGCAGCTTAAATTTAAAAAACTCTCAGTTCCTTGAAACGCTGACACCTTATGAATTGGCAACGAGAAAGCTAGGCAACACCAGAAGTTCACCACAGTTCAATCATCAAGGTGAAGTCAAGCTCGTATAGCTCCCAATCGTTTACCCCCAAGATTGGGTGATTTCAGAACCTACCAATGGCCAACCCCTCGGCCAGACCCACATCATCCATCATCCCGCATCTCAAGTGCAGAGACTCCAAGAAGTAGATGCCAAAAAACACCAGCTCCAGCACTTCCCAAAGCACGGCATCCGGATTTTGATCCGCACCTCATGAAAATCAAGGATGGTTTTGAGCCCCACAAATGAAGACCATCGACCTAAGAAAAAAAAAACGAATAGAACAGAATTGCTGCGGGATTAGACACTCAAGGACATTCTTAAAATGTGATGACAATGAAATTGCCCCCTTTCGAAATGTCATTTAGGTCATCGTACTTACTATGCCATGCTCATCCAATGATCTCATTATCACTAACATTCACTAAATCCATGCTCTAAATGATTGGACAAATAATTCAAACATACTATGAATGTGGAATAGGAGCATATGGGAACTATACTATACCCTTCAATGATCCCGGGTGGTGTTATCGCTTTGGGAGAAACCATGGTGACATGACCGTCAGCCCGGGTGCTGATACCAATGCACACCGCATTGATGGCGATGACCAGCACGATGCCTACCTGGCAGTAAAACATGGTTTAAAAACATGGTTTAACCACACAGCTAATCAGCTAATACTCAACCAATGTAGTCCTCTGGAGCCATATCTTGCATTTCAGTCCAGTTGGCTTCTAGGCTGTTGGCCATGTTATCCTAATACCTTTGGGCCGTGTCTTTCTCATATTTATCATCTTTCTCTGATCCTAGAGATCCACGGTCTGGTGCAGAAACAGGTGAGGCAAAACACCATGTGCAACTGGACAATGCATGACAATGCTAATCATAGATACCCTGCCAGCCAGAAACTGGTTCTGATATTCCTCGTTTAAAAGGGTGCGAATCAGACCATGAAACTTCAGCAATGGTTAAATGTTGGTGAACCCTGATGTCCTTGCAAAATCCACGTGACTCATAGTATCAAATATAACTAGACATGATGTGATATGAAAAGATACAATACGATACGATGCGATATAACATTATATGATATGATATGACATGATATGATATGATATGACATGACATGACATATATATATACAGATGTTTAAAAAATGTGATGCCCTTCAGGCCAAGTGGCATCCATGAACAGTCTCACCATGTTGATCAGATGCCGCCGTCGCAACGTCTCTTGATCCTGGAGTATTGGTCCAGCAGAGATTTCAGACAAATTCATCATTAATTCACTTCTTTCTGCCTGAAATTGTCTGATCATTAATGTTCTATAGTCATCATTAATGCATCATTAATTCATCAATGCATCATCTCTGATGCGGAAAAAAAAACACATTCATCTTGCTCGCCATCTCTTACCACAGACCTAGGCGCATGGATTCATATTCCCATCTTCCTGGGCTGCAGTACCAACTACCAACATGTTCCAACTGGCCAAATGCAGCCGAAGTGGCGTTTTCAAATTTGTAGATGCGGTTTTCCTCATCTAGCGCCCTGTCTGCTGATCGTGAGTCAAGAGAGACTGCTAGCACTGCTAGCATTCAAATGACACAGGTGTCTTGTTTCTTGGTCAAATTCATCCAAATTCCACCAAAGAGAGGGTGCAAAACACATGGAGTCCAAATCTGCTGAGGCAGCACTTGGAAGCAACTTCGCGAGCGTGGTTTTCCCACGGGAGCGTGCACGCATTAAGCTACAGGTCTCGACAGGGAATCGTCACAATATTATACAATATTTAAGGCACATACACAAATAGAGGGACCCAGCTGGCACCAAAATAATCATTGTCTCTTGCTGGCATGCAGCGCGGATGCGGTAGAAACCCAAGATATCTGAGACACACTAGCAGCCCTTTCCAACCATGGGTCAATTTTTTTAAGAGTCTCAGGGAGATATGTGCTGTCTGTTTGGACATTTTTGGGAACTTAATATATACTAGTAGATAGATATAGAACCCATATAACCCAGCTGACCCATGGCCGCCATCGCCAGCTTCGCCTGTTCAATGCCTCCGCTGTCTCGTAGATGTCCTTTTAAAGGCGTCCAAAAACCACTGGGCCAAAAATCCATCAAAATCTGAAACTGGGTCCCAGGGCAGCTTTTTATACGATTTTATACATGTTTATATTTATACCGATATACCGTAAATTGCTAGGCATTGAAAACTTCATCATACCCTGATCTGGGAGAGATTTTGGGGGATTCCGTCCAGCCGTCCCACAGAATGACCGTCCTTGGCAGCCCCTTCGAAGCCTGTCCGTGCACGAAGGGATAGGAATCCGTGGAGATCCAGCTCTTGTTTCCTCGAGGAATCAAAATCCGATGGATCGGATGAGTCAAACAAAATGCTGCCACTTAGTCATTATTCATCATTATTTGACCAAAACTAGGACTATTACTTAGTTTCTGCTACTTAGTCATTATTCATCATATATTTACTTAGTCAAAAATTGGAGAAGTCATGATAAGTCTTTTAAAGCAATTTAAAAAGCAATTTCTGTGGAAAAACGTTGGAATCCAGAAGGATTTATGTTCCACACTGTTGCAAAACGTCAACCAACTTGTGCCATTTAAGGGGATCCAATGGAGCAAATGATACGTGCCCATGTGGGGAATTGAACCACCAATAAACATATGGTAAAGATGAATTTTACATAACTAAACCAAATGTGGAATCTAGATGAATCTAGTGGAAATGTAGCCAACAAGGGCCAACAATTTGGCATGGGTCAAATTTCTGTGGGATTCTGTTCCGGTACATACCAGTGCTGATCCCCAAATCTATGTGGCATCTCCTGGTTTTCTGGAGTCAGTTTAATCAATTCCATGTTCTCTGTCAAACTTGGTTTGAAAAGGGTCAGACTGTCAGTCTCTCTTGGGAACTGAAAGATGCTGCAACCTTTTGAAAGCGTAGGCCAGTTGGGCGTGATTTATTCAGCACCAGTGTGTAGCAGCGCAAACGTTGAGGTGGGCATTTGACCAGAATGTGAACTAACTGCCAGTAAATTGGATACGGATCATCGAAAAAATTGGATATGGTTCAGCAATGTTCAGCATCTATCGGCATCCAGCATTGGGATCAGCACCATAGTTCCCAATGCAGTGGGAGCTCCACCATGCCAGGATCAGCACTGTCAATGATGTAGGGATGATCGACAACATGATTAGATGATCGCCAAACTTCCTAATGATTGCCCAATTCTTTGATGAAAAGTCTACCTCACCCACGAGGGGTCATGAAATAATGCACTGAAGAGTGCAGCAAAGGGTGCCTAAAGTAATTCACGATGATGGATTCCACCCAAAATATAGCTAATTGACCACCGACAACCACTACCGACAACCACTTTCCTAGGGGCGAGTCTTAACAATCTAAGTTTGGGCAGGCTGCGAGTCCCCAGATGTCCCCATGATCATGATTGGCCGTCCGGCCATCCCGCCTTCCAACCAAAAAAACAAAAAAGCGCCCAAACCTCCACTTCTTTGATGATCACCATTGATCTTGCCGGAAAACCCTATTCCGGAAAATGCTAAAACATATTAGGTAACCATTTCAAGGCCCTTTTTTTGGCGGTTTTTCCGCGTTCAAAAAAAAAAACACGAAACCACCGTGGTTCTTTGTAAAAACACGGGACGCCCGTTTCAACGCAGCCGGATCTCCCATCATCCAAGTCGCAGCTGTTCCTCATCGAGATCCTGTACCAGGGAGATCCGCTTCGACACTCGCGTGGCAGCAGGCTGCGAGGCCAGATACGTGCAGAGCTTCAGCACCTGCGAGCAAAAAAAGAAAAAAAAACATTAAAAAAAAACCTATGGAGGCAAGGTGAAAAACCAGCTGAAAGATGCTGAAGAGTCAAAACATGTGTTTTTTAATAGGAAACCATTGAAAAGATAACATGTTGTAAAAATTGCCTAGTGAAATAGTGTGATAAAAATTACTGCTTTAATTTCTTGGTGCTTTGTAATGTGGCAATCATGTGCAGAAGTTAAGCCATCAGTGATGCCATGTTATCTTGAGTACAGTAATTAATCTTAGATAATCTATTTAATGTGGTGTACACATGATAGTAGCGGCCTAGTAATCTTTACGAATCGCAGTGACAATAATGATACTTGAAAAGTAATTGGTAGACCCAATGCTGTAGACCACCCCCTTATCAAAAATGACCAATGATTTGGATGATATCTTGGAGTCCCCAAGATTGGTAAACGATCACCTGTTTGGTAATACTGCTGAGATTGATTGGGCTGTACTCCAACAAATATGGAAGATGGAAACCTATCTTTGCTCCATGGAAATTATCGGGTTTGGGCATGAGAATCAGATTTAGGGGAAGCACTCTCAGATATGGAATATCCTAGTCGCCTGCTGGTGGGTTGGGATGTCTATCTTTGAGCTACATGATGTGATGAAGAAAGAGCCACTGTAAAGATATTGTCTGGAATCTCCATGTTTCCTGTTTTTAGACACCAGTCAGTCCCCACATCTCTTCATACCCAATCAGATCTGAATACAAAAACATATATGTTGAATTCCGGTGTGTCTCAAAAAGATGGATACTGTACCTAAAAATGGCAATGTTGCGTGATAACATTGGAAAACTCAATGGATAACCCAATGAATAAGCGGGACAAAAGTTTGAGACATGGGCGACACGTCCCAAGCGACGCTGCTCAGCTGCAACTGTTCGCCATGGCTAAAGGCCAGAGCGACCAGCTCTTGTGCAGAGACCCAGCCTGAGCAACTGGTCGTGGTGGCTGTCCATCAGGAACCAAAAAATTACGTCTGATAATTTACCATAACCAGTGAAAATTGCCAATGTCTATATAATTGACCTATAATTACCATGACCACGGCGACCATGACTACATTGAATCACCACCGTGGCCATGGCATCCTGCTGAATCCCGAGCAGCGCCCACGACTGTCTTCTGTTACCCACATTTGCTTCCCCAAAAATCCCTTTTGAAAAGATCTGAAAATTGTGATAAACAATCCAAGAATGTGAACACAAATCTAATGGAATATGTGAACACCATTGTTCACCTATTCCAATTGGACATACCCCAGAAACATGGCTTAAATCGCTTAAATATAGTTAATATTCCCCTGTTGGTTTTTCCTGTTCCCTCTGGCTCAAGCAGCCGTTGCTCGTGACATCGCAGCGCTTGAACTGCTCTTTGAGGTCCTACGAACGCTACCAATGGGAGCTGTGGCTCAACAGAAAAAAAACGTGGAAATCACCGTGGAATATATCACCAGCCGGTGGCTTAGCCAGATCAAAACGGGAAAAAAATCACAGATTTCATGCGCCTCGAGGTGCCCGTCTGTATCCTGAGGGGGCTGCAATTGGGCAGAGTTATTTATTGAACGAAATAGAAAGCCTCGATTAGATGAGAAAATCCATTGGGATTGGGGTGAAAGATTTGGGAGTTATTTGAGACTTACGAGATTGAACCAGGAAAAGCAGGGGAATTCAACAAGAAAGATAGTGGACCCGGTTGGAGAGTGGGACAGCCCGACTTAGACCATTTTATACAATTTTCAAGGAGTTCATGGGCAAATCTCGTGATGCTTCGTGCATCTCGATGAAATCTGGGAAGAGAAAACAATTCATGTTAGTAAAGCAATAATAAAACACCCGTATTTTGATGGCTTATACCACTCCTTTATGGTAAATTTTGGGATGGTTTACTATTGCTTTACCACATGATCCTAGAATGAAGTCTTTTCCCCCTTTTCGTACGCCTTCATCTTGTTTTTTCAGCGCACCCGTCAAACGTTCCAGTGGCTCATTCTTCCTTCGATTCACCCCACCCCGAGGGTGTTTACCCCATAGATTACCCCTCAGAAATGGAAACGCCCCTCTTCAGCGACCCAAGAAGTTGAGGGTTTCTCAATGTCATGTGTAATAAACGGTTGTTCTACAAGATCCCCCCAATCAACATAGATAGACCCTGAGAATAGCAACTTCCCCTATTTGGCAGGCTCATCATGGTAGTTGGGGGGAATGGCAATGTGATGTTTCATGATGTCCTTTAAAAACGGAGAATAACTATTAATATAACTAATTATATATATATAGAGTATATACATATAATATCTTTAAAACAACAATGATGTTTCATCATGGTTCTTGATGGTTGATGATGGTTAATTAACGGGAAAATATGTTTAAAGAAACTTCCGAAACTGTTTATATAATACCTCTGGGCCCGGCCCAGCCTGGAAGTCAAAGGTCCTGAGTGCAGGACTTTGTCATGAACGATTTTTTTTGAGTGCCTGATTCGTTATTCATGGATCCCCAAAATTGGGGGCCCCGCCTTGCAAAGAAGGATTCTGAATAGAACAATTGTCTAGATGAATAGTTTTGGATCTCTCTACATACTCAAGTACTTGTGAGAACCAATTCTAGGAGCATCCAACCATATGACAAAGAGATTGTCGACAACAAGCACCACAACATAAACATCTGGACGGCACAAACCATCAACAATTTCAGATACCAACCCACAATGGTAAGTTGTCGGTCATATGGCATCAGCAAAATATGCCCTGCAAATTGATGTTCCATCTGTGCGCATCGCCGCTGCATATTGCCTATCGCAAAAGGCGCAAAACCATACGTTCAGAATTTAGAACATCATTTTTAAAAAAATATCAAAATTCTATAAATTGAATTTGCAGCATCCCTGGATCAATCTATCCCACCATCGCATCGACCAAGGGGCTCTTCCGGTGTTATCTCCTCATCCTCCAAGCCGGGCTCCTGAATTCGATCACCTCAAGTCATGGGGTGAAACCACTCCTTGCCCTAAAACCTCTTTGGAAGAAAGAGAAAAAAAGATCGGGAGAAAACAACAAAACATCAAGAAACAAAGCTGGTCATGTTTTTTGTGGTGTGGTGAGAACCAACAAATACTGTTGGCTGATCCCTCTTCTTGATTAGCAAAATATCACAATGTTCCCTGCTGACTTAGAGCCTTGGTTGCACGGGAACGTGTGTGCACGTATGCGAACCCATACAGTCACAAAAGTGAATCTACCATATGCATCTGGATGCAACAGCCATCGCCATCAAATACATTCTACATCATATATTATAGATAATAAATTATATACTGAATATAATATGATTATGCGTTATTTTTTGAAACTTATAAACTAAGTATATATATATATATTATATGAATCATATATAAAATGCCAAAAAAAATATGAAATGTATTATTGTTTATATGTTAAATATTATATATCATGTGTTGTGTATTATTAACTATATATTATTTTAACTATATATATATGTTATATGTTATATGTTGTATGTTATATGTTATACATTACTTTCAATATCATATAATATATTATACTAAATATCAAATGATATATGTAATATAAAATATCAATATTATGATATATATATATATGTTATTTCAAATATATTATGTATATTAAATTATCTGTTAAAAAAATAAATATTAAACATTATATATGTTATATGTTAAATAAATTGTTCTATACATATATATATATATATGTTATATGTTCAAAGTTAAAGTCAATATGAAATAATATAACATATTATGAATTAAATGATATATATATATATAAATAATATTGAAATAGCTCTTGTAAAATATGTTCAAGTATATATTAAGTATTATGTACTATATGTTATATATATTATATACTATATATTATTATGTATTAAAGGTTTTATATTATATGTAATTTATTGTATGTTATCTATTAAATACTATTTGTTATATATCAAAAATTATATGCTGTATATTTTATGTTATATATATATATCTTACTTACTAAATGTTAAATATGATATGTAATATATTATATGTCATATATATAGTACTATATGTTGTATATTATATGTTTTATATTATATACTATATGTTATATATCAAATGTAAAATATTAAATGTCATATTTATAATACTATATGTTACATATTTTATATTATATGTTATTTTGATATGTTAAAGATTTACTATATATTCTATACTATATGTGATACATAAAATGTGATTTATTAAATGTTATATTATTAAATGCTGTATGTTATATATACAAAATGTTATATATTAAATGTTGTATGTTATATGTTATATGTTAAATGCTAAACGTTATATATTATGTATGATATGTTGTATGTTATATGTCACATATTATATACTATGTGTTATACATTGTATATTATATTATATATAATACATTATATTACACATTATATACCATATTCTATATATAATATGTGGTATGTTATATATTAAATGGTGTATAATATATGTCATATATCATATAAATTATATACTATATGCTATACATTATATATATATGTTGTATACTATATGCTATATATTAAATAATTTTGTGTGTGTACTTGTTTGTCAGTTTTGTACGGTGTCGCCAGTTTTCTGTGTCATCTGCAGCCATCATTCCATGCCACGGAGCCCAGGTGGGGGGCCAATGTGCCGGCCCCAGAAGCAATCAAATCCTTAGATTCAATGGCCATCGCGAGAGAAATCCACAGTTCTTGGAAGGGCAAGGGGGGCGGAAATCCCAAATGTGTGTTTTTGGTTCGAAACCCGGCTTGGGTTGAATTGGTCTGAAACGAACAGGATAACCAATGAATGCGAATAGAAACTGGATGATGCTTCAAAGTTTGAGGCTTATGAATCCCAGCAATAGAAACAATCAACTTCTCCTGGATCTGGTTTTAACAGGTAAAGCCGACTCAGGGATGACAAAGTCAAACCAATGATTGCCAGGTCATTTGGGCTGGTGATCTGGGCATCTTGGGGCTGCTTCTTGTAGTGTACATCTCCTTCCTCAAGACAGGGCCCCTGACATTCCAAACCACCAACCTGAACCAAGTGATGACTGCTGGACCACACCCCCACATTGAATATTTGTAGAGTCAGATATGGCAACAAGAAAACATGGTGTACCACGTGCTTTTGGTCTATAGGGGTCCGATCCAGGTGAAGGAACCGTTACATGAGTCGGAAAACCACGTGAAAAAATGGATACCGTAGAAATTGCAGACACCAGATTTTTCCATGCTGGGTTGCCAGAAAGTATATGAGCAGTGGATGGCAAAGAAGACTTGCCAAAGAGAAGTTGCAATTGGTTTCATCCCAGTTTAAGGCAATTGGATACATCTCTCAAAAATTTAAGAATTAGGACCCTGGATTACCTTCCACTCCAAAAGGGTCGGCTTAGAAAAAAAAACTACATTGGATATTTCCCCTCAGAAAAAAAACATGGCTTAGGAAATCCCTGTCATCCAACCATAGCATACACCCATACGCCCAAGTCCTTGCAATGTTTGCGTTTGACAGCTATTCCCAATCAAAACGCTCGCCACGACCCCTGTCCCGGCACAGACCTTGCAAAACCCCTTTCCCCATTGGAAACGCTAGCTTTAACAAGCCTTGACCAAACTATCATGGTTCTATTATGTTCTATTCGTTTTTGATCGAATCCCATCGGAACGCCGGTTTCCAACGGGCCTTTTTTCGTGGGCACTGTTGACGCCCACAAACAAAAACGCGAAGCAGGCCCTTTTCCTAGTTTGTATACTGCAGGATGGGTTCTGATAAAGGAAAAAAAACGAGGTCCAAAACGAGGTCAAAACGAGGTACGGAAAAAGCCCCGCATCTACACACATGGACTTTGGCCCGCAAGCCGCAAACCTGCCCTTCCTTGGATCACTGGTAGCGAAACAATGACAATTTTCAGAATCCCAGCACACCGCCATGGCAGTGTAGAGATGATAATCCCAGCGTTGTGTAGAAGTACCCGGAAACAGCAACAGCAGCAGCCGTCGAACCAGCAGCCGCAGCAACAGCAAGACGCCAGTAGCTGCAGAACCCAACAGCAACCATCCCAAACACAATGAGAACGCAACTAGCAAGATTAAAGCACTATGCTAATAGTAAAACAACGCCCTACCCCAAACACAACCTAAACGCCGCTTCGCCACTTTAGGTCTACATGAGATAGTAAAACAGCAACCTACCCTAAACACAAGCTAAACGCCGCATCGCCACGACTTCCACAAAAGCCTTCCCCCAAGCTAATTTCAAGATTTTTGGGATTTCGCCACGACTTGGGCAGTTGGGAGTAGCCTGGAAATCCCATGAGCCCAAGAGGCCACCTCAGCTGGTATACTCGGCAAACTCACCTTTTCGGACAGGTGCGACAGTTGCGTGACCTGGAACATCTGGAACATCTGGAACGCCGAAACGTGGCGGGATGGGGGATGATTTCTGACAAATTGAAGGGAACATGAGAATACCTTAGATATGGATATTGGATGATATTGCTAACCTTATCTATAGATATATATATATATATCGATATTGGATGGCCTTTGATATCCGATATATTTTTTGTTTCTTGCTGGGATGCGGATACTAAACCGCAAAGAAAAAAGGAGAAAGCAAGTATGATAGCTGGGCAAGAAAGGCACCCCATTTTGTGGCAAAAAAATGCAATGTTGACTTAGCATGACTTTGCTGCCCCAACGTTTCAGCAGTTCCCGGCAAGATACTTGGAAGAAGCTGGGTTTTGATGGTTATGACCCCAGTTTGCAAAATTATGAATCCAGCGGTCATGATTATTTGATGTTATTTGACGTTATTTGCCCCAAATCTGCGTTGTAAGGCTGGCATTCTGCGTTGGTCCATGTCATCATCTATTTTAGGGGATTTCCTGTCCCCACTGCCCCTTCCCCAAGTTGTTGATCCAATATAGGAAAACATTGAGCACCAACATGATGCCCAAACATGGCCATTTCGCAAAAACATCTTCCAGGATCCAAGGAATCCCCCAGGGAAAGTTCCTTCCATACTCGTTTTTGGGATGGGTGGAAGCAGCAAGATGGCCATTTCGTAGCCGCTGAACCTCCTTCATGAGTCCCTGAGTCAGCTTGGAGTTGATCTGCTCCTGGAAGCTGAGATGACCACACGGAAGCGAAAATGAAGAGATCCCACACAAATCAGGGTTTCCTCGAAAGGTGGTATTAACATGTATTGATGTTTGGTGGATGGGATTGTAATGTGTGCAACTGGCTGATACCGGCCCTCCTGGGTAGCAAGTTCAACGGAAATTGTCATGGGTCAACTGTTTGAGCATCCCATCGCATCTATCATAAACCACACCCGTCAGCAGATTGGCAGGTTCAAATACCTCCAAAGGTTCCCTCAATGTCAACCCCATCCCCCAAAAAACATGAACTTTCTCATTTTCATACAGTCCCCAAAATGAATAGATTCAACATTAAACCGCGGTTTCTAGGGAGAAGTTCATGTCAATAGGGGGCAAGGCATGGGATATCATGGGATATCTATTCATATCTGGTCCATGGTTGAACCCTTTTTGTGTTGGTTAGATACATATGTATATATATACATATATACATACATACGATATACACCCACATATATAAATTTAAATAAATAAATCAATCAATAAATAAACAAATACAGAAATAGAAAAATAAAAGATAAATGAATTAATACAGGTAGATAGATAGAAAGATAGATTGATAGATAGATGGATTGATGGATTGATGGATTGATGTGATTGACTGATTGATTGATTGATTGATTGGTTGATTGATTGATTGATTGATTGGTTGGTTGGTTGGTTGACTGACTGACTGATTGATAGATTAGGTAGGTAAATAAGGAGGTAGGTAAGGAGGTAGGGAGGTAGGTAGGTAGGTAGGTAAGGTAGGTAGGTAGGTAGGTTAGGTAGGTTAGGTAGGTAAGGTAGGTAAGGTAGGTAGGTAGGTAGGTAGGTAGGTAGACAGATAGATTATTTGATCGATAGATAGATAGATAGATAGATAGATAGATAGATTAGGTTAGATTAGATTAGATTAGATTAGATAGATAGATAGATAGGTAGGTAGATAGATAGATAGATTAGATAGATTAGATAGATTAGATTAGATTAGATTAGATTAGATTAGATTAGATTAGATTAGATTATAGATTAGATTATAGATTAGATTAGATTAGATTAGATTAGACTAGATAGATAGATAGATGGATGGATGGATGGATGGATAGATAGATTAGATAGGTTGTATAGAATAGAAAAAAAGGAAGAAAATAGAATAGAATAGACTAGAATAAAATAGAACAGAATAGAATAAAGCAGAACAGAACAGAACAGAATAGAATAGAATAGATTACATAGATAGATTAGTTAGGTAGATAGATACATAGATAGATAGCTAGGTAGATAGATAGATAGGTAGATAGATAGGTAGATGGGTACCAATTTTGGTTGGTGAAAACACGTGTGGAAGGATTAGGTTCGGGTCCACATATTTGACACACCATGAGGTTCCCATCTCTCCTGCAAGTGAGCAATCTTCGCATTGACCTGCTGTCGAACGTCAGCTCTTGAATGTAAGGGAAATGCCAAGCGACATTGTTGTTTTGGACCATCAAAATTAAGTGTTCCTGCAGTTTTTCGGAAAATTATCTTTAAAAGGAAAACCATCTTTGCACGGATGGAATCGATAGAAACGGGAAATCTTCAGACCAGGACTCCCATCACTGGATGATTGACATTGTTCTGTTTTTCACGCGGTTTGCTTTAGAGGGTTTTGTGACGATGAGTTGCATCCAAATCTTACTGCGGCGCCCCAAAAAATCCAAAAATCCATGGGGTTCAAGGGAAAATCCAAAAGAGCTGGTGACACTTGCACACACAGATTGTGAAGATTTGTGGGTTCTCAGCATGTTTGCCTTATGTAAACCACGTTGCTGACTCGGCTGCTCATTTCAACTCATGTAACTCATGCGCTCGTGGTGAGGATGATCCCTCCAAGACATTGTTTCGCGCGTATCTCGCGGGCGAAACGGCACATACAACATGCAATAGATCCCACTTTTCGGTTTGATTGAATGCGTTTGCATCCAATTTGCCATTGTTGTCGGACCCACTGTTTGATCTTCAACACTATCAGTTCCCAAAAGTGGGGAAGGAAAACCGTGGTCCCATCAGCACATGGAGTTGAACTGCTAACCACCAAAAACAATGGTTTCCCGAAGGGGGAAATATCCCACACATCATCCCTATGCATACCCTATTTGTTCACCATACCAAGTTTTTCTGCAGGATGTTGTAGATATGGTACTTACCCACTATATAATTTCAATGCGGTCTCCAACTCTGCCGTTTCCATTTATTTTGGGTCTGCAGACGAGCAAAGGCCTTATCCATCATGATAATGTCAAACTCCCCAAAAAAACGATAAACACTATTAGAATTGGTAAAACCCCATATCTCCAAAGACCCGGGGGTCATCAATCCAGCTTGGATGTGCATGCCAGAACTGGTAAGTTAGTGGCTCACAATCCATCTACCTATCTATAATCTATTCTATTTGTTCTATTCATTCTATGCTAGTCTAGTCTAGTCTACTCTAGTCTAGTTTAGTGTAATCTAGTATAGTGTAGTCTAGTCTAGTCTAGTCTAATCTGGCCTATTCTGTTCTATTCTATCTAATCAATCTATCTATCTATCTGTCTATCTATCCATCCATCTATCTATCTTATTGTGCATCCGGTAGTCTGACTGGGGATGTTCCATATGTGGGTGTGTCTGAAGATCTGGTAACCAAGTTTGATCGCTAAATATGCTACATGGTGGCCCCCCCGCATGTTCAGACACACCTCAATAACAAATTGGTGGCTGTTCATTCTTTTACATCCCCACAACACAATTGATTACAAATCCCATTGTCTCAAAAACAAAATACCCCGGTCGATATTACCATTATATATCACTATCATCAATACTGTCTTTATTACCTTTGTCACCACTGCTATTTGGGGATGGTTCCCAGCCTCCAACTGCTTGTGTCGTAGCCAGCTTTGCTGGTATGTGCGGATTGACTCGCACTTTCTTTTTGCCTCTTCTTTGCCTCCTTGTGTTCCCCTCTGTTTGATTTTCCGTGGGGCCAGCTGGTCAAGGATCTAAACAGCGTACTGACTTGCCCCAACCAGCCGCGCCAGAATGGCGGTTTGGGGCACTTTCTCGTGTAGATTCATGACTGGTTCTATGGCATTGGTGGAGGTGAGCCTTTAGCCTGAACCCCTTCGCCCGTTCTCAAACCAAAGACATCGGTCCATAAAGGACGCGGGGCAAGAAATCAAACGTCACTGGGACCCGGCCTCCTCCATGACCTGCTGGACGCCTTGGAGCTGTCCGGACATCGCAAAAAGGAACTCGGGCGCGATCTGCGGCAGCTCCTGAAAGGTGGAGGATCAACCAATGAATGGTTTTCGTTTTCGCACCAATATAACAGAAATATATTTATATAAAAATATAAACATATATATATATACATATATATACCTGGTAACCCTCCAGATTGCTTTTTTCTGCTCTGTTTTAAGAAAATGTGGTTTTTTGCCATTTTGAACGCAAAAAGTGCTCTGGAACGGTTTTTTCCAATCCGAACGCTTTTTTACGCTCTAGAGGTGTTTTCCTTGCAAAATGACTAAATCATACCATTTGGCATGATATCTTACGATGGCCTCCAAACTCAAGCTGACTGGCTGTTGTTTGTAGAAAACACCAATATAAAGCTGATGTGTATAAATATGTATAGTCTTATAGAGGGAAACAACTGCAGGGTATCAGCTTCGCCAAGCCAGCATGATCTGGGTAAGGTACCGGTTGAAGGTACGCAATGCCATCAAACGAGGTGATACATGTCTGGTTATGTAGGCAGCATGCGAATCTTTGGAATCAGGGGAAATTTCATCTGACCTTTCTCACGCGATCTAGCAGGATTTGGGATTGTGAGGCTTATACTGCTGAAACAAAAAACCAACCACAGGACTGAGACGTTTGCTTTGCCAACTGAAAAATTATATACTTGCCAATCAAAAGCTATAAATGCATGCACATCCCAGTCAGTAAAACTGATGTAAATTGAAAAGGGATATATGAGTCTCAAAATACCTTCAAAATTATGGTGTAACCTCTAGTAGCCGATATGACTCCAAACAGGTGACCAGTGAATGTTGCATAGCTGAAAAAAAACCAAGAGAGAGGCAGCGCACTGCGGTAAAATCTTTTCCAGCACGTCAACTGCGGATAGTAAATCTGAAAAGGGTCAATGTTTTGAATCAAGTTTTCCCAGAGTGGTCCAGGTGACTTTGGGGACGGCATGGTTTGGATCTTGAAAAGTCTTTCATTTTACGTAACATTTTGCGTAATGTCGAACGGTTTCGAACGGTTTTCGAACGCTTTTCGAACGCTTTTCGAACGCTTTTTGAACGCTTTCGAACGGGTACGTTTTTTTTACGCAATTGGATTTGAACAGTAATTTCCAATCTGAACGCTTTTTTTTACGTAATTTTACGCTTTTTTTCAATCCGTTTTTTCCATTTTTTTAGTTTTTCTTGATTTTATCTTTTTTTTGGGAAAACGCTTAAAAACCTGAAGATTCCTGTTAATTTTCCATTGTGGGTCAAACAAAACCCAGATAGCCACCATTCAAACCATGACAAAAGTGACAAAGCCAATATTTGGCAATCCATGGGTGCTCCCGGGTCAACATGCCCCCCTGACCATTCAGAAAAATGATGAAAAATGAAGTTTACAATTTCAGGGTTCCCTGCAGCTGCCTACCTGTCCCTCAAAACCATTTGATCGAATATATGTAGGCAGTGAAATTGTTTCAAAGCATTTTGTTGGTATTTAGGGTATACCTTTCCCCATAACCATTCTGATCAAACTTGATCACAGTCTTGTTGGAAAGCATTGCTTCCATTCCTCCGGGAGCCGGAGGTTGACATTCCCACGAAGGTATTTAATTACCTCTATGAGTTTGGCCTCAGACCAATCAGACCATTCATAATATATATAAATTGAATTTGGGAACAGGACATGTAATTTTGTTCCTTGGTGCGCTATATTATTGTTTCTCAATCCCACATGTTGATGATTACAAATATAATATATATATATATAGTGTATATGCATGTGTTTGTATGCATGTGCAATTTTCAGGAAATCTCTATGTATTTTTAATATCATATATATATGTGTATGTAAATATATACAAACATCTCCCTCTATACAGTTATGTTCACCTGAGATTGGAAATGATATACCCTAAAGACCCAAGAATAGCCTCGAACGGTAAAAAGTGCTCTAGAGCACTTTTTTCTACACTGTTTGCAAAAAACTAGGTTTTCTGGAAACAGAGTTGTTTTTTCCAATCTAAGGGTTTAGCAGGTATATATATACATATATATATATACATACATGTATATATATATGTGTATATATATATATAAACATATATATATATAAACATATATATAAACATATATATATATAAACATATATATAAACATATATATAAACATATATATATATGTGTGTATATATATATATATGTACCATATGTCCCGTGTCTCGTGTTCACGGCCTCCCCCAAAACGCATTTGGTATGGGGGGTTACTCCCCCAACCCCCACCCCCCCCACCACATCCACAGGGGGGGAAGGATACATAGACATATGCATATACACATACATATACATACGTATACACACACATGTGTATAAATATATATATATACGTATACACACACATACATGTGTATATATATATATATGTGTGTGTGTGTGTGCGTGTGTATACATATAAATACACATGTGTGTGTATACATTATATACATATAACATAATTATATATATATATAACTTACATATGTACATATAGGGACCATCACCATCTCGGGCGGGGGGGACCACGAGACGCTGGGCCATAAATATAATATATATATATATACGTGAATTACAGCACTACATTACGTTTCACTACATTACAATACATTGCATTGCATTGCATTGCATTGCGTTGTGTTGCGTTAGATTACATTACACTACGTTCTCACACACACAATTATATATATATATATTTATTTATTTATTTATATCTGCAGGCACCTCCTGCTCACATCAAAATAGATGGGATTGAGGGGTTGGTTGGATGCGCAAGCCCGAAAAATATGGCGTAATAGGTTTTTATCCAAACCCATAGGCGCACGTGCGGCTGGAAACGGGGATTGAACCAGCAAAAGTGATTCAACCAACATGTTCTGTGTTTCATGGCTACAAACTGCAATTCTAGCATCAAAATAATCAAGTCTATGGGTGCTTGTAAGTTTAGACCGGCGGCTGAATCACCAACAAAATGTTGTTTATTGAATATTTTCGTTATCTGTGGTTATAACATGTTATAACCTGGTGATGGCCATCAATGAATGGATTGAACAATTTCCATCGTTGGGTTGGGTTCCATTTGAAAGAAACTAAACAGCACGCAAGCATTACGCAAGCAATTCGAGTGACCCCCACCAACAGGCATTTTATCTGACATTTGACCTGACTGTCTATATCTGACAGTCTAGTTGATAATATTCGCGTCCGGCAAGCTGCAGAGCCAGGATAGCGCGCAGGTTCGGTTCGCGATACAATGCGATAAAATTCGGGTCCGGCGATGGGCTGAGCTTGAGCTATAGCTGAGCGGCGCAGAGGCACAAGAGGTGCGCTCCGCAGGTGGAGGGACGAAGAGCGGAGGGGTGGTGGACGAGGAGCGGGGGAGGAGCAGACGACATAAAATTGAGAGACCCCCACCTGCCAAGTGAGAAAAAATGTTCGCGTTTAAAGTTTAAAAAAGAATTCTAGAAGGACATCTTTTCCACGCGTTTCTTCTTTCATCCTCCACTTTGGGGATTGTGACCCTTTGAAAAACGTGCTGGAAACAGATATCTTAGAATTAGAACCAATGATTTTGGTATTT
Organism: Cladocopium goreaui; assembly: GCA_947184155.2. Classification (NCBI taxonomy): domain Eukaryota; class Dinophyceae; order Suessiales; family Symbiodiniaceae; genus Cladocopium; species Cladocopium goreaui. The sequence goes on from CAMXCT020002201.1 coordinate 486,901, forward strand.
TGTGGTTAAGCACCCCAAAACTAGCGTACCCAAGCACCAGGCATTCAGACCGACCACTGGTATCTCCTCCACCAGTCGCTGCATGATCACCGGCTTGGCTTCCCCCACCTTCGTAGCCAACATATCTGCACCACAGCAGACCGCCATGACGCCGAAGCGCTGACGCTCGCAACGCTTGGAGTTTCTCCAGCCCAAAATGCGGAGAAGAGAAAAGTGGCAGGGACGCAGGAATGCACATCCAAGGTTTCGGAGCCCAAACAAAACCATATTTTCAGGGTGATATTTAGACTTGATTGATATCAGGGGAGGATTGAAACTGATAGAAACCAATTTCCACTTCGGAAACCGTAGCTCATACCTTGCGGAGTGACATGCAGTAGCAGGACAACTAGGAAGACAAGACCGAAAAGCGCTTAAAACATAAACCTGCTGCATGGAATCGTGCAAGCCCACTGCCACCAGATCTGCCTAGCGATTTATATGGCCAAGACGCGCCTATCTCCATTTTCCTCTAAGCGGAAGCTGTTGTGCATCAGGCCGCCCACTCACCTGTCACAAGAAAATGGCAAGTCCAAGTCACTAGGGCTGCTTACTCCTTACATCTCCTTAAAGTAACTTAAAAGGTTCGCCCTAGCACAGTGGTTGCACAAGTACCAATCACCTGCGGCTACCTGTTCCTACCGTTTTCTGCTTCATTAGTCTTCATTCCGGACAAGAGCAATTAATTTCTATATTTTCTGCTGCAAATCATTTAATCTCATGATCCTCTGCTCATGCTTTCCACCCTGGACAACGAGAACCGCTCGGCCTCTTGGTGTGGCTCTTCGCCAAGACGTTCAAACGAAACCTTGCGATCGACATGCCGACAGTGATCAGCTGCATAGCGCGCCTGTAGAGATTTGAGTCGGCTGGCCATTTGGCTGTAAATATCCCAAGTGCCACTTGCGCCAGCAGCACAAACGGTAACGGCAACAACACTCACTCTGCATGGTGTCTTTGCACGACATGCCCTCGGTAGAGCTGCACGACAACCCCTGGGCAGGATTGCCATGATTTGGTTTGCAGCAGCCTGGCGTTGGAGGGCTGCAACATTTCTTTGTGATACATCCGTCTTTCTATGTCTTTCTAGCTTAACTCCAAGAGTCGGCAGCATTACCCAGTTGCAGCAAACCAGTTGCGCATCAGAGACTCTTAAAGGACGTAATGGGCAAACCAACCCATGAGACACGTCCTCAAGGCTTTGCAAGGATTTAAGCCAAGCTGATTGCATCTGAAGAACCGATGCGGCTCGCAGGCTAGGTGTCAAGCATGCAGAAACACTGCGTTTCAGACAAACAGGTTGCCAACTGCCTCCGCCCATGAGTTTGCACGTTACATGTCTCACAGGTTCCTGAGATTTGACGCCAATGATCATCCTAACCAATTTACAATATTTCTCGGGTCGTCCCTTGTTTTCAATAATTTAAAATGAAATTAAGTGAGGTCGTCTGAAAAACGAAAACGTCGTTGCCCAGGTTGAGGTCGTTGAACACGCTTTGCCTGGCAGCAGACATCCGGATCGCTCAACCAAGAAAAGAAAGAATAGGAAACCAGAAAGCCATGCCGAGGAACCACATTGCAGTGTGCATGTGATTCTTTTCACTGCCCTTTCAGCAACTCCAAGCACTTTCAACTCTTTTTCCAACCTCCTTTTCGTCCCTCCCCTCTCTCTCACCCGTTCGCGCCTCAACCAAGAGCTCGTTGTCAACAATGCGCTTCGCGAGCAAGCGGGATCGGGTACAGGCAGAGGGTTAGATACTTTATGTACATATCCCCTTAATTTCAGAATTCTGCCTCGTTAATTCGGGGGTGACGTCGTGACGTCGAATTAAATCGTACAATTGGATAGAGACCTGTGTGACTCGTGGACTTGTCCGGAACAGCCATTCTACTTGATGTTGACAGGAGAAAGAATCTAATTCGAAGCATCGGAACAAAAATCATCTCCCAAGACCAGAGTGACATCACAGAAGTGGTCAAAGCACCAGAAAACGAGGCGAAGTCAAACCTCCCATCTGCCAAACATCCTATTTGGAAGCCAGCGCGATCCTAGGTGCAGGAGAACAAGCCTGGCACCGCGCTTCTATCGCATCTCTATACCGCAGACATTGAAGACACGTGGCTTGGGCCACATCCAAAATTCAAAGGATTCCCTAATTCCCTTGTACCAAAGGTGAACACGTGGACTTGTCCGAAACAGCCATTCTACTTGATGTTGACAGGAGAAGAATCTAACTCGAAGCATCGGAACAAAAATCATCTCCCAAGACCAGAGTGACATCACAGAAGTGGTCAAAGCACCAGAAAACGAGGCGCGATCCTAGGTGCAGGAGAACAAGCCTGGCACCGCGCTTCTATCGCATCTCTATACCGCAGACATTGAAGACACGTGGCTTGGAGGCAACAGACTATTCTGCCAGGAGGCACCTTTGAAGTCAGCAATCAAGATACTCATTCGGAAACTGACAAGAATGCAGTCTAGAGCCAAACCTGCACAAACAAGAATGGCGCAACCTCTTGGAAAAGTATGGCGAGGAATGCGTGTGAATAAGCCTGCCAGCATTACCTTTCCTGAAGCCTGCCAGCATTACCTTTCCTGCGCCTGTTAGGCTTGAAAATGCGCAAGCACAGCATGGACAAGAGACACGTCCTCCCAGCTTTGCAAGGGAAGAAAGCCAAGCTGATTGCATCTGAAGAGGTCTCAAGCATGCAGAGACACTGCGTGAGAGGCAAACAGGTTGCCAACTGCCTCTGCCCATGAGGTTGCTTGTTACATGTCTCGCAGGGTCGCACTTGATTGGACAGAACCTCAAGAATTCCGCTTGACTTTGGTCGCAGATTTCAGAATCGAATGCCAAAACAATTCTTGTCGACTTTGCATAGGCCACTGCCAGCAAGGACAATTGAAGATGGTGCAACATGTGCAGCTGCAAAGGCTTTAGCATGTTGCAGTTGATGTTTCCACAATGTGAACACAAACGATCCCCTTCAGCGGTATAAGATGGTATATATAAGGATGTTTCACGTGCTTGGCACAGTCACCACAGGATTCGCCTTGGGCGACTGACGAGCTCTCAAGATAAAGCAGAACCAAATCCCTGAACATTTGCGTTGGCAATTAGTCAAATACGTTGAGCCGGGCGGCTGTGACTTGACAAGGCCGCAGGCAACCGCTTTCACTTCCAAAGGTGACGGCACGCCAAAATTATCCAATTTTCCGCAAGAAATGTGCTCGGCGACAGCTCAAGGCGGGATTCTTTTCACTCAAGATTTTTGACGTGGCGCATTTTGCTTTGCCATATAAATAATATACATATCCCAATCATTTCAGCTGCTCATTTGGTGTACCATGATGTACTCGCTGAACTTCTGTCCGCAGAATCGTGGGGCGCAAGGCTTTAGGCAATCAAATGATGCTGGGTCGGCCAATGGGCCTGACGATCTCCAAACATTGCAAACATGTGCGTGCTTCTTGTGGCCAATGTCACTAGGAGCCAACAACCATACCCAAGCTACCGGAAACGGAAGAGCCAAACAATTATTTCTCAAGACTTCTTGGTTTCTGTCGGTCTTGCTAAATGGGGTCTTACACGGCTTGGCAGCCCCTCAATTCGCGTGTTTTCGGGAAGCAATCTAGCACTGAGCCTGCAGTGCTAACTGATTCTCTTGCATCACTCTAGTAACTCTAGTACCACGTTCTTTGCACCTTGTCCCAGGAGCCCTTAGTGCCACATTCATTCTACCATCGGTAGCTTTTCCACTGGGCGGGAGCGTTCAAGACGTCACTATGCTGGAGCAAAGACATTGATCCGAGACAAGACTCTAACAACCAACCATGGGCCTTCTAGAGGCCTCTTGTGACGCAAAAGCCGGAACTTGCAGGCTGTCCCACAGACCCTGAACGTGGTACGTTTGCAGGGATTGCGCATGTAGGACAGCTTCAACAGAGCTGAAAGACTTCAACACAACAGTCTCCTTTCACCCGTTCATCACCGGCAAGGTGGATTTGGGCATCACAAAAAATCTCAAGATACAACGGACTGCAGACAAGGGCGTGGCGCAAATGTGTGCGGCAACAACTTTTTTCAGAACTGAGGGCCAACCAGGGCTGAACTCCTTCAGCTTATTCTGATTGAGTCATTTTTGTCTATCATTGTTCCAATTTTTTGCCGTCAGCTTCCAGGACTAAGTACGGCGTACTGCAGGTAGTTTTGCGCCCGAACACATGTTCTATAATGAATCGGTTTCAATGTGCTAACATGGCGAAAGCAAACCCCACATCTCCATTTACTGATGGATTGAAAAAAAACACATTGCGGTGGATCACCTGGTCGGCTTTGAGCGTCCCGATGACACATCGAAATTGGACGACAGAGGGGTCATATGTCTCACTATGTATGGCGACTTTGCAGGAATGTTGCCTTTCAAACGCATCAACTGAATGAACTAATTATATAGCAGGGCTCATGTTTCAAAAGAATGCTTGAATATTGCCGATACTTTGGAAGGCTATCACCTGCACCTCAGTTAAATGGGTTTGAACGCAGAGCATTTGGCCTCTGTGCATCACTTCTATGGCTTCTGCAAACAGTGCCGGGCCCGGGGCAACCAGGCAACATAGCCCGAGACACAACCCGCATCTAGCGCCGATACCTCGACAACTTACTGCAGATCAGAACCGCAAATCTCTGACCCCCTAAATATCGTAAATTGATTTTTCTGCAAAGTGGGATCTGAATTCAATGGCCAAAATCTGGATGGAAGCAATCTTCCTGGAAAAAAGACCACCCATTCAGATGGGGTGACAGACCTGCTGCTATTACCTAGGTGGAAAATATGTGACTTGGACTCTCTTTGATCAAAACCAGGCCTGCAAATTGCATCTAAATTTTAAAGTCCGTTTGACATGCAACAGTTCATCAACACCCCGTGCGTGCGGAAGCTGATATCATTCTCAGGTGTTACGCCCCAACAAATAACGGGAAATCTGACAAGGTTGCACACTCAGTCGTAGAAAGCCTGCGAGGGGTCCAAACAAATGCCCAAATGCTCAGAGTCAACTGTTTGCAGCACGTTCCAGACCCCTGGCGACCTAGTTCCGAAGCCTGACTCTGAAAACCACGCGACTTGTGCTGCTCGGCCGCGCGGACCCCTTTGACCGCCCTGAATCCCTTGTTACTGCACATCGCTGGCCAAAACATTGAATAAAAGTTGCCAATGGGGATGCCTGAAACCTTTCCTTTGTGGTAACATTCAAGGCGAACTTGCTGCAGTATCTGCACACCCACCATTCAGAAACGAAATTGGTTTCATGCAGAAATCAGTGATGCTTCGCTAAACATTGCTGCCATGGGAGTTGCTAGGCAAGAACTGCGTGTGGAATGATGTAAACAAATCATGCGTAGTGATACGAGGCAAAAGTTCTGAGATGTTTAGCAACTGCAAGGCGTTCGAAAATACATTCAAATTCAGCAAACTACTGTCCCAATCACTTCGACACGGCTGTCCACAGCAGTCTGTCTGAGCAAGATCCGCGAGATCAAGGCGGGAGATGTCGGACCTTTTCATCTGAAACCTGGCGTAACCCCAGCTGAAGCAAGGTAAAATTGCGAGGACAAGGGATATGTGACAGTTGCCGTTTTTCGAATCATATAAAAATGGACGAAAGATGCGAAGCGAAAACGTCGCGGCTTCAAGAGAGAAGATCTAGTGCCCAGTACAGCACAATCGTTTGGGAGAGAAGGGCTTACAAACGCCGGCTGTTCGGGCCACCGCCTTTGGTTTTTTGCCTTGACATTGCTGAACATTCGAAGTCGATCTCCGTTCGATCGCCTTTTTTCCTAGGAAAACTTTTGACAATGAGATGAACAAGTCTCTTTGGAGATATTGTCTGCCTTGGTTTCTCCACAACGCATATGCGACACACTGAGCATGCTAAGGGCTGCATCAACACGGTTTCTCCTTGGAGGAAATGCTAATGGCAAGGGAAACACATTTGGGTTCAAACAGGTTAGCATGTTGGATGCAAAACATGGCTCGTCTTCCGGCCTGTCTTGTGCTTGAATCAGGCTACATGAACACACGGATGCCCAAGTGGCTGATCACACCTCAACTGCTACGAGTCCAATCCGATCACGAAAAACTCATCAGGTTCCTTCGGCTCCATCAGTGTCAAAACCTGCTCCGCGGGCAAAAATACTGCTGAAAGCCAAAAACTTCCAGGTCCATCACGGTGCTCGAAACAAGAATGATCCAAATGCCCCGGGCCTTGCTTCTTGGAAATTTATTTTGCAGAAAACATATTGGAAACGCGACAACCAATGATGACTACCAAATGACATATGTCAGTCGCATTGCGGCCACAAGGGACACCGAATGATATCGTTCGAAACATGAAAAGCGTAGGAATTCCCCCGTTGCAAAGCCGCCACAAGAAGGGAGACAAATGGAGAGCCAAGTGGGGAGACCTGTCGGAAAGAAAACTGGCCCAGGGCAGTCACGGGAGTGGAGAGTGGGATAGGAAAGACGAGAAAACCTGCGTCCCAAAGAGGCCTCAAGAAGGAAAGCAAAAATACACGGCGCAGTGATGAGACACACAAATTGTGAGACACAATTCCCAGTTGTGGGCCCAGTGCGAAGTACCAAGACCAGTGGAGACAACACAAATGGAGAAGAACAAGAAGTGTAGAAACACACTGGGGGCAATTTTGGGACCAGGAACGTCCACCCCAAGGTAGCCAGTCCGAAGTGGGCGCCCCAGGCAACCACAAAGGAAGAATGGAGAGCAAAGTAGGGGCGCAAGCAAGTGACAAATTTGAGACGATGCAAGTCCTCCGCTTCAATTCCGTTTGGAAACAACGCAAAAGTTAGGCTCTCTGCGAGAGAAAAGGAATCCTAACAGCATACAAACTGTTTGGAGAAGCACCCCACACTCCACTCCACACCACACTCCTCACTTCCCAAATCACACTCCACACTCCACATTTCACACTCCAAACTTCAGACTCCACACTTCACGCTCCCCACTCCACACTTTACACTCTACACTCCACACTTCCCACATCACACTTCACACTCTCCACTCCACACTCCCCACTCCACACTTCACACTCTCCACTCCACACTCCACACTGCACACTCTCCACTTCACACTCCACACTTCAAACTCCACACTTCACACTTCGAAAATCACTGCGTAATCACACCCCAGACTCCACACTCTCCACTCCACGCATCACAATCTCCACTCCACACTCCACACTTACAATCCACACTTCACACTCTCCACTCTCCACTCCACGCATCACACTCTCCACTTCACACTCCACACTTCCCACATCACACTTCACACTTCCAAAATCTTCAAACTCTCCACCCCACTCCACACTCCAGACTTCACACTCTCTACTCTCCACTCCACACTTCACACTCCACACTCCACACTCTCCTCTTGACACTCCACACTTCAAACTCCACACTTCACACTTCACACTCCACACTTCACACTCTTCAATTCACAGTTCACACTCCACACTTCAAACTCTCCACTTCACACTTCATACTTCACACTCTCCACTCCACGCTTCACACTCTCCACTTCACACTCCAAGCTTCACACTCCACACTTCACACTCTCCACTCCACACTTCACACTCCGCACTCCACACTTCACACTCTCCACTCCATATCTTCACACTCCACACTTCACACTCTTGTCCTGATAGCCACGAAGTCCCACGCCTGCCACGTCGAATACATTTTCGCAACTTCAAAACATCAGAAAATCTTAGAGACACGAAGTCCCGCACCTGCTACGTTCGCAACTTGAAAATGTCACTGTTTATAGCAATTCCTATGGGTACAGCAAGGGTCGATTAGAGACCCGCAACACGCAACGACCCGCAAACAAGACTCCACCCCCAGACCCCATATAAAACATCCCAGGGGCCTAATGGGTTGTGGCACAAGCTCTCCTTTTCCTCGCTGCAAAAGTCGCTGGAACAATTCTCCTCGCGAGGTGGTCCTCGACCTGGGCCCGGCCGCCCTTGGCACCTGCGGTCCGAAACGGAAAATGCGCGAAAATTTCACCACATGATTTCACCACCAACGCGAATCTCAGGGGATTTGATCAAGAAAATTCAAACGCATTCGAACGCTGAAATCCACAAAGGGCCATGCCCAATGGATTTTGATTGCAAAGCCGTCTTTGCAATTCTGGTTCTGCGATATTTTCTCACAGTGCCAAATGCGCAGGCCGTGCTATGCACATCTCATCCGAAACCCCAAGGCTGGAACGGCAAAGGCTTGGCTCAGCATGGGTTTCGGCCATCGTTCTTGGGCGGGGGGGACCACGAGACGCTGGGCCACATATATATATATAATATATATAATATATATAATATATATATATACACGTGAATTATATTGCGACACTACATTTATGTTTCACTACGTTACAATAGATTACATTACATTGCATTGCATTGCGTTGCGTTGCGTTGTGTTACGTTAGATTACGTTACATTACACTACATTCTCACACACACAATTATTTATCAAAGGAAGTTGGGAAGCAATACTTCCGTGTTACGGACAAATAGAATTCTGAGACTTGAAATGATGAAGGGTGGTGCGCGATTGAGACTTGACCTTGATGAAGGGTGGTGTGAGACTTTACATGACATAACAATACATCACATTGAGACTTGACCTTGATGAAGGGTGGTGTGAGACTTTACATGACATAACAATACATCACATTGAGACTTGACCTTGATGAAGGGTGGTGTGAGACTTGACAGGGAAGTGGTGACGAAGGGAAGTGCTGACGAAGGGAAGGGAAGTGGTGACGAAGGGAAGTGGTGACGAAGGGAAGTGCTGACGATGGGAAGTGGTGACGAAGGGAACTGGTGACGATGGGCAAGTGGTGACGAAGGGAAGTGGTGAAGAAGGGAAGTGATGATGAAGGGGAGTGGTGACGAACGGAAGTGGTGAGGAAGGGAAGTGGTGAAGAAGGGAAGTGGTGACGAAGGGAAGCGGTGAAGAAGGGAAGTGATGATGAAGGGGAGTGGTGACGAAGGGAAGTGGTGAGGAAGGGACGTGGTGACGAAGGGAAGTGGTGACGATGGGAAGTGGTGATACTAACGGAAGTGGTGACGATGGGAAGTGGTGACGAAGGGAAGTGGTGACGAAGGGAATGGTGACGAAGGGAAGTGCTGACGATGGGAAGTGGACGAAGGGAACTGGTGACGATGGGAAGTGGTGACGAAGGGAAGTGGTGACGAGGGGAAGTGGTGACGAAGGGAAGTGGTGACGAGGGGAAGTGGTGACGAAGGGAAGTGGTGACGAAGGGAAGTGGTGACGAAGGGAAGTGGTGAAGAAGGGCAAGTGGTGACGAAGGGAAGTGGTGAAGAAGGGAAGTGATGATGAAGGGAAGTGGTGAAGAAGGGAAGTGGTGACGAAGGGAAGCGGTGAAGAAGGGAAGTGATGATGAAGGGGAGTGGTGACGAAGGGAAGTGGTGAGGAAGGGAAGTGGTGACGAAGGGAAGTGGAGAGGAAGGGAAGTGATGATGAAGGGGAGTGGCGAGGAAGGGAACTGGCAACCATGAAGGGGAGTGGTGCATGATGTTGCAAGGGCTCTGTTGTGGGGAGGAAGCCGGAGCACCAAACCTTGTGTTTTTCCGTGTAAAGTGACTGCAGCCGACGATGAAAGGTACCTCGTCTGTGCGACGGGTGCGGCTGCGGTCGTTTTGTGCGCGAATTGTTCCTCCTATGTGTTTTGCAACGAGTCGTTGTGTCTGTGTGCGTAGTTCTATGCGGTTCTTGAATCTCTGGTTGCAAATTGCATTGGAATGGCTGCATGAATGTTGCATGGGCTATGTTTTGGGGAGGAAGCCGGAGCACGAAACCTTGTGTTTTTCCGGAAGCCGGTAGCACGAAACCTGTGCGTTTTTCCGTGTAAAGTGGTTGCAGCCGGCGATGAAAGGTACCTCGTCTGTGCGGCGGGTGCGGCTGCGGTCGTTTTGTGCGCGAATTGTTCCTCCTATGTGTTTTGCAACGAGTCGTTGTGTCTGTGTGCGTAGTTCTATGCGGTTCTTGAATCTCTGGTGGCAAATTGCATTGGAATGGCTGCATGAATGTTGCATGGGCTATTTTTTGGGGAGGAAGCCGGAGCACGAAACCTTGTGTTTTTCCGTGTAAAGTGGCTGCAGCCGGCGATGAAAGGTATACCTCGTTTGTGCGACGGGTGCGGCTGCGGTCGTTTTGTGCGCGAATTGTTCCTCCTATGTGTTTTGCAACGAGTGGTTGTGTCTGTGTGCGTAGTTCTATGCGGTTCTTGAATCTCTGGTTGCAGATTGCATTGTAATGGCTGCATGAATGTTGCATGGGCTATGTTTTGGGGAGGAAGCGGGAGCACGAAACCGTGCGTTTTTCCGTGTAAAGTGGGTGCAGGCGACGATGAAAGGTACCTCGTCTGTGCGGCGGGTGTGGCTGGGGTCGTTTTGTGCGCGAATTGTTCCTCCTATGTGTTTTGCAACGAGTGGTTGTGTCTGTGTGCGTAGTTCTATGCGGTTCTTGAATCTCTGGTTGCAAATTGCATTGGAATGGCTGCATGAATGTTGCAAGGGCTATGTTTTGGGGAGGAAGCCGGAGCACGAAACCTTGTGTTTTTCCGTGTAAAGTGGCTGCAGCCGGCGATGAAAGGTACCTCGTTTGTGCGACGGGTGCGGCTGCGGTCGTTTTGTGCGCGAATTGTTCCTTCTATGATATGTGTTTTGCAACGAGTGGTTGTGTCTGTGTGCGTAGTTCTATGCGGTTCTTGAATCTCTGGTTGCAAATTGCATTGGAATGGCTGCATGAATGTTGCATGGGCTATGTTTTGGGGAGGAAGCCGGAGCACGAAACCTCGCGTTTTTCCGTGTAAAGTGGCTGCAGCCGACGATGAAAGGTACCTCGTCTGTGCGACGGGGGCGGCTGCGGTCGTTTTGTGCGCGAATTGTTCCTCCTATGTGTTTTGCAACGAGTCGTTGTGTCTGTGTGCGTAGTTCTATGCGGTTCTTGAATCTCTGGTGGCAAATTGCATTGGAATGGCTGCATGAATGTTGCATGGGCTATGTTTTGGGGAGGAAGCCGGAGCACCAAACCCTGTGTTTTTCCGTGCTGCAGCCGGCGATGAAAGGTACCTCATTTGTGCGACGGGTGCGGCTGCGGTCGTTTTGTGCGCGAATTGTTCCTCCTATGTGTTTTGCAACGAGTGGTTGTGTCTGTGTGCGTAGTTCTATGCGGTTCTTGAATCTCTGGTTGCAGATTGCATTGGAATGGCTGCTTCATTGTCGTCATTTGATGTTGCCACGTGCGTAGATAGGTTCGGGTTTGCCACGGGATGTTGCGAAACGCATTGTAATGGCTGCATGAATGTTGCATGGGCTCTGTTTTGGGGAGGAAGCCGGAGCACCAAACCTTGCGTTTTTCCGTGTAAAGTGGCTGCAGCCGACGATGAGTTTTTAAAGGTACCTCGTCTGTGCGACGGGTGCGGCTGCGGTCGTTTTGTGCGCGAATTGTTCCTCCTATGTGTTTTGCAACGAGTCGTTGTGTCTGTGTGCGTAGTTGTATGCGGTTCTTGAATCTCTGGTTGCAAATTGCATTGGAATGGCTGCTTCATTGTCGTCATTTGATGTTGCCACGTGCGTAGATAGGTGCGGGTTTGCCACGGGATGCTGCGAAACGCATTGTAATGGCTGCATGAATGTTGCATGGGCTATGTCTTGGGGAGGAAGCCGGAGCACGAAACCTTATGTTTTTCCGTGTAAAGTGGCTGCAGGCGACGATGAAAGGTACCTCGTGTGTGCGACGGGTGCGGCTGCGGTCGTTTTGTGCGCGAATTGTTCCTCCTATGTGTTTTGCAACGAGTCGTTGTGTCTGTGTGCGTAGTTCTATGCGGTTCTTGAATCTCTGGTTGCAAATTGCATTGGAATGGCTGCTTCATTGTCGTCATTTGATGTTGCCACGTCCGTAGATAGGTGCGGGTTTGCCACGGGATGCTGCGAAACGCATTGTAATGGCTGCATGAATGTTGCATGGGCTATGTTTTGGGGAGGAAGCCGGAGCACCAAACCTTGTGTTTTTCCGTGTAAAGTGGCTGCAGCCGACGATGAAAGGTACCTCGTCTGTGCGACGGGTGCGGCTGCGGTCGTTTTGTGCGCGAATTGTTCCTCCTATGTGCTTTGCAACGAGTGGTTGTGTCTGTGTGCGTAGTTCTATGCGGTTCTTGAATCTCTGGTTGCAGATTGCATTGGAATGGCTGCTTCATTGTCGTCATTTGATGTTGCCACGTGCGTAGATAGGTGCGGGTTTGCCACGGGATGTTGCGAAACGCATTGTAATGGCTGCATGAATGTTGCATGGGCTATGTTTTGGGGAGGAAGCCGGAGCACCAAACCTTGTGTTTTTCCGTGTAAAGTGGCTGCAGCCGACGATGAAAGGTACCTCGTCTGTGCGACGGGTGCGGCTGCGGTCGTTTTGTGCGCGAATGGTTCCTCCTATGTGTTTTGCAACGAGTGGTTGCGTCTGTGTGCGTAGTTCTATGCGGTTCTTGAATCTCTGGTTGCAGATTGCATTGGAATGGCTGCTTCATTGTCGTCATTTGATGTTGCCACGTGCGTAGATAGGTGCGGGTTTGCCACGGGATGTTGCGAAACGCATTGTAATGGCTGCATGAATGTTGCATGGGCTATGTTTTGGGGAGGAAGCCGGAGCACCAAACCTTGTGTTTTTCCGTGTAAAGTGGCTGCAGCCGACGATGAAAGGTACCTCGTCTGTGCAACGGGTGCGGCTGCGGTCGTTTTGTGCGCGAATTGTTCCTCCTATGTGTTTTGCAACGAGTCGTTGTGTCTGTGTGCGTAGTTCTATGCGGTTCTTGAATCTCTGGTTGCAAATTGCATTGGAATGGCTGCTTCATTGTCGTCATTTGATGTTGCCGCGTGCGTAGATAGGTGCGGGTTTGCCAAGGAGCTGGAACCACCGCATGTAATGGCTGCATGAATGTTGCATGGGCTATGGTTTGGGGAGGAAGCCGGAGCACGAAACCTTGTGTTTTTCCGTGTAAAGTGGCTGCAGCCGGCGATGAAAGGTACCTCGTGTGTGCGGCGGGTGCGGCTGCGGTCGTTTTGTGCGCGAATTGTTCCTCCTATGTGTTTTGCAACGAGTGGTTGTGTCTGTGTGCGTAGTTCTATGCGGTTCTTGAATCTCCGGTTGCAGATTGCATTGGAATCGCTGCTTCATTGTCGTTATTTGATGTTGCCACGTGCGTAGATAGGTGCGGGTTTGCCACGGGATGTTGCGAAACGCATTGTAATGGCTGCATGAATGTTGCATGGGCTCTGTTTTGGGGAGGAAGCCGGAGCACCAAACCTTGTGTTTTTCCGTGTAAGTGGCTGCAGCCGACGATGAAAGGTACCTCGTCTGTGCGACGGGTGCGGCTGCGGTCGTTTTGTGCGCGAATTGTTCCTCCTATGTGTTTTGCAACGAGTCGTTGTGTCTGTGTGCGTAGTTCTATGCGGTTCTTGAATCTCTGGTTGCAGATTGCATTGGAATGGCTGCTTCATTGTCGTCATTTGATGTTGCCACGTGCGTAGATAGGTGCGGGTTTGCCACGGGATGTTGCGAAACGCATTGTAATGGCTGCATGCATGTTGCATAGGCTCTGTTTTGGGGAGGAAGCCGGAGCACCAAACCTTGCGTTTTTCCGTGTAAAGTGGCTGCAGGCGACGATGAAAGGTACCTCGTGTGTGCGACGGGTGCGGCTGCGGTCGTTTTGTGCGCGAATTGTTCCTCCTATGTGTTTTGCAACGAGTGGTTGTGTCTGTGTGCGTAGTTCCATGCGGTTCTTGAATCTCTAGTTGCAGATTGCATTGGAATGGCTGCTTCATTGTCGTCATTTGATGTTGCCATGTCCGTAGATAGGTGCAGGTTTGCTACGGGATGCTGCGAAACGCATTGTAGTGGCTGCGTCAAGGTTGCTCGGTGCTGCGGCTGCATGCGTAATACTATTGTCTTTTGCAGCTGAAGATCGTAAATCGTATTGGAATGGCTGCATCAAGGCTGCGAAAGTGAATTGTCAGCAGATTTTCTCAATTTTGGCGCTAATAATTTTCCTTTTAAGATTCCTTTTAAAAAGTGCTTCAAAATCGTCTTTTTGTCGCTTTGGCGTCGAGATCCATCCGGTTTTGGAGCTGCAATTTCCGACGCCATTGCACGTAGTTCTATTGTGTTTTAACTCAGTCTCTGCAGATCGCATTGTAGTGGCTGCGTCAAGGTTGCTTGGTGCAGCGGCTGCATGCGTAATACTATTGTCTTTTGCAGCTGAAGATCGTAAATCGTATTGGAATGGCTGCATCAAGGCTGCGAAAGTGATTTGTCAGCAGATTTTCTCTATTGTCTTTTGCAGCTGAAGATCGTAAATCGTATTGGAATGGCTGCATCAAGGCTGCGAAAGTGATTTGTCAGCAGATTTTCTCAATTTTGGTGCAATGTGAAGTCGTGAGGAAAGTGTTTGCATTCTACCGGGGTCGCGCGCAGGTCATGTTCTTGGACAGCAACACTGCAACAGCTTCGCACAAAGCACGCACGCACGGGCCTGGCTGGCGCACGGCGCATGCAAGTTCCTTAGTAGTAGTACTGGGAAGTGATTCATGAAAGCTTAGGTGACATATGAGAAGAGATGAGATGAGAAGAGATGAGCTGGGATAAGGTGAGAAGAGCTCAGATGAGATGAAGTGTGGAGTGTGAAGAGTGCAGTGTGAAGTGTGGGGCGTGAAGAGTGCAGTGTGAAGTGTGGAGTGTGAAGTGTGAAGTGTGAAGTGAGAAGTGTGAAGTGTGGACTGTGAAGTGTGAAGTGTGGAGTGTGAAGTGTGGATTGGGGAGAGCGCAGTGTGAACTGAGAAGTGTGAAGTGTTGACTGCGAAGGGTGCAGTGTGAAGTGTGAAGACTGTCAAGTGTGAAGTGTGACGTGGGGCTTCAAGTGTGACATGTGAAGCAGGACACAACTTTCGCAGTGTGCACGCACGCACGGGCTTCGCTGGCGCACGGCGCATGCAAGTTCTATAGATGAGAAAGGTCTTATATATATATCTTTAAGGCAACTTCCGCCCCGCCTCGTGCGGGTACTACTGGTAATTATGAATACTGATCATCGATGATATTCCATAGCTATTATCCTTCACAGCTCCCGGGCTCCAGCTTATGCCATCGGTATGGCACGCAGGGGGACAAGGTGTAGCCGTGTCGTTCCTGGCCGGACCGCCGTGTTGTTGTGTTGTTCGGCCAACGGAAGGTGTGATTCCTACCCACTAAGAAATGGATAGATAGGACCAGCAGAAATGGTGATTTATGATTTACCATCTGGTTATGACTAACAGTTCGCCATGGAAAGATCCACCATGCTATTAATAGGTAAACCATCTATTTCTATAGGCCATCTATACCATGGCTATGTTAGCCATAACCAGGTTGGGTAGTTCTTGATGGTACAAGGTGGTGCCCTCTCCAAAACGCTGAGCAGCAAGACGAGTTTATATCTCCAATGACTTGGGCCTATGGTAGATGTATCTACAGATAATAGTGGTTATGAACTAAGTTATAACTGGGGGGGTCATAACCTTGTACAGGGTGGTGCCCCAGTTCGGAATCGCTAAGTTGGTGAACATAAGTCCAATTTCACTATGGTTTATAGGTGATATATCGAAATAGTTACTGGGATTATAACCCGTTTATAACTGGGGGGGCACCACCTTGTAGTTGTAGCCTTCTGTTGGGTTTACAACTGAGCGAAAAAAACCGTTTATGGTAGATGTATCAAACTAGTTAGATGTGCTAAAATAAACCAACTTGTCACTGCAAGGTGGTGCCCCCTAGTTATAAATTGGTTTATAAATCCCATTGACTAGTTCGATATATCACCAACAAAAACCAACACGTGAAATTGAAGTTATGTGAACCCCAACTGAAAGCTATCATAAACCACTATAACCCCCATGAACTAGTTCGTTATATCTACCATAAACCAGAGTTAGTTCAGCCACTGAAATAAGGCACCTGAACGATCAACTCCTAGGGAGTTCCTGCCAAAGGTATGGGAATCATATGGTATGCATCAATAGTGGTTATAATACCAATATAGTCTAGTGATTATATACGGTGATTAATGATGGGATTATATATCTATATATGGGATTACTGGGAATCATATGGGATTATATGGGATTATGTATGGGATTATGTATGGGATTATGTATGGGATTATGTATGGGATTATGTATGGGATTATATGGGATTATGTATGGGATAATAGATGCTGGTTGGTGGTTGACCTACACCTCTGAAAAATCATGGAGTTTTAGTAACAGTTGAGATGATGAAAATCCCAACTTTTTATGGAACGTCTAATCAAATTCCATGGTTCCAGTCACCACCAACCAGATAGGCTATCTATCCATTTCGAGGTCCCTTTTTAGAGGCATATAACGGAACTATTGGGGTTCAGAGCGGATCCCGAGAAAAAAGTGACGGTTAAATCTTCAACAATTATGGCGACACTGGGCTGGTGAATATGATCCAAAATGGTTCCACTTGTAGCCCATATCCCATATATATATATATTGCTTGGTTTACTATTAAACCCCATGAGACTGCCGAAAGATTCGACTATTTGTTCACTAGCCTTCGCCACACAGGTGGAGGAGTCCATGAAGTTTAGAACGGGCGGCTTAAAACCACCAGTGCAAAAACTACTGGAGAGTCTTATGAAACCAGTTATTTAACCAGTTATTGATGTCATAGTAGTTTTAACTGGCGTAAGGGTCTTTTTCAAACCTGGTTAGGAACTGGCGCAAAGCCAACAGTGCAAAACATTTTACAAGCCCAGTTCCAAACCAGTTATTACTCCGGTATGTGGGATGGGGCACCAACTTGCAGGAATCTCTTGGGGAATGTGTTGTTTCTTCCTTTCTCATATACGTTGCCATCAAGATGGGCAACATCTATGCGGTCACATCATCTTTCAAATTTATCACTACTATAGTCCATTCTGAGTTGTATCTCTGATTTTCCAGGATTTTTGCAATGTAGAGTTAGCCCAGACTCCCAATTGTCCAAAAAAACCTAACAAAATTCTACTTATCTGCCACTACCTTGGATCTGTATATGTGTGTATATATATATATATATGCATCCAATTTGGCCACTGGTTAGTAAGCCTTGTCGGGAGCTGCCCCAGCACAGTAGTAGTGGTGATGATGATGAGGATGATGATGATGATGATGCTGGTGGTGGTGGTGGTGGTGCTGGTGGTGCTGGTGGTGGTGGTGAGGATGAGGAGGAAGAGATAAGATAAGACAACATGAGATAAAATCAAACCTGGTTGGTCGTTTCAACCCCTCCGAAAAATATGAAAGTCAGTTGGGATTATTATTCCCAATATATGGAAAAAAAACATGTCCCAAACCACCAACCAGATGATAGTGTTCCTGAAAGTGATAAGGGTATTATTTTCCATCATAGATGTTCACCTTTTTGCTAAAGCCACACGTCCTATTTGTTAAAATCACCTGTGGTTCACTACGTTCATCCCCATGACCACTATGGGAAAACCAGCATTTTTGCTGGTGAAATTGCAATTTTCATTGGTTAACCCTAGTTTTAACAGGTCCAACCTCATTTTTTGCCACTTCACTGCAAGCTGGTGCCTCCCCCAAAGTTATGTGAATGTTGGTTAATTCACTTGTGATCACACAACATTCAAATAAGTTCTCAAGTAAACATATACCCTCTGGTAAACTAACATAGCTATTGAAAATGGCCCATAGAAATAGATGGTTTACCTATTAAAAATGGTGATTTTCTATAGCTATGTTAGTTTACCAGAGGGTATCTAGCTGCTCAGTTCCCCAAAAAAACCTTGTTGGTTAATAAACCCAGGATTCGGGGGCACCACCTCACCATCACCATTTAAAATCACCATTCAACCATCATAGGATCACCATTAAATCACCATGAAAAATCACCATTCAATCATCATTTTCCCTGGTTAAATCCCCATAAAATCAGCATTTTCCCTGGTTAAATCCATAGAATTCCCATTCAAAAAACCCTACGATCTGGGCACCAAAAACCACCGGACGGGCCTTGCCACAGCGATCTAGAAAGGTGCGCACCACAGAGGAGGGGATGACCTCATTCCAGAAATGGGCTTATCATGGTAATATCATGGTAATACCATGGTAATATCATGGATTATCATGGTTCATGGTATATGAAATTTAAGCATCATTATCAATCTTATCAATTATCATCAGCTGTTTCCAAGATACAGGGTTATTTGACATAGCTATGGAAGCCATGATCCATTTAATAGATGATAAACATGATGATTTACCTATAAACAACTTACCTGCCCCTCTGAAAAATATGAAAGTCAGTTGGGATGATTCTTCCCAACTGAATGGAAAATCAAACATGTTCCAAACCACCAACCAGTATATATATATATGTATATATATATGGCTGTGAGTCAAAACCCCCGGTCCCCGGTGGATATGCGGCAGCCTTCTGTTCAATAGGGTATTGAACGGGGGTATTGAACGGGAGGTATTGAACGGGGGGATAACGGGGGGTATTGAACGGAGGGCATTTCCTAAACAAACATCCCACCGACTTTGGAGGCATAGCTGGGCAACGGAGCTGGAAAGCCCATAGTGAGGTATTGAACGGGTATTGAACGGGTATTGAACGGGGTATTGAACGAACTACCTCAAAAAACCGGTAGCCGAACCAGTCATCAAGTTCTCTGCCACGCGGGAAATCACTACGAGTACAAAGGAAAACAGCAAATACACCAGTTGGAATCACCCAAGCTCCCAAGACCCAGGGTGCCGTGCAGGGTGCTGTCCAGACTGCGGTGGCGAAGTCTGGCAAAGGTGCTGTGCAGGGTGCTGTGCAGGGTGCTGTCCAGACTGCGGTGGCGAAGTCTGGCAAAGGTGCTGTCCAGACTGCGGTGGCGAAGTCTGGCAAAGGTGCTGTGCAGGGTGCTGTGCAGGGTGCTGTGCAGGGTGCTGTCCAGACTGCGGTGGCGAAGTCTGGCCAAGGTTGCAGGGTGCTGTGCAAAAAGTACCTAGAATTGAAGCAGTATATTTATTGAACAAGGGTATTGAACAAGGGTATTGAACGGGGTATTGAACGGGGGGTATTGAACGATGGGGACCCTTCTGTTCAATAGGGTATTGAACGGGGTATTGAACGGGATATCCACGAGTACCTGTTCAATACCAAAACGTTTTGACTCACAGCCATATATATATATACACCCTCTGGTTATTTAACATAGCCATGGAAAATGTCCTTAGCTAGGTGCTGGACACATGCACGTAAGACGGAATTTTAAAACACAGCCGAAACCCGAGCTTAAACGCGACAATGATCTACCGAAGAGCTTCGTTTTGCGAAGAAAGTGGATCCGATGGGTGATCGGCTCAAGAAAAATCCACTCGTCGAATCGACGGCTGTTCGCGTGGTAATATTTGAAGACATAGCATCGGCTCATGATCGCTTCCGCCACCGGAGTTGGCGCGGCCGGCATCTCCGCAGGAAGTGACTGCACCATTTGCACAAGCGCCATGGCGCCAGTCTTAACTTTGGAGGCAGGGAGCTGGGAGCTCTCTAAGACACCAAATGACCTGTTTAGGACCTCTTCAGGAGAGAAGTGAGTTAAGTATCGGTTATCCATATATAGGTTATATTATCTATTATCTATTTGGATAACCTTAAGTTTATAGTTAAGTGCCGTAAGTGATCCAAATAACTCAAGGCTACGGCCAGTCCCTTCTTGTTTGGGTTACCGTTTGGATGTGGATGCTTCCAAGCACTGCTTGGATGACGCGCTTGATGATTTCCCTGTGAAATCCATGGTGATTCTCCAGTTCGCTACGTTAAATAAACGGAGGGTAACTATTAACTAGAGTATTATAGGTATAGATAATTCTGGATATATTGATAGATATAGATATATCTTTAGATAATTATTAAGTAGAGTGTTTCACTATCAATAATTTTTAGATATAGATAATCATACATTTCAATAGGATTTTCCATGAAATAAACCATCCAGCTATTGGGGTACATCCATGACTATGGAAACACCATCTATAGATAATTTTTGATATAGAACTAGATATTATATATATATGTATGTATGTAGATATAACCCCATTATCTAGTCAAATATATAGATAGATATCTATCATAGATGATAATTATATATAATTATTAGACTATTCAATCATCAATAAATAGCAATAAGTAATTATATTTATGACGATCATTCTATGTGATATTTATCCCAGTAAATTAACATAGACCCGGCCTTAAATAGGGGGCTTCGATGGGTTTCTAAGCAACTCAGAAACCCTGCTGACATTAGAAAGGCTACAATGCTACAAGAGTCCAGTCCTCAGTTAAAAAAACGATGTCCAACCATGAACATCTTTCTTTTACGATGTGGGTGGGAATAAAGTATATTCCCATAGCTCCTCCTAACCACTGGAGGGTTTGCCAACATCTCAAAAAACAGGTCGGTGATTTCCAGAATACAGACATCTTCTCTGCAGGCCAGGCTTTCCACATAATTACTTTCCACCGCCATACCCCACCATTTTTAACGCTGCGGCTAGCCAAGAAGCATAACCGATGTTGTCCGTGCAATTGCGGACATCCTGGTGACGTGGTGAGGCCCATTGAAAACAACCCGAGCGCCGCGCACAGCGAGGTTTCTTGGCTTGCTCAGACATTGCTCACACAATGCTGACTGGCTGTTTCCGTAACAAAAAATGGGTGTGTCTGAAAATAGTGTACCCCTAAACCCAATGGTTTTGCTGATCATTATCCCTATTAAATGGCTATTTCATTGGGAATATACCCTATTTTCAGACAAACCCAAATGCTGCTTCCAACTCTCACACTTTCCATCTGACATTCTATCTCGTGTGCAACGAACTTCTTGAAAGCATTTGAAAGCCAATAGTTATGAGGGGTTCCTGAGTCATGGGGGGTACCCCAAATCATCCAGTCATTAAATCATGACTTAATTAGGATTGAAACTAGTAACAAATACGGTATTTTCAATGGCCATTTCAGGAACCTAAATTGGAGGTACCTACCATATATAAGGCCTATATAAGGCCTATGTAAGGGAATGTCATCACAAAATATGGCCTTATATGGTACTAACGTACCTCCAGTTTAGGATCCTGGAATTCTCATGGCTATTCTGGGGGATCCATGGCAATCAAACAGAGAAAACGTAGAGTCGTGTGACTGCGTACTTGTGACTGCGTAACAGTAAACAGGGAACATTCAAAGCAATCGAAAGTTCCATATGGTAACCCGAATGCTCCATGGTGCTGGTATATTTACCTACAAAACTGGGTGATTTATGGGGTAAATGTTGGTAAATAGTCCAGCACCATGGAGCATTTGGGTAATAGCATATGGGGATCTTTTCTTGGAATACTTGACCATAGATGCTACAGATGCCTAGAGATCAACCTCCAAAAAAATCCGTCGTTCGTCATCATGTTCCGCCCAATTTTTGGGACATGTTGGGGACTGTCCCAATCTACAAACGAACGTCACTGGCTGGAAAAGGAAAGTGATGCCGAGGTCAACCTGAGTCAAATGGGAGCTTCACCAGAAAGCTCCGAAACACCAAACATAGTCCCACAGGGTGGTGCCCCAGTTCGGAATCGCTAAGTTGGTGAACATAAGTCCAATTTCACTATGGTTTTTGTTGGTGATATATCGAACTAGTTACTGGGATTATAACCCATCTTATAACTGGGAGGGGCACCACCTTGCAGGGTCCCAGGTACTCAGAGCGGCGTTTTGTAAATGGGCAATCAATGAGAGGCCAGCCAATTTATCCTCCATGACCTCGGGATGCCAGATTTTGCATCGTTTTCAGAGCTTGACGACACTTTCACCGCTCTGTCATGAGCTGGATCTCCCTCGGGAGTCCTCTGGTTTCTACCGTGCTCAGCCATTAATGGGCAACCAACTCTATATCAATGGCCTTGATGAACATCTACAGGAAACCAGTTGGGGTGAAACAGGGTATAACAATGGGATTTTAGCTTCATGTGCTGCGATATGGGGCCCTATAAATAACACCTTATAACCTTGGCAACATATATCCAATTAGAAGTGGATCTGCATCCCCCGAGCAAATCTCAAGGTGCCTTATATCATGGTTCTATCATGGTTTTTTCTCGCCTTTTTGGATCTTTTTGGTAGTTATCATCTCCAGCAATCCAATCCGTTTGATGTTGCAGGGTAAACCATTCATGCAACCATCACCATGCTGACATCAAATCCTCATGGGTTTCCACCGTAAAATTCAGATTTCCAAAGGAAAAACCCGAAGGTTCATGGATCAAATCCCAATATCCACTGCTCAAAGCTGATATTTTTTCTCAAATTCCCATTTTCAATGGGGAAATCCCCATTTTCAATGGTGAAATCCCCCTGTTTCTGAAGGCTTTTTGGCTCTCCCCAAGCCCACAATTCCCATCGTTAACACCGGGCCTTACAGAAGGCCACCCCGGTGATGTAGCCGCGGCTATCAAAGACCGGGCCACCGCCTGACGTGGGTCCGGAGAATTTGGGATATTTTTTGGGGCACAAAAAAATGGCTGGTTTTCATCCAAAACATAGATTTAAGATGATTTAAGATGTTTAAACATAGGGATAACATAGGGATCTTTGAAAGATGTTTAAAAGAATAAGGAATACCCCCCCAAATCCGCTTTCTCCTCATTCTCCCTCTTGTTGCCATAGCTTGGGGCATGCTTGGCATTTTCAGACACATCCTAAAAACGCGTAAACGATTTTCCTTTCATGCCAAATTTGATGACGGTATCGAAATTGCGATGTCATTCATTTGTCCAAACCCTCAATCTTGTAAAGTTAATCCCAAATACAAAAGACTCTTGATATCATGCAGACGGGTCCCCCTAAACAAAATGTTTTAGAACATGATGTGAAATGTTTCCAAACATGTTTCCAACAGGTCCCCCTGTTTCCAGAATGTCTTTCCACAAGTGACAGCTTTTCACAAGTGACAACTTGTTGTTTCACTATGAATATCAATTATCCTCAAGAAACATCATTGTCATTAGTGTCATTCTCATTATGGTTGTTTCCTCCAACCATGCTTCGCATCATTTTCAATTATCATCAGCTGTTTCCAAGATACAGGGTTATTTGACATAGCTATGGAAGCCATGATCCATTTAATAGATGATAAACATGATGATTTACCTATAAACAACTGGTTGGTGGTATACCTACCCCTCTGAAGAATATGACAGTCAGTTCGGATTCTTATTCCCAACTGAATGGAAAGTCATAAAACATGTTCCAGTCACCACCAACCAGACTAGTTCGATATATCACCAACAAAAACCAGAGTGAAATTGGAGTTATGTGAACCCCAACTTAGCTATCATAAATCAGCTATAAACTTGATGATAAACTTGATGATTTCCCTATTAAAAATGGCGATTTTCCTACAGAAATTCCAAGAGATCGGTCGTTTTTTACGGCATCAGCAGGGCATCGGCAGGGCAGGTCCCCGGGGTCCCCGGGGTCCCCGGCTATTCCCCGGGTTGATGGCAGCATCAATCTGAATCACCAGCCTGGAAAGAACACAAAAATTTTCGGCCCAAAAAATCACTGGGTTTATGAACCATATGGATTAATATTGGCAAATAAAATGGATGATTTTTGGGAAAAAATGGGATAATCATGGGATAATAATGGATTTCATGGAAATTTATTGGGGATATCCCAATAGCTGGATGGTTTATTTCATGGAAAATCCGAACCTAAAATGGATGATTTTTGGGAAAAAAATGGGACAATCATGGGATAATCATGTGAATATTGGGATTATCCTCTGGTAAACTTTCACATAACTATGGAAAATCCACCCATTTTTGATGGTTAAATCAACTATTTCTATGGCCATTTTCAATAGTTATGTTAGTTTACCAGAGGGTAGGTCAGAAAACTCGGCGGATTTTTTGGATTTATGGTGATTATTTCGGGTGATGTTTTTTCGAGTTCTGGAGATGGTCTGGATTTCTTCGGACAGTCCCAAGACTCCAGTCATTTTTGTTCTTGAGATGATGAACCAGTGGATGGAATATGGGATATGACTGTCAAAAAACACAGTCTTTTTCAAACTCAAATTTTGCAGTTTCATTAACCAATAAATGGACATGTATTCAATGTATTCTGAGGATTGGCGTTCCTTACAAATCACAATGCTAAGCAATGGATGTTCCTTCACTGTGTTTCATCAACTGGATATCCACCAATTGAAGTGTGCTTGAAGGTGGTGGTGCCCCCCCAGTTATAAATGGGTTATAATCCCAGTAACTAGTTCGATATATCACCAACAAAAACCAAGACGTGAAATTGGACTTATGTTCACCCCAACTTAGCGATTTAGCTCACTGGGGCACCACCCTGAAGGTGGTGGAACATACCCCCGTTGCAAACTCTGATGAAATCATACTTGGGGTGCTGCGAAACATTGAGGTTTTTTTCCCGCAAGTTATAGAGGTCATTACCATAGCAATACCCATTATCAATGGATTGGTTTTCACGGGAAAATCTACAGGAAACCATGGTTTTTACCATAAAATATAGGGCTTTCCGGTTTCAATTTTCCCATCATCCAGTTCTATGACATTAGAAAGGATGATTATTCAAGGTATCTTGTTCATGGTCGAAACATCCTGCTGCGAACTCTGCGAACTCAAAGTGCGGACAAACTCTGGCTGATTTGGGACGTTTGGATTGATTGGTTGTTGAGGCACCCATGATCAGAGAGTTGCCATTATGGCCATATCATCATCCCATCTCCGGAGAAGAACCATAAAGAGCCGATATTCAACACCGCGCAACCACCTTCATTACATGTTTACCGATGATCACCTGAGGTTGAACGTGGAACCATCTTTTGTTGGTCAAAGAATCTCATTTTGGTAGATCACATGCCCAGTCTGATGAACCATTCCCTGGTTGGTGGTGTTAACCATCTTGAAAAATCATGGAGTAAATCATGGAGTTCGTCAATGGGGTTGGGATTATCCCATATATGAAATGGATGAAAGTGGATGTATCTATAGTTTCACTAAGTGGATGTAAGTGGATGTACCCTCTGGTAGTTTAACATAGCTATTGAAAATGGCCATAGAAATAGTGGATTTTCCCATGAAAAATGGTGATTCTTGATCAAAACCCCGTTTCTTCGATCCACATTGGTGAAATCCCGAGCTTTCCACAGTTGTTGTTGCTTGACATACTTGACATCTTACCATTTAGCTGTGGTTCAATGCCACTTCTTGCTATTTTCGGCTGGGCCCCAAGAACCAAGGATAAATCACTTAGGTGAAAAGTGGGATTTACCATGTTTGAAACTAAGCCCTTCACCAGATTTTTTTCATGTATTATAATGTATAATCTCCCAACCAATCATCAATCAACTATCATTTACCAATGATATCCCTTTACCAATGATCTTTAAGCCCTTCCATTGGCTTCCACCATCTTGTGGGCGCGATGCGCTCAGCAGCTCATAAGCGATCCAAGAAACGTGGTATCCGCTGGCGGTGTCAGTTCGATGGAATCCACACGTGACCTCTGGAAGTTCGGAAGCGGATACAGAGCCATGAGAACTAATCCATAATAAGATATGTTTGGAGATTTAGTTATCATTATTAGATAATTCATAATAAGAAACTATTTCATGATTACCTAATCATAGTCCTATCCATTGCAATGACTACAAGGTGGTGCCCCCCAGTTATAAATGGGTTATAAACCCCAGTAACTAGTTCGATATATCACAAACAAAAACCATAGTGAAATTGGACTTATAAACCAACTTAGCTAACGAACTGGGGCACCACCCTGTAGTTATGATGATAAGAAATGGGATGGATTAGCTAATCATAATTATCTAATTATGGGTTAGTTATTCCCATAATAAGGTAAATATTTTAGGATAAGAGATGATTAGGGAATTCTGATGGATCCATAATTTCCATATAATCTCATGATAACACTACTAATGAGATTATATGGGATTATATGGAAAAAATATAGGATAATACGAGTGTGACGACGGTGAAACCATCCATGAAACATCGAGGAAATACTGGGAATCATATGGGATTATGTATGGGATAACACTTATATGGGATTATGTATGGGATTATATACAATAGGATAATATGGGATTATATATAATAGGATTAAATTATATGCATTATATATATAGGATAGGATAATAGAAAATAGGGTATGAAATAGTGAGATTACTAGGGCTACAGGGCTACTCAGGGTGCCCTTGAGGTTGCTTTTATGGCTGCCATGAGATGTTAAAATTCATAGGTTGGGATGTGGGGCCCCTAGGGTGAAATCTACACCCCCATAACTGATAGATGGGATTTAATAGGAATTAAATAGGGATAAAATCACCTAATATGGAGATATACCCTCTACTAAACTATAACTATGGAAAACCACCATTTTTCATGGGTAAATCCACTATAAATGGTCATTTTCAATAGCTATGTTAAATTACCAGAAGGTAAATAGGGATAAAATCACCTAATACGGAGATATAATTGGATATGATTTGGATAATACAAACTCAACATGACCAATGGCTGTTTAGTTTAATTCCATCCATGCCCAGTCCAAACATCATAGGTAATGATGTCATAAATCCTTTGAACACGATTCATTATAGAAAATGGGTATCGTTTTGGATGGGGGATGAGGTATGATGATGACATCCTGTCATGAATTAATGTATGACATAATTGATCAAAGGAAAATTAACAGAATCCATCCCCCAATAGTCAATAACCAATAGAGAACTAATAGAATTCATGTGTGAAAATTGATGTGAAACTAATTTTCATAGAATTACAGTACCCTCTGGTAATTTAACATAGCTATTGAAAATGGCCATTTATAGTGGATTTACCCATAGAAAATGGTGATTTTCCATAGTTATGTTAGTTCACCAGAGGGTAGTTTTTTCTGTGAAAATGGATTGCTTCTTCCCATACCCCAATCGAATCCGTCTGTTGACAGATCGACTCCAGGTTCCCAGGCACAACCCCCTCGGTGATACAGAGCGTTCGGCCACCTGCGATCCGATGGCAGTAATGGGCACAGCATGACGAAGAGGACTTCAGATCTACCCTCTGGTTATGACTAACAGTTCGCCATGGAAAATCACCATTTATAGTGGATTTTCCCATTGAAAATGGCGATTTTCCATAGTTATGTTAGTTTACCAGAGGGTAAAGCCAAATCGCTGTCTCAAGTTTAAAGCTGAAGCCAAGATGTGCGATTTCGCATTTATGAATGGGGAGGAGTTGCAAACCTTGAACATCTTCACATATCTTAACTATCATGGGGTTGGACAACTCCCATTTTTAGCCGTACCTGCCAGCTCAGCTCGCTCCTAACCACGACCAAGTCTCAGGGGAAGGAGACTTGGAATATCTGCTTTGGCCATGGCCAATTTCATGCTGGGTGTTGTACCCTCTGGTAATTTAACATAGCTATTGAACATGATCAATTATAGTTGATTTACTTATTATAAATGGTGATTTTCCACAGCTATGTTAGTTTACCAGAGGGTATTCCCATTAAAATCTCTCACTTTTACATATACTTTTGCGGCAGATGTGCATATCGGAATGAGATCGGAATGAGATCGGAATGAGTCATCATTGTACTAACCGTTACTCACCCTAATACATAAACTGGATAAACGCAGGTTGTTTCTGGGTGACTACACAGTTGCCAAGTGGGATGTACCGTGGTCAATGTTAAATACCCTACCAAAAAAGTATAGGGGTGCTTTTCCCTAATTAAGTTTGTTGGCTTAAACGCCCCTTTATCATCATTGTCTATAGTTGTATAAGTATATATAAGTTATATTATATTATGTTATATTATATTACATTATATTATATTATATTACATTATATTACATTATATTATATTATATCATATTATATTATATAATATTATATTATATTATATATATATGTGTATGTATCCTCCATAAACCCAGTGAACCAAGACATGAGTCAACTTAGCTATCGTTTGTGGGTCGCACCTTTTAGGATTTCATGAACTAATTTGGGGATATTTCATGATGATCTAGTGGTTTAATTCTCACTGAAGCTGGGATTTGCCAAGAGGGCTCGCAACGGAATTGACAGAGTTGCGATGGCTTGTGTTCTTCTTAGAATGGAAGTTATGGTCGAAAACTGCCGTTGGATTGGATTATTCAAGGTTCATTTATCATTTTTCACTTGCGCGGCAACCAGTGCTACGCTATGCTACGCTGCTACGTCCCCATATGGTCGGAGCACCGTTTTTTTTGGTGCTGAGCTTCACTGCGGCCACGTTCCATGGGTAGAGCTATCGTTTTTTTGTGGCGCTTGGTCGCAATCTGACGGCATTTACAAAGTGTGACTCATGTGGGTGTGTCTGAAAATGTTGTGTACCCCTAAACCCAATGGTTTTGCTGATCATTATCCCTATTAAATGGCTATAATTGGGAATATACACTATTTTCAGACAAACCCATGTGGGAATAAACCATCATGAACTCAGGCACACTTTGTATCTCCCAACTATAGCAACAAAACTGCATCCATTTACTCAAACCACCCTGACTCACTTACATCGGCACTTCCCAGAAACCCCGGGCGGGTTGTTGGGCCTGTTGGAAAGCCAAGTGCACGCACGGTCTCCTGAGGAAATTCTCTGGAAATTGGCATTTGCATGTCGGAAAAATGGATGACCCTTTATAAAAATTGGATTTACATGGGTTTCACGACTCAAAATAGGGGCTAATGCTAAGTTGGTGGAAATAACTAGATATTGGATGAGATTGTGGGTTTATGGTGGTTGCAACAAGATCTGTCTTGGTTTAAACTAACAAACGTAACTGGCGACACCAGGTGCAAATACTTGCCATTGTGATCCCATCCTACATCGACCATGGTTTCTAGGGGGTGGTGCCCCAGTGAGCTAAATCGCTAAGTTGGTGAACATAAGTCCAAATTTCTTATAGGTGATATATCTATAGTTACTGGGATTATAAACCATCTTATAACTGGGGGGGCACCATCTTGTTTAATATGAACGTGGGATGGGAGTAGCAAAAACAAAAAACGGATCCCAGAAATTCCTAGAACACGATGTTCCGATTGAAGATTGCCATGTACGGTGTCCATGCTAGTTTTACCCAGGGATACGAGCCTGGTATACCGCCATGGTGTACCTATCAATCTTGGTAAATTGCAAGGATTCCCAACTCAGAAATTTATGCTGTTGGTGTGGGTCCCACGACCCATGTTGAATAATAATGTTGAATACAAGTGCAAAGAATTTGTCGCCAAACTCGCATCAATCGGAAATTTGCACCAGCAAATGCACATGGGCAAACTCTAGGGTACCATTGATGGTTTCTCATCATTTTACGTTCTCGAAATAACCCTTTCGGGGATTTTTGGCCCGTCTTCAGACACCGAAGCTGACCGAAGCTCGTGGATCTCTGAGAGACCACAACATTGTACAAGGTGGTGCCCCCAGTTATGTTTATTGGTTTATAACCCCCATTAACATCCATCAACTAGTTCGTTATATCATGTTATATCTAGCATAAACCATAGAATTCAGCCACTTATAAGGCAACTGAACGCTATCGAACGGGGGCCCTATCCTGTAGGAAATATATCTTTCTTTGGTGATGTCCCTGGTCACTATCCTCACATTTGCGTGCCCCGTCAGCCGGGAAAAGATCGAAAAATCTCATTGTTTCATATTGTTTCAGCCATTTTCGATGGTAAACTATGGTAAACTATGGTAAACTATGGTAAACTGCTCAAATCTACTAAATCTAGGCCGTTTTTTCGTGCTGTTTTTATATGCTATATAGGCTTTTCAGGGGATTTTTTTCGTGGATCATGAGAGCCATGGGAAGCCTCTGCCAGCTCTGCCCTCCATGGGATGATCTCCTGCCACTATAACCAATGATAATTCACATATTTAATTGGTGATGTTGAGTAATCTATAAGTTAAACATAGTTAGCAAATCATTATTCACCATTATTCCATTATTCACCATTCTTAGCCATGAGTATCACCATCATTTGATCCGTGTTTCCTATATTTTACTTATAATTCACATTCTATTGTTAGCAAATCTATGATTATGAAAATCATATCAAATCTATATGACCATAGTTTGCCAAGTAATGGGATTGGCTAAGAATGTCAACCCCGGATGAGACTAAACCATGGTTTATGACAATTAGGGGGGTACTCCTCCAATAGTCATTTCATCTGATACTTTTTTATGGTACCCTCCCAATTAAACAGCCGTAAACGGGGTTTATTAATCCAGGGTTGACATTAATTGGTGATGTTTAGATCTATAAGTTAAACATAGTTAAAATGCCATGTTCGAGTGAATCAAAATAGTTAGAACTGCTGGTCATGGTGATCTACCCACTTGGATCAGAGCTATAAGTTATTCCCAACTTCCGCTCGATTTCTTGTTCATGAATGATAACTCGCTAAGTTCTACTGGACATTTCATTGTATGTTAGATCTATAATCAATGGCCATTTCAGGATCCTAAATTGGAGGTACCTACCGTATATAAGGCCTATATAAGGCCTATGTAAGGGAATATCCCCATTGATATAAGTTAAGCATACGAAATCATCCATTCCCTGCCGCAGGTTATCACCCCATGAAGCTTCGCCTGCAGTGCTGGCAGTTCGGCCGCCAACTCCACGGGTGGGGCGTCAGCCACTGAAGCCTCGGAAAATTGGGGAATCCATTTATGGTGATTTCCCTGGGATTGATATCAGGTTTGAGGGATTAGAAATGGGATCTTATGGCGAATTTTTCCATAGGGATTTGATGAAATTGATTAGGATGTGTGGCGATTTTTATCACGGATCTACTGGGATCTCACGGGGAATTGTAGCCAGGCACTTCACCACACCCAAAGGAGATCCAAGCTCATCTGGCCATGGTTTCAAGGGCTGGAATTTCAGGCTTCGGGGACACATCCCAGGGTGAAAAGCAGGTCATGTTTTGTTGCGTCATCGCGACCAACGGAAAGATGCTGGGGTTCTGCAGCCGGTGCAAAAAAAAAAAAAACGCTTTAGGCTCTGGGAGTCGTAGGAAAAGAATCTGCACAAAAAATGGGCCAAGACTGCGGAATCGATTTTACCATGGGATTTACCATGGATATTTGGATCTACCATGGATTTTACGAGGAAATCACGGGGAGAACATTTGGGATTTACCATGCCCTGCCATGGCATGATAGCCCTGGAAGAAATCTGCAGCGCCTTGGCCCCACGTCGGCCCCAGCCATCCAAAAAATATGTCCTATCTCCTGTTTCAGCCAAAAATCACGATTTTTTAGCTGGTTAGAAAATGGTGGTTTCCTGAAATGGGGATATCCCAAAATGGATGGTTTATAATGGACAATCCTACTAAAATGGATGATTTGGGGGAATAATGGGATAATAATGGGATAATCATGTGAATATTGGGATTACCCTCTGGTAAAAAAAACTATGGAAGACCACCATGTTTTATGGCTAAATCAAGTATAATTAAATGGCCATGTTCAATAGCTACATTAGTTTACCAGAGGGTAGTCTGTTTATCCCATTTACAGTAAAACAAAATGCTAAGTATTAAACTACCCTTCACCAATGAGTCGACCTATACGTTCATGGCTAAATCCCTGTCGTTGAGGTCTTGTATGTGTGTTAGTTACCCATTAGCCAACGTGCCCAAGAACAATGTTCACATCCTCCTTGTTGAACTTATCTGTTTGGTGGTTTCAACCCCTCTGAAAAATATGAAAGTCAGTTGGGCTTATTATTCCCAATATATGGAAACATAAAAAATGTTCCAAACCACCAACCAGTTATATATCTTACTACACATAGACATATATGAGTCATTATCCGGGTACTTGTCAGATACAATACAGCAAAAATTCTTTCTATATCTGCATATAAGCCAATTTTCATAATAGATATATTCACTGGTTGGTGGTTTCAACCCTTCTGAAAAATATGAGTTCGTCAGTTGGGATGATGACATTCCCAATATATAGAAAGTCATAAAATACAAGTCATGTTCCAAACCACCAACCAGGTTTTTGTTCTACCCTCCAGTAAATTAACATAGACCCTGCCAGTTGTCGGGGTTGAAAGATTAGTTTCCTCTAAAAATTGGTGATTTTCAGGGTCCAACTGTTAATTTACCAGAGGGTAATATCATGATTCATATCCCCCCATAATCTCGAAAACCTGCCATAAACAAGTCCCATTGGGGGATGCTTCTAACTGGGATAACTGGGAGAACCCCACGAATCGGAAACACAAACCATCACCATGTTTTTTTTTTTTACTATACTTACCATCAGTTTGGGATCAATATGAATCTTCTGAAGTAATATTATATAATCAGTTTTTAAACTTCCTAAACCAACTCTTACAGTGGCAGGATCCAATCAATCCGAAGACCTCCCTCGATCTCGGTTTTTTTCAAGGTGCCCAGAATTCATCCTCCACCGACTCATGGATCTTCACTAAAGCTAAATCCACATCTGGACCATAGGTCTGCACCTGACGGGAAGACCGCCGGCCGTTTTCGTCAAGAAAAGTTGGGGTGAACTCCTCCGAACTGTTGGGGAAAGTTGAAAATGGGAAACTGATGGGAAGATGAGCTTTGAAATAAAATCGAAGGGAAATGAACCAAGCATAATCCGTGGCCAATCTTGGAAAAACTTTTTTTTTTTTTTTTCCGGCAATCTTTAAGTGGTGAAATTTAGATACACCAACACAAATATGATAATGATGGGGATATGATTGGTGTAATATGTAGGGATAACATATAATGATAATATAATGGACGATTCATATATTAATCATATTTAATCATATGATAACATCCCTAACATAAAATAAAAGTGGGGAAGATGACGCTAAGCAATGATCCATCACCGCTGTTCGAGTGTGAGGATGACGTAGGCGGTTTTTTCCGCAGCTGGACCTACAAGAAACAAGCTCAGCCACTGCCTCACTGGCGGTGCCCGTTTAGCTTGACGATGGCAAAAGCTCAAAGTATGGAACTTATAACTCCAATAACTATGGTTTATAGGTGATATATCTACAATATTCTATAATTCTATAGTATTCATGGGATTTATAAACCAATTTATATACTGGTTGGTGGTGCAATAACCATCTTGAAAAATGATGGAGTTCGTCAATGGGATTGGGATTATCCCATATATGAAATGGAAAATAAAAGCCATGTTTGAAACCACCAACCAGCAATGCTTCTCCTAGCATCCAGTGACATTGCTATGGAAAATCACCAAATTACAGGAAAAGGTATTCTCTGGGAAGGCCAATTTCCACATCCATGTCACTTGATCTAAGTAGCCATATGAAAAAAAAACTAACAGAGATGTGGAAAAACCCATGGAAAAACCATGAAAAACCATGAAAAAACAATGAAAAGCCTTAGGAAAATGATCTACATTCCTGATGGGTTTTGCAGATCCATGTCACTTTACCGGCTCAGAGGCGCCCAAAATGGGCCCATGTTTTCTGGTGAAATTGTCCCCAAGAGTTGGAGATAGCGGTTGCAGTTTACCCATAGCTGGCCCAGTCGAAATAGTGGATTTACCCATTGATAGCATGGTGGATCTTCCATAGTTTTTTGTAGGTTTACCGGTGGGTAGAGCACAAAAATAGGTTGCAGATGGTTGCAGTCCTATCTGCTGCCTCCGTTTCTCTCGACCTACCAGATTTAGGGGACGATCCTCCGCCCAGTTTAGCTGTCGAATCCACTCTTTGGTTGATATGTTCTGGGGACATATGAATTATAGTATTTCACTAACAATTAAGGCCATATTGAGGGATAGTTACCCCTACTAACCATCATTTTGATGAGGTCGCAGTGAAGTCAGAATCATTTCTCCAGATACAGGATTCTCGCATACTTTAGGACCCCCCCGGCTAAGCCAGCTAGTAGAGCAATTTCATGGGAAAAAAACTGGTCTTTGAGAAATTCCATTTTGGTACAATCCCAAAGAACTAGTGGTATAAATGGAATAATCCCAAAGTGGAACTAGTGCATAATCCCAAAGAACCATTTTGAGAATTTATAAATTCCAATATACCCTCTGGTAAACAAACATAGTTGTTGAAAATGGCCATTTATAGTGGATTTACCCAATAAAACTGGTGATTTTCCATAGTTTTTTGATGTTTACCAGAGGGCAACTCAATTGGATATAAATCACTGTGCGTCTACCGTGCATCTTCCCCGTAATTACTTTGGGGTGCATCGAATTTTAAGAACATCGGCAACAAGCATCTTATTCCCCAGCTGTATATATATATATACACATGTATACATTGTGTGCATGCATGGGATATTAAGATAATTATATATGGGTCTGTCTAAGAATAGGGTATCTCCGATCATCAATTATGCCTAACATGGCCTTCTTCCTGGGTTTCCATCCCCCATTTTCAGACACACCCAGATGTGCCATAGTCAAAAGATGGTAAAGGATGGGCCCCCCCAGTGATGTTTGATGTTTGTTGGTTAATAAACCATGAAATGATCCCCATGAATACTAGTTCGTTATATCTACCATAAACCATAGAATTCAGCCACTGAAATAAGGTACCTGAACGCTATCTTGGGGGCCCCATCCTGTATAAAACATATCCCGGTCATATCCCAGTATCCATTATGGGATGTGTAAACCCTAAAAAAAAATCATGTCTCCACGTGTCTGACACATCCCATAGGATCCATGGTGCTGGTATATATGCTAACATTGGGGGTATAGTGATGGGATCTATGTTACCATATATAGCATCCATGGATCCTATGGGATAGTGGGAATCCTTCCAATGGATAAATTCCTTATGAACACGGACCATCCCCCGAAAAACTGGCAAAAGGACTCCAACTCTCTTGACCAATGGATGAGAATGGCACATATCTGGCTGAATTATAAGTCAAAAACCTGTAAATAGCTGAAATAATCCTACCATAACTAGATAATCTATAATAGTCATTAGTTATGGTATACTTATTCAGCAAATCTATAATAATCTATAATAATCTATAATAATCTTATGATAATCTATAATAATCATAGTTAGTGGTCTATCTAACTATAGCAAATCTTGACCAGTCCTCTCTTCCCGGCTTTCCCCGCGCTGAAGAACCCCTAGGCCCCATTCGGAATCTTTGGTGCCCGGTGACCTCGCATCATCCATATGGGCTACGGTACATATTTTTCGATGGCTCGTTTGTTACCTATGAAATGACCTTTTTTGGAGGAATGACCATCAATTAGCCAGCTATTAACCAGCTATAAAACACAATTATTACTGGTTGGTGGTTGAGCCCACCCCTCTGAAAAATATGAGTTCGTCAGTTGGGACGATTCTTCCCAATATATGGAAAAATAATCCAAATGTTCCAAACCACCAACCAAATTGCCATTTTTTTTCTGGGGGAATAACCATCCATCCATATTAAGCAGCTATGACTTACGGTACCCACAGCATCCAGCCCCTCCATGCCCTCCATGTCACCTTGGCGGCAAATCGCCTGGCAGAGCCTGGTATCATCCACGAGGATCTAATATGGAATCAGTCTGGAAAGCCATCTTGGGCTGATTCGAGCGTTGGGTTATTATCATAGGTATGTGAATGTTTAATGTTCATTACAAGATATCTGGGTAAATTATGATGTTTCACTAACCTGAAGCTTAAGGCCATAAAAGGGGATGATTTTCCGAATCTTAACCATGATTCCAGTGAGGGAGAACAGTGAGGTCATGATTAAATTGACCCAGAGATATTCAAATTTCAAGCGGAATTTGCCCCATATATTTTTTTGGACATTACTAAGAAGCATTCGGGATTGAATATGATCTACCCTCTGGCAATCAGACATGTCTTGCTGGGAAATCGCCGAAAAAATGCCTATGTGAATAGGAAAATCATCTGTAACCTGAGGATTTCCCAGCAAGCCATGGAGCTTTTCTTCGCAAAGGGCAACCCAGAAACAATTCTGGATCCAACAAACTTTGAGCTGGTTGGTGGTATACCTACCCCTCTGAAAAATATGAGGTCGTCAGTTGGGATTATGACATTCCCAATATATGGAAAAGGTAAAAATGTTCCAAACCACCACCAATCAGAGATTATTAACCATGATTAACCATCATTACCCCATACATTTCACCAATGTTCCAGTCACCACCAATCAGTAAGTCATTGAAGCAACAAAAACTGGCAATAGATCAACTCCTGCCATGGCGATGAAGGAATGGAGTGGAACCCCAAATTGGTAGTGCCCATTTTTCTTCATAGTCTCATGGTTTCGAAGATAATGTTTCTCTATTATTTGATGGCCACATATTTTAATTGTTATAATATATATATATACATGTTGATTCTCCATAGAATATATGTTATTGTATGTTGATTAATATGTTGTATATGCTTTTCTGGCCATTACTTGATCCATGTGGGCCACATATCGCCGCTGCGGGATTGATCGATTGATTGTCATTCCCTCATTGATTCTGTTGGTAACTATAATTATGGAACATAACTTAACTATGGAAAATGCTACTAAAATGGATGATTTGGTGGAATAATGGGATAATAATGGGATAATATGATTCATAACTATGGGACAATCATGTTTAATGGGACAAAAAACTATGGAAAATCACCATGTTTAATGGGTAAATCCACTATTTCGATTGGGTCAGCTATTCAATAGCAAACTGTTTTACCCTCTGAATTTAATGGAATCGTGGGATTATGAAGCATATGGAATAATTAATTGGGATAATCATGGGATTTATTTAATGTGAATAATCCTACTAAATTATGAAGCAAAATGGATGGTTTATAATGGAAAATCCTACTAAAAGGATGATTTGGTGGAATAATGGGATAATAATGGGATAATAATGTGAATATTGGGATTATCCTCTGGTAAACTTTCACATAACTATGGAAAGATCCACCATCAAATTGATGGCTAAATCCACGAAGTAAATGGCCATATTTTCAATAGCTATGTCACAAATTACCAGAGGGTAATAATTGTTTTTTTTATAGCATAATACAGCTGGCAAATGAATGATTTCAGACTATACTAGGTAACTTGACCCATCCCCATGTTTACTGAATGGTTTCAATGCCTGGTTTGATTGGTTTAAAGTTTACAGTCCATGTTGCTTCGTTCAAGCGCATGTTTTATACATCCCCATACATCACCCCCTTTCTGGCTGGTTCGCCAAGTCTTGTTGATGATATTCGAAAACCTTGGTTACCAATCTTCGAGTAGAACCCCGCTTTGTCCAAAACGTTTCGAACAAAATCAGCCCCTCCCTGATTTCTGACCCAGCAGTTCCAACCGGGTTTGTCTCAGGGGGAATGAAACATATACATATGTGGCCCACATGGATTAAGTAATGACCATCAACATATACAACATATTAATCAAACTATATAACATTTTTTTTCTATGGAGAATCAACATATTAACAACATGGCCATCAACATATAACATGTTTTTTCTATGGAGAATCAACATCTACAACATATTTAATCAACATATAACAGTTCCAGCAGTTCCAGCAGTTTTCAGTTTCCAGTTCCGAGCTGCCATGCGGCCGCACCCGGATGTCGATGGCATTTGCCACCACCTCGGCATCGACTCAGAGGATTCGACAGAAAAAGCGACGGATGGGTCGTTTGTTACTGAAATTACCATTAATGACTTGGGGAATTACCATTAGCCAGCTATATAGCTATAAACCATTCAGGAAACATGGAGATGGGTCAAGTAATAATGTGAATATTGGGGATAATAATGGGATAATAATGGGAATTACCATCTGGTTATGACTAACAGTTCGCCATGGAAAGATCCACCATTTTTAAGAACGGTAAACCATCTATTTCTATGGGCCATGGCTTCCATGGCTATGTTAGTCATAACCAGAGGGTACCATTCATTAGCCAGCTATATTATGCTATAAAAAGGAATTATTACCATATGACTGGGGGAATGACCATCCATATGACTTAGGGTACCCTTTGGGTACCAGGCTTTTGACCCTTTTTATTGCGAATGATTCTAATGACCAGGGATTGGACATAACTGGCGACTACATGTGACTAGTAATTGGCATAACTGGCAGGGAACAGGGAATAACACACTTTTGACTAATAGCCAGCGACTAATTATTTTTCGATGCAGGAAAGAAGGAAAACCCTGGTTTCATCAATGGGACCAATTAGCCATGGCAAAAACACTGACTGTAAATTCATCAAAGAATAGTGGCAAACGATTTTGACATCGATTTACGATTCGAACATCACTGCAAATCACATAGATGTTGGTTACTGGGATAATATAAGGGTTGCTGTTCCCTGTGTGTTTGCGGAATTTTATTCAAGCGATGACAAGAATATGCTACAAGGTGGTGCCCCATAGTTAGATAAGTTGGTTTATAACTCCCATAACTATGGTCTATGGCAGATATAACTATAATTAATGGGGTTTATAAACCAACTTATAACTGGGGGGCACCATCCTGTAGAAACAGTAGGCCTTTTCTAGGCATGAAGACATGAGATTTCGCAGCCATGTCAAATTCTCAGAGGGTTACAAGCCTAGGGTCCAGTCGCACGCTCGCAGCTCGCAGATGGAAGATTCTGCTTGGGTGAATTGCTGGTGATTCACAGGATTTAGAAGGATTTATATGGTTTTATCAAGTCTTCTATGGATAATCATGGAATGATAATTGGGATATGTTCATTATGTGCAACATTAATGGGATGATTATGAGGTGATTCTACTAATAAAGGCATATAAATGGGATGATTGTGGGATGACTATGAAATATCTTGGGATGATTATGGAATACCCTCCGGTGTCATCAAAGATGGCTGCAAACTCCCCAAACTCTATGGAGGTTTTTGGTGGGGTGATTTTCATGGATTTTTCATTAGCCGAGTGATTTCCAGAGGATAAATTACAAGATGATATTTAAAGATTGCCCTTAATGTTGATAATATAAATGTAATACATTACAAGTAATATCAACTTATCCTCTGGTAAATTACAAGTAATCACACGGGTCTATAATCAATTGCCATTTCAGGAACCTAAATTGGAGGTACCTACCATATATAAGGCCTATATAAGGCCTATGTAAGGGAATATCCCCACAAAATATGGCCTTATATGGTACAGTACCTCCATTTTAGGATCCTGGAATTTCCATTGATATAATGTAATAGAGGGCTCAAAAAGACCGGTTGATGTGGTATCGGCATCTTCGCCCCCAGTTGTGAAGCCTCTCGAAAGTTGATGATCATCGATGGCTGAATCCACTGGATCAATCTTGGCATGGATAGAATGGCTATAGAATGGTTATATTATGGTTATATTACCAATTAATGGTTATTATGGCTATATAATGGCATGGTTATATAATGGTTATATTATATAATCACCATTAATAACCAATCAACAAGGGTATACAGTAACTATGTATAATGTTCGATGTCCTTATAGGGAACATTGGGATATCATGAATTTCTTCAAGTTTGCCTCGTTGGGAACTACAGGCAACGCCCCAATATTTCCAGCCAGTAGTGCTTTCTCAGGACAGCTACATTGCCAATCATACATACTTATAATTACTATACATTGCAATATGGGCTATTGATCCATCATACTCATAGCTTCCTTCGATGCTGTTACTACTGTTGATAATGTTAATGTATACAGCTACATTGCTATTGCTATCCAACGTTTTCTATTTCTTAGATACTCATCCCTCTGGTTATGTCAAAATAGCTATTGAAAATGACCATAGAAATAGTGGATTTTCCCATTAAAAATGGGTGGATCTTTCCATAGTTATGTAACAAATTACCAGAGGGTAAATCTCATTAAATCCCATTAAACCACCATTTTCCTATGGTTTTTCTATGGTTTTCCTATGGTTTTCCCAAGTATTTCCCGGTGGTTACAACTTCTCCCATCAAAAATGGCCGGCTGGAAAATCCACCAAATAAAAACATCGAACAGCCATTTAGCAGCGAAAGGCATGTTCCAGCCTCAATTTTGGATGGCCATGTTCCAGCTAGCCATGTTTCATTGCCCAAGGTCTCCATTAACCACAATTTATAACATGGTGAATCTTGGATACCTGCCAAAAATTCCAATTTTTATCTGGTAAATGTATACCAAATATTTAACCATTGATAGCAAAAGATGAAGTTCTACGAACTTTAGTATCCGACGTTGACCTATTTCGAAGTTTTACTGAAGCATCCATCCCCTTGGTTACATCCTGACTGTAACCACGACATCATAACCGGAACTGCACTTGCCAAACAAACCGCATCGCCATTCAGAAACTTCTGTGAAGGGACATGGAAGCCTTCTATCAAAGTAATTAAGGTCAATGTCAATTTTTCCAATTGTAGCCCATTAAATCCATTTAAATCCTTTAAATCCCATTGATCTTGAAGTCTTGGTTGGTGAATCCCATCAATTAAGGTATATTACCGTACAATGTGGTTAAAACACTAATAAACCACCCCATTTTCGATGGTTCATAGCACCCATTTATGGTGATTTTGGGGATGGTTTATTATTGTTTTAACTGCGAAAAAAGATGATCTACCTTGGGGGTTGCAGTTAAGATTTTACATGGACATAACATTGGTATAACTTACATGACATTAACGACATTATTACTGATTTCTTTGATGCTTTTCAACAACGTCTCACCGCTGCCCTTGGGCGGCAACATGTGCGTTGGTCATGATGCGATTCCTGGGCAATCGGGCAACTGGTGGCGAGGCTCGAAGCGATTGGGGTCAACGAGTGGCATTCCATTTCTTCAGCATGTTTTACCAAAGAGTCACATAATCATGTAAAATAAATAGACAGTGTTTACCAAACTAAATAATAGTAAAATCCCGTTCTAGCTAAATCTGGCCAACTTCCCATATGTTTCAATGGGATTTTGCTATTATTTAGCTATTTAGCTATCATAGCATATACTAAATCATATTTTGCTATACATATGATACCATATACTAAATAGTACTAAATCATACGTATTACCAAGCTAGATGCGGCTATGTTGTCATATTCACTAGCCATGTTCCTTTCGCATATCCAATGCCGGATGAAGGGGAAGACCCATCCAGGCAACATAACTAGTAAATCGCTAGGAAAAGATGCCAAAAATCTCAAGATTTATTCAGTTCATGTTGGATAATAATGGGACAATCATGGGATTATGAACCATATGGATGAATTAATTGGGACAATCATGGGATAAGAATGTGAATATTGGGATTATCCTCTGGTAAACATACAAAAAACTATGGAAAATCACCACTTTAATAGGTAAATCAACTATAAACGGGCCATTTTCAATATGTTAGTTTACCAGAGGGTAACACTATGACTATGCTTAATTCTCAGCCGTCACGTATTTTCCGAAACTAACACATCCACGGAGGATTTCCTGTATCTATCCCCTTGAACCAATCCCATGACTAAGGATTTTGGGTGGCTCAACTACCCAGAAATTTCTGACGCCTTGGCCAAAGTAAGTGGGAAATAGCCATATGAAACCCGTCATGGATGGAATATCCAATTGGGTTTGTCTGAAAATAGGGGTTTTCCCCGATTCATAGATGGATTAGAACCTCACTATCCCCGTTAAAATGGTCATTTGGAGGGTATGCAACTCATTTTCAGACAAACGCATGTTGCTCATGTTTCTTCAATGGCTTCCGGGTCAAGCGAGTTTTTCGCAGCCATGTTTTTTCGCACTGCTACGAGCTCCCAAAGATGGATGATGGATCCATCTTGAATTACTCGGCCTGGTAAACATACAAAAAGCTATTGCAAATTGCCATAGAAATAGTTGATTTACTTATTGATAGCATGGTGGTTTTCCATAGTTTTTTGTATGTTTACCATGCAGTTGGGATTATAAAGGGGGAAAAAATATGATTTCATGGGATTGAATGGGATATCATGGTATATCATGGTGATGTTTTAAACTTTTGGTGATATAGAAACCTACCAGGTAGGGTGCTCCCCAATAAGTTGGGATATCACTGGAACTGCACCCACAAGGTGCTCCCCAAGACGTGGGAGTCAATTGCTATGGGTCAAAACTGGGTACCCTGGTGATTATGTCAGAAATGAGAATGATCTATATTGCGATATGACCACTCTCCAAGCACTTTTTGTTAGGCTCTTGTGAACTAACCTCCAACTTGCAAATCTGAACAGGCTCAAAGATGCTTCGTGGTATATATTTTACATAATATGTATATATATATATACATATGTGGTAAGTCCATGTAAATCCCAAAAATAGAAAAGTCAAATCCTACCAAAATAGTTTTCAAACAAACTCTTATATCCTTTTTGGGGGTTACTATATATATATATGTAAACCAGGCAGATTGCCCAGTATCCCCTATGATTATGTATACATCCCCATTATATAAACCTCAATTGAAGATGTTATCACTCCTGAATTTCCGAAATACTATCCCATATTTATGAATATGAATATGGGTTGATATGGGTTGATATGATATATATATATATATATACCACCTGGTTATTTAACATAGCCATGGAAGCCATGGCCCATTTATAGATGGTTTACCTGGGTTTAGCTATAAAAAATGGTGATTTTCCATGGCTATGTTAAATAACCAGAGTATATATATATATATATCTGGGTAAATTTAAAAAAACACTAACCTGAATCTTGCGGCCATTTGGGGATGATTCCCCGAATCTAAACCATGATTCCAGTGAGGGAGAACAGTGAGGTCGTTATAATTTACCCAGATATATCCCTATTGAAAATATCTATCTGTATATGTCACTGGTTGGTGGTTGACCTACCCCTTTGAAAAATGATGGAGTTCGTCAGCTGGGATGATGACATTCCCAACTTTTTATGGAAAGTCATAATCCAAATGTTCCAAACCACCAACCAGATATGCACATATATATATTATATCCCTATTAAATGAAATATCTATCTGCAAAAATGTCATCACTCCCCAACTCTGGGAGCCCATCCCCCCTCGAACTGTGGGTCTCCCAACTGTGAGATAATGAAGCCAGACCCCGAGGATTGCACCTGCAAAATGATCGGAATCGGAAGGTAAGATTCGATGCCTCGTTAAACAGGTATTCTAAAAGGTCTATGTTGCTTAGGATGATAAATGATAAATCTATGTTGCTTGAGATGATAAATCTGTGTTGCTTGGTTGAGATGGTAAATGGTCTGGTAAATGATCAGAAAGTGGTTGTTCTTGTCGTTCTTAGGATGAACGGACTTTGAAAAGCAGGACCTTGCGCCTGGAAAGTGTGTCTACGAAGGGCTTACCCTCTCAAACATGGCTAGCTGGAAAATCCCACATCAATGGTGGGTCTAACTGGCAAATCATCTAGAACTGAATATCAATGGGGGATTTCCAATTGCCATGTTTGATTACCGGAGGGTATACCATGAATCTATGGCAACGAGCAAAAAAAAAACAAAGTGGTGATCTAATGTGAAATTTTGCGGTGCCCGCCTTCAACCCAAAAAAAAACAAGAGGGGTCTAATCAATGAATATCAGGCAATTCAACCAATGAGCATGGGAATATGAACAAGACAAGGGTTTTCCCAAAACATTTTTCGGGCATAGCGCCACGACACTTTTGGTGCTGCAACAAAGGAGGTAGCAGCCCAGCTGGGCTATCCATCGGCATCAACATCTATTTCCTGCAAATGGAAGCGCGCATAAAAAATAACAACAAATACCTGGTTAGAATTCGTCCATGGCATAGTGGTTGTTGATGGTTACTTCGTCGTTCAAGAATTCTATGGTGGGTTTATTAATAGTTATGGATGGGATATTAATAGTTCTTAATAAGCTAAGCGTAGCCATTAATAAACCATTAATCCCATCCATAACCATTACCCTCTGGTAATTTAACATAGCAATGGAAAATGGCTATTTATAGTGGATTTTCCCATGACAAATGGTGATTTTCCATTGCTATGTTAGTTCACCAGAGGGTAATCCTATTACCATAGCAGTTCTTAATAAGCGTAGCCATTAATCACCATCGCCATGAAGTTAAATCTGGGGGAAATCA
Organism: Cladocopium goreaui; assembly: GCA_947184155.2. Lineage (NCBI taxonomy): Eukaryota > Dinophyceae > Suessiales > Symbiodiniaceae > Cladocopium > Cladocopium goreaui. The sequence continues at coordinate 531,407 of CAMXCT020002201.1, forward strand.
CGATGATCTCAGTGCGATGTCACTGTAATGAGGGTGGCCTCTACCTATCAAAAAGAAACACTTTATTTTAGGTTAGTGAATGAACATCATTTCCATGAATTTGCCACTTCTGAATGCGATTTTTAATAACCAGGACCATAGCCATTCATAACCATAGCCATGAATCAATGGGAATTTCAGGATCCTAAAATGGAGGTACGTAAACGTACCATATGTTGGGCCATATTGTGTAGGGATATTCCCTAAAAAATAGACCTTATATAGGCCTTATATTATACAGGGTAGGTACCTCCAATCAATCGGATCCTGAAATGGCCATTGAGTATATCAATTCCCAACCAACCAGCATTTCCCAACCAATTGCCATACATTTCCCATCAATTCTAACTTTTTTGGGGATCGCCATTCAATGGCTGGTTGACTCTTCACCCAAACTCGGAGCCAGGTGCCGCAGGCCTGTTGAGTGCGTGTCCAAGGGCCTTGAAAGCAAGGCACAACACCAACTAAACAACCAGCTCGGATTCGTGGGATGATAATGTACCCTCTGGTAAATCATGGGATATCTTCGGAGGAAGGGCCAATGGGCTTTAATGGAATTTATATGGGTTACCTCAGAAATGATGGCAGAAACTATACGACTTTCATGGGTAACAATAATTATGGAACATACCTATGGGACAATCATGGGATTATGAACCATATGGATTAATATTGGGATAATCATGGGATAATCATGGGATAACTATATGAATATTGGGATTACCCTCTGAAGATTTCACATAGCGAACTGGAAAATCGCCATGTTTCATAGGTAAATCATCAAACATCATCTAAAAATGAACGATTTTCGATATGTTAAATAACCAGAAAATGTTTACGTTGCATATTATATACCCCTATAGGTCTATGGGATATAAATGGGAGAGATATATTGGGATAATTTTGGGAAAATCATCAAACTAAATGGGAGCCGGAGGGTATATGAAATTGGCCAACAAAGCGGATATGGGCCACGAAAACTTGAGATCAACAACCAAAATGTGTCAATATCAGCTGGAACAAAACAGCAGATTAAAAAAAAAACAGCAATACATGTCAGTGAACTACTCACATGGTAAGTCACCAAATACATGTGAAACCCATGTCATTGTAAAACTACAAACACATCTAGGCAAATTATAGTAATTCACTAACCTGAAGCTTGCGGCCATTTTTAAAATTTGGGATGATTCCTCTTATTAACCATTCTTCCAGGCTTCGGGAGAACAGTGAGGTCGTTATAATTTACCCAGAATCTCCCAGTATATCCCATTAAAGCGCCATTGCCCCTGCTTAAATCACCATTTTCATAAAATTTAAATCACAACTTCCCCAGGCTAAATCAATTCATCCAGTCATGTTTCTTATCTATGCACAGTTCAATGGGAATTTCAGGATCCTAAAATGGAGGTACTGTACAATACAAGGCCATATGTTGTTGGGATATTCCCGAAAAAATAAGCCTAAAAAGTAGGCCTTATATATGGTAGGTACCTGCAATCAATCGGTTCCTGAAATGGCCATTGATTTAACCAACACTTACTTGTGCTAAACGTAGGGAAATTTCGGGAATGATCCATCATCACTAGTTTCATAATCATCCCAGCAACCCCCAGCAACCCATCCATTCCCATCCCAGTGTTCAAATCAGAAAGACCTGTCAAAAAAAAACCAAGTGACAATCCGAGTGCACTGATTTGATCACAGAAAATTGGATGGCTACAGCTGACCAAGCTGGGTCGCTAAATTGTTGTTTTACTAGCTCCCAAAGGGATTGCTTGAGGGGGGGGTTATGAATTTTAAAAAATGAAAACATGAATAGCAAGAACCCATAAGATACCATAAAAACACACGAAAATCCTATTAAATCACCATTAAATCCCCCCAGAGTCCCCAAAAAAACAATTCAATCCTCATTGAAATCGTATTAAGTCACCTTAAAATCCCAAAAATGCCATTAAAATTATCATTAAATGCCATTATATCACCATTATATCACCATTATATCACCATTATATCACCATTAAGTCCTATTTCTCTTGAACCAATGGCCGGCGCCGAAAATCACAACGCCAAGAAGCACAACGGGATCCACTGGATGGATACCACTTCCAAGAGGCACACGGTGCGCCTAGGCTGCCAAGTTACGGAAGCCGGGCGCCGTTGCAGCCGGGCCAACCATCATAGTTATTCATAGCTACAGGGTGGTGCCCCAGTGAGCTAAATCGCTAAGTTGGTGAACATAAGTCCAATAACTATGGTTTATGGGTGATATATCGAACTAGTTAATGGGATTACAACCCGTTTATAACTTGGGGGGGCAATTCATAGCTAGTCATTGCAATGGATAGGACTATCATATGGACTATCTTCTTTTTACATCCACTATCCATAACTCACTAGCAGGGTTGCTCCCAACGTCTCCTTCACTGGGGCTTAGTGTCCTCTCGATTTTCGAAGTTCGGTACCCCCCCCAGAGGTCTTTCCCCTATACAAAATCCAAAGCAACCATCTTCCAAGTTTTTCACCTGTCCATGCAGTGGGATAGCAAACAACTATTGCTGGTTGGTGGTTTTAACCATCTTGAACAATATGAAAGTCAATGGGAAGGATTATCCCATATATGAAATGGAAAATAAAAAGCCATGTTTGAAACCACCAACCAGCTATTGTATGTAGATGGTTCTGCCTGCAAAGTTTCCAGAGCAACATCCTAAGTATCACACAGTTCAATGTGTGGGCTATAATGCGACAAACTCCCAGTTGTGTCTGCGGCTGTGTGACCCCTTACCAGGGCTTACCAGTGGGATGCCCCAGTCACTAAGTAGGTAATAACCATCCTACAGCCAGTTACATACGGGATATACCTTCCAGTAAAATCAACAGTTCGACCGGTTGGAAGATGGATGTGTCCACTAAACATGGGTGATTTTCAGGGTCTAACTGTTAATTTTAACTAGAGGCGCCCCTACAAAAATCCATGGCTTACCACCAAACTCGGGATGCCCAAAAAAGCCAAGTTGACCACTTCAGGTCCGAGCTTTAACCCGCAACGAGAGGGGCATTTTTGAAGTCCAAAATCCCACAAACATCACATGAAATGCCATTCAATTTCATTAAAAGTACATCAAAATCCAATGAAATCCAAATAAATCTCATTAAATCCCATTCAAGTCCCATTCAAATCTCATTACCCTCTGGTTATTTAACATAGCCATGGAAAATGGCCCATAGAAATAGATGGTTTACCTATTAATAGCATGGTGATTTTCCATGGCTATGTTAGTCATAACCAGATGGTAATTCCCATTAAAATCCCCATGGAAATCCGATTAAATCCCATTCAAATCCCATTCAAATCCCCTGATATCCCCATTAGATCCTCATGATTTCCTTCTCCGACCACCTGTCCAAGTGGCCAATGCATCGGTGATGGGATCATTCCCTCATGCCTTGGCCGGATGCAGGAAGGCCCCCAAACCCCATGCCCGGTGAAAAAGCAACGATTTTCATGTGATTTCATGGGATTTTAATGGGGAGATCATCGGAATATCAAAGGAATATCATTAGAATGGGATTTTCATGGGATTTCCATGGGGATTTCCATGAGATTGATGAGATTTTAATGTGATTTTACTGAGATTTTACTGGGATTTGAATGGGAAGATCATCGAAAGAGAATGGGAATATGATTTTGTTTCATGCTTCACAAGTGAGAATTCATGGGGATATCATGGGAATAGAATGAGATGTAAACGGATGTTTAAATGAATTTGATGATCCACCTTGTTGACTTGTGAGTTTCCGCAGCAACCATTTAGCTGGAAAGTCATACACATTTATTCGAACCACCAACTAGTTGCAACACCGTTACATCTCCACCGTTACATCGCCGAAAACTGTGTTTGGCGGGTTTTCTTCAACATTCTGACTGTTACCCTCTGGGAAACTAACATAGCTACATAGCTATATAGCTGAATCATCGATGGGCGATTTTCAAAGCTATGTTAAAGTACCAGGGCTTAGTCAAATCCCCAGTTCGTCGTTGGGCTGCCCAATCGCTGACGAAGTCCAGATGTTGGTCCAAGTTTGTTCATGACAAATTGTAGATACCTTAGATACCCTGCAAAAGAAATAGCTGGTGAGTATACCTCCATATACTTCCATGATTCAATTCCATAAGAATTCACCGAAGTTTTGCATTTCGTGTTTTTATTCAATTTCATAGATGTTTCTTATTGAAACCCAGTGAACCCCTCATTTTCTGGCAATATCTTGTTGGTAAACCTATATTAAAGTGTCAATTAAGCTTCCAACAAAAATCAATGGAACCCGCGAAAAATTGTGAATGTTGGTTACCCTCTGGTAAACATACAAAAAACTATTGAACATGGCCCCATAAAAAATGGTGGTTTTCCATTGCAAACTGTGAATTTACTAGAGGGTAATCCCTATATTCACATTATTATCCCATGATTATCCCAATATTAATCCATATGGTTCATAATGCCATGATTGTCCCATAGTTATGTTCCATAATTATAGTTAGCAACAGAATCAATAGAATCAATCATAGATATCCCAGAGGATACACTATCATCCCACGAACAGATATAATCTGGTATTATCCCATGATTGTCCCATGATTATCCCATCATTTACCAGGTGGTAATCCTCTCTTTTCGTCCGTGAAGTTCACCTTTCGGTGAAAAAACGCCAAGTTGCGGTCCATGTGGCGGCTGCACTAGTACCTGTCGCGGATCCAGGCGAAACATAGGGGTTCACCTACAAAGTGTTGCCCCAGTTCGTTAGATAAGTTGGTGAACATAACTCCAATTTCACTATGGTTTATGGTACGCAAATAACTATAGTTACTGGGGTTATTTCAACCAATTTCTAACTGGGGGGCCCCACCTTGTAGAGAAATACTTATGGGATTGAATCGACAAACTTGAGGATTCGTCCAGCCAAATTGGCTACTCAAGCACGACAATTACCCTCTGGTAATTTAACATAGCTATGGAAAATGGACCATTTACAGATGATTTTCCCAATAAAACCTCCATTTACAATGGATTTTTCATAGCTATGTTAAATTACCAGAGGGTAGTTTTTAAACCATGAACAACAAAGGTTTTGCAGCCGATAAGGGGTTTTTGGAATTTGATTCTAGGGTCCTTGGTGATTTAGTTCTACCTCTGATTGTGTGATATATGTTTTCCAACCAAAAAAATATCTATCTTATCTATCAAGGTAGGTGGCCTTGGTATATACTAGTGAAATTTACCCCGATGGAAAAAATAAGTTTCTAGTGATTTCATTTATCCTCACCAATAATTTGGGACTGGTTTCTCTTGATTTTAGGTACCCTCTGGTAATTTAACATAGCTATGGAAAATCACCATGATTAATGGGAGAATCCACTATAAATGGTCATTTTCAATAGCTATTTTGACATAACCAGAGGGTAAGTTTTTCCCAGAGATCTAATTCAACGAAGTTTCCCACAACATGAAAGACTTCAGATCATCAATGATCTCATCCGAACGTATCAGACATATCACTTGAAGGTGCAAACCAGAGGTGAAAACGATGTGTTTTTAATGTGGTTTTATGGAATGTAATGGTACTTCTATAATGGGAGATGACAACTGACGCCTATGATTGTTGTACCTCTTGGACTACGGTGAAATCTATCCACCTAGATAGTTCACCGGAACTGCACTTCCAAGTACATATTCCAGGAAGGCGAAGTGACAATATTTCAAGTTAAGGTATGACTATCATAGGAGTAATGAAGCAACTTAAGCTAACTAAATCCCATGAACTCAACCATTAAAGAATGATTAGACATAATAGTGTTAATCCCATATAATCATATCACACATATTAATGTTAATGGGATTTAATAGTTAATTGCTGGTTAACATGCAGGATGGTGCACCCCAGTTATAAGTTGGTTTATAACCCCATCCAAATATGATTATTTGCGTATCATACACTATTGGTATCTATTGGTACTTATAAACCAACTTAGCTAACTATGGGGCCCCATCCTGTATAATTCGCATCCATTTTTGCCTTTGAAATACCACACCTATCGCGAAAAAACTGGGGCATTTCCGGCATTTCCCTAGTTCACGCGCCACGCCTGGCCGGACATGGCCTGGCTGAGAGCTGGGGGATTTCATGGGGATCGGATGGATTTCTTCATGGGATTTGATGGGATTAACAAAAAATATATATGGGGTATCAACAAAAAACTATAATCCCATTGAGAAAATATATATTTCATGGGATAAATATATATATATATATTTATTTATTTATTTATTTTTTGAGAAGGCCAATGTATGGGATATGTATTTATTATATTATAGCATCTCCGAGCCCCCGCCCCCCTCTCACCCCCCACAACCCCGCCGCCCCGAAGTGGGGTCTGTGGTGGAGGGGGGCAGAAGTGTATGTACGTCTGTATGTCTGCAGCTAGCCATGTACGTCTTTGTCTATCTCTCGCCCCCTGGGGTGGGGGAATATGGTGGTGGAGGTGTATGTATGTATGTATGTATGTAAGTAATATGTTATGGTATGGAATGGTACGGTACGATATAACGTATGTATGCATGTATGTATGCATGTACGTACATATATATGAATGAATTTATGTATTTATGCATGTGTGAATGTATGCATATGCGGGTTTATGTATCTACGTGGGTAGGCAAGCATGTACGAAGCTGTGCATGCATGTAGGTAGGTATTGGTGTATGTATCTAGGTAGGTATCTATGTAACATATGTATGTATGAATACATAATACATGTGTACATTCATGTATGAAGGTAGGTATGTAAGTAGGTAGGTTGGTAAGAATGGATGTAGGTAGGTATGTCTATAATTAGACATGTTTCTCAATCTATGATCTAAGGTCTGTTCCATCCTTAGGTGCGTCTTGTTGCTGCTGTTCAGTCGCTGTTCGAGGTGCCAGTGTCCAGAGCCGGATCGAATTCGTGGGCAGTGCTGCAGCGCCTCGAAGCCGTTCAGCACGCAGTACGCTGTGGTCACGGTGATGTGGATGCCTTCGATATAGTGGCCACGGTCGAGGTGGAAGCTCTCCTCGTGCTAGCCGTAGCACGGGCGACGACGTCATCACCAAGACTTGTGCCAAGGTGCTAAACCGAGGGGGCTCCACTTGTATACCCCGGAGGCCGCAATTGGCCAACTGCCGGCGCAGCCTTGCAGTTGGCGTATTGCGTTGGTGCGCAGTTGTAGTGCGTGGCGTAAAGTGCCATGCACGGGCACCAACCCAGGCACACCTTATACTATACTATATTATATTGTATTGTATTTACTAAATAAATTATATATATTCAATATTATATATAACTATATTATATTATATATATAGAGATAGATATGACCAGCTTGATATAAGAAGAGATACCGTCGCTGGGAAAGTCATCTATTAATTTGGGATTTTCCAGCGAGGCATGTTTGATGACACAGGAGGATATCTAAGAAAATGTTGGAAAAAATGTCAGAAAATGTTGGAACAACAGATTACGGAATCCGCTACTAGAAATGAAACGTGGCAACGGAAAATCCGCTAATTAGAGGTTTATAGCTGGGAACATCATCCAGAAGTGGTGGATTTTCCAGCTGGCCACCGTTGATTGCCAATGGGTGTATAGTCATACCCAAATAGGATAGAAAAGTAAATCCCTACTCATTTGATGGTGATTTACTTTTCCATCTACCCTCTGGTAATTTGTTACATAGCGAACTGGAAAATGGCAATGTTTTTAATGGGAAAATCGACTATTTCGACTGGGCCATGTTCCATGGCTATGTGAAAAATTACCAGAGGGTACTATAAGTTGTACTCCACCCATCCCCGTTTAGAACTCCTGGCGATTTTCATCTGGCGATGCGACGCGACCGACGCTGGCAGGGCCTCTGGATAGGCTCCAGCCTTGGCGCAGTGTGGGGGTTCACATCACCCCTATGTTTGTTTGGGATCTTCCATGAAATAAACCATCCAGCTATTAGGGTACCCAGCATTTTATAATCCCATATCATCCCATATATAATCCCATATATAATCCTATATAATCCCATACAAAATCCTGTAGAATCCCATATGTAATCCCATATTATCCCCACTTCCTCAATGTTTCATGGCTGCTCTCACCGTCACACTCGGCTCCAGGCTGACTGCATCACCCTGTCAGCTTTCCCCGAATGGGAAGCGGAAAAAAAATCACCAAAGATCTGGGATTATGTGGTGAAGTTTCTATAAAAAAAATGGATGTGGGTCAAAATGGAAGACCTAGGGGACCACAGATGTGAATGTCTAGTTTAGTATTAACCATCCAATTATTGGGGTACCTAATTTTGACCCATACCCAAATATGGTTGATGTGTGTTTTTTCATCAGCTGATTGCAAAAAATCACCATCCGATTTTATCCACACTGATTAGATAGCTGACTTCTAGCTGATTTATGGGTAAGTTTCTACAAACCGGCAATAAGGAGACTCATCTACGACAGGATTAGCAACTTAGGCAGACATATTCTGATCAAAAAGGTTCCAGTAGCTTCACTACTTGGATTACTCCATTGTTTTTCATGACTAGACTTTCTATGACACTCGAACACTCATCCTTTGCCATGAAATCTGCCAGATTTCAGGTCAGCCTCTGGCAAAGAGTGTTTTTTGTATGGACATCACCATGAAAAACTCATAGCTAAATCAACTACTGGTTGGTGGCTGAGCCTACCCCTCTGTAAAATATGACTTCGTCAGTTGGGATGATGACATTCCCAACTGAATGGAAAATAAAATTCCATGGTTCCAAACCACCAACCAGACTATACCAGAGGCGAATGGATTCCCAAGCAGATTTTACAATCTCTGGTTCAACCTGGGAGCCACCCTTCTGCACAAGTTGCTGGAGTTTTGAGTGGCAGGGTGAAGAAATAACGGTTGAATGGAAGAAGTCTGATTTCATGGGACTTGGACCCATTGTCATTCTACTACTGAAATACATGTAGTATATACAGTATATCTATGAAATATGTATATATATATGTATATGTATTACTGATTATTACTGTATGTATGTGTTGTGTCTTTACGACTTCCGCTGATGGGAGCTAGAATAATCACCTGTCAGGCTGCTGAATAGTCGGACATGAAAAAACGGCTCGTTTGGAGTAACCTCGTTGACAAATTGACACATTTATCAACAATCAATTATCAATAGATTATCAAAATCAATAGATTGTTATTAATAGTCAATTGATTAATAATTATAGATTATTGATCCCCATTAATCAATGATCAATAGATTGTTTAAAACATCAATAGATTCTCAATCATCAAAAAAATTGACTATTGGTTTATTTCCCCTTCTTTGATAATCAAATAGCTCATTATTTCTGGGTTGGATTCCGGGATTGATTTGTCGTGCAAAAAAAAATGTTGATTTTGTGGCTTTTCCCAAAGCTCCTTTGAGGTCGGGGATTTCTCACTCATGTGGGTAAAACAATAATACATTGTTCAATAGTAACTCCAATAACTATGGCACTATGGTGTGTAGACCAACTAATTAGTCTGCTATGGACTATTATACTAAGTTGGTCTATAACTCCAACTTGGTTGGTGGTTGACCTACCCCTCTGAAAAATATGACTTCGTCAGTTGGGAATAGTATTCCCAACTAAATGGACAAATAAAATTCATGTTCCAAACCACCAATCAGATAATAATCGATCCCCCAAATCACCATAAATAGATTTTTTATAGGTGGCATGGTTATGGTATAAACCATTCCCAGTCATGGGTGGTTTATCATTGTTTTAACCACATCCATGTGGGGCCCCATGTGTTCCCACCAGCCTCAGAAATTCGCGCCACGGCGAACTCGAAGGCTCTCTGGTCAGGATCAATGAGTCGCTGTAGGCTGGAGATTTTTAGCCATGGATGTGCTTCACTTCAAAAAAAACGACGTCATCTACTTTCATTAGTCATGTTCGTCATGTTCGATGTGAAATTATAGTTAATCATGTTCATAACTATACTTTCATTAGTCATTATAGATGAAATAAATCTAAATGTCTAAATGACCAGAGGCTGAGTTGAGTTTGACCCATTTCTAGTAGCATATCCCCAGTCATTGACTTAGGCGATGCCATCAGGCCGGCCGGTTGGACCTACCAGTGACCTCAGAAACGAGGCTGTGGAAAAATAAACCTGTCTGATCCCAGAAAAAACAGGGGTTGCCCGGCCTGGGATCTACAAAAAACCAGCATTGGTAGAGTTTAAACAGCAACATATGGGGATTCAAATGGATATTACCCGGCCTGGTTATGTCAAAATAGCTATTGAATAGCTGGCCGTAGAAATAGTGGATTTTTTCCATTGATAGCATGTAGATGTTCCATAGTTTTTTGTATGTTTACCAGGCCGGGTAAAACGTCCTAAAATCCCGAAGCGATGCTTGGTGGGATATACTCTGAGTTGAGGATTATGTGGGTATCCCAGCATTCTGAATATGTGGTCTGAAAGTAGTGTTTCCCCCTAAATCCTCCCAAATTAATTGGTTTATCATCATTATCCCTACGAAATAGCCTTTTTCAGACATCCCCATCTGTGCATTGGGGGTTTCTCTCCACGCTTCGGTTTGAAGTGGAACCCTAAAACGCGAGCCAAAACGGCAAAACGAAATTTGTCCGGCCGCAGGTTCGGCGGGGTTTCAGTCCTGTGCTGTCCGAGTTGCTTTGATTGGTTGTACCCTCTGGTTATTTAGCGCTTGCTATGGAAACATGTTTAAAAATGATCCATGATGAATTATCTGCAAAACATGGTGATGTTCCGTAGCAAACAGTTAAATACCCTAAGGGTACAACAATGGGTCCTGAGGTCTTGTAAACCCAACAATACACCACCAAGTGGATTTGGTTTTCATAGCCCCTACTTAAATGGTTTCTTGTTGGGTCTGCCGCATTACTCTCTGGTAATCAAACTTCACAAGCTGTAAAATCACCGAACTGAATGGAGGTGGCTAGCTGGGAAAAATCAACGGTAAATGGGGCATGTTCCATTGCCACGTTTGAGTGGACGGTACCCCACATGTTTCAATGGGCTTTTACCGGGAGTCAACGGGTGTATTTTTGGCCCCAGCCAGAAAGGGTCCATCAGTGTCCTGAACAAAAAAGGCGGTTTCTTGAAATGGAGAACCCCACCCAAAATCATCCAAAAGTGGACATGTTTAATCGGTATTTAACCATCAACAATTCGTATCAGTCCTGAACAAATGAAATATGTATAGATGTGCCTGAAAGTTGGCGATTTAACATGATTTAACCAATGAATCGTGGATACGGGGTGCGTCTGAATAGGGTATACCCCGAATTATGACAATTTTAAGAGGGTTATTTATGCTTAACCATCAATTTTGGGGATAACCTAGTTTCAGACACACCCATTTTGAGGTGAGAAACCATGCTTCCTTGTTGCCATATGAAGCCAGGGAGCAAGTAATATTATCCACTTGCTCAGTTGTCCATCATCAGAATGGGGTCGTCCCATGATTCTTCACTTGGACCTTCCACATGTTTTGTGGATCCGGCGCTTCTCCCATTTGGGTGTGGCCAAGAAAAAAAGGTTATTATTTGATGTATTCCCTTTGGATGATCCTAATTTTCCCTATGAAACAAAATGGTTATCATAATGGTTGTGAAAATATGTGAAAATGTGCTTCTTTGGGTTTCTATCCCCCATTTTCAGACACACCCAGAAAGATTTCCATGGGGTAGAGCTATGGTGATCCTCGCCAGTCAAACCATGATTGACCACGATGATCCACTATTGACCACCATGGTTACCATCCTTGATTGTCATCATTGTAATGTAAAAAACCATGGGGGTTAATATACCTGACACATTGGTTGATAATACTTAACCGGATTATCAATCATTACTACTATTTCCCATCATTGTAATTACCATTAAAAAACATTTTTAAGACAAAGATTGATGGTTCCAACTATAGTGATCCTCACCAGATTACGGATGCTTTGTTTCTCCAAGTTACCCTTGGGTAAATTCACAGTTGGACTCTGAAACTCATCAATTTCTAGTGGAAACATTCATCTTCCAACCCAGAAAATTGCCACAGGATGGAGGCCCAAACATTTTAGTGGCTGAATGAACTATGGTTGATGGTAGATATAACTACGTCTAGTTCGTGGGGGTTATTTCATGGTAAATAAACCAACTTATAACTGGGGGGGCCCTATCTGCCAGGGTCTATGTTACCCTCTGGTAATTTAACATAACTATGGAAAATCACCATTTTTAATGGGAAAATCCACTATAAATGGCCATTTTCAATAGCTATGTTAAATTACCAGAGGGTACTGGAGTGTAAATCACAACAGCACGGTCCCAGAAAATGTCGCACCGCACCTGTTCTCACTGGCGCCTGCGCAGGAGGAGAACTGTGAACTAAGAATGCCATAAATTCTGGGGCTAACTGTTGGATGTATGGATGATATATAACATGTTCTTATATATTATAATATATATATGTAGTTATATATATATATATTAACTACATATGTATATATGTATATATATGTAGCTAGATGTGATCTAATTACATCTATAGTTAGATCTAGATTCATTATTCCTGGCAAATTGTGGTGATGTTTAGTGAATTTTGCTACTTCTTGTTAATTCGTTTAAGTAATTCAGTAATTTGGATGTCCTGAAGGATTGCAATGTTTCAGTGATTGTTTGCATGTTAGCTGGTAATTTCGTCCTCAAAACCTCGGTTTTTTAGAGGGAAAAATGATGGTTGCGCGAAGCTTTCCCCTGAACCAGCCGATGTTGGGTGCAAAAACTAACACTATGATACGTCCAATCACTCAAAAAGGAACTGCATAAGAATCATTAATGCGAACATTATGTTGAACCCTGGTTGTTTGAAAAATCGATCCTGTTGTTGGTACCTTATATATTTGATCAATTCATTTGGGCAAATTATAGTAATTCACTGACCTGAAATAAGGTCCCCCGTCTTCGCACGGAGCATTTGGGGATGATTCCTCTTATTAACCATGATTCCAGTGAGGTCGCAGTGAGTTCGTTATAATTTGCCCAGATTCATGAGTAACAATGATTAAAGTTGAGGACATGATCTTCACAGAAAGTATTGCTGTCATTTGTCCAGATTGGTATAGTGATGAATAGTGCCTTATAAAACTGTTTCCTTGGTCAACAATGATCACATATAGCCCATCAAACTAAGATATTATGAATTATACATATATTATATATTCATCAACTATGATAGATTGTTGATTGATGTCAACTATTAATATCAACTATTCATAGCACATTTCATGAATTACTGGTTGGTGGTTTCAGCCCCTCTGAAAAATATCAGTTCGTCAGTTAGGGTTATGAACTTCCCAACTGAATGGAAAGTCACAAAATTCATAGATACCCTCTGGTTATTTAACATAGCCATGGAAAATGGTTAAAGTCATAGAACATGTCAATTATTTTTCCCCACAATTCACTGAGTCAACAAAATTCATCCCAATTTTTTAAGGTCAACAATTCATCTCCATGGTGCCTTTTGCAGTGTATTCTTTCCCCATTGAGACTTCGCAAATCTCATGACACAAAAATGTGGTACTTCCATGGTATTTTCCCATGGTATTTCCCAATTTGTAAGGACGAACTGGGAATTTATATCCGCCTGGCTGGATTATGAAGTGGTGAAGTACAGTTGATGCTTATGGTTGAGTCCCCATTAACCTTCAATAAATCCTCATTATATCCAATGAGGTCTAAAGAAATCCCAGAAAATATCACTATTCATCCCACTAATAAACGTATTTCATTATATCTTCATTAAATGTTCATTATATCCCACAAATTGTTCATAAAACCCAGAGGAATTCTTTCCCAAACCTAAACTCCATCCGAACGGACGGCAGAAATTTTCTTCTCTGCCGACGCTTCTTGGTCGGTCGAGTCTATCCTCTCACTTTGTCTTCTTCTCCTTTGAAGCATCCTGGTCGGACCCAAAGCTGCTTGGTCTTGAAGCAAATGGATATTAGTCACTCTTATAGAAAAACTAAACTAATATTAGCCAATCCGATCCATATGAGCATATGAGTAAGTTTAGTTTAGGATTCTATATATTCCATAAACTAATATTACACGCAGACCCCGAGGTTCGCCCAAGCCCAGAATAGCGTAAATTACTGGGTTTTTTGTTCACACTATACATATCATATGAATTAATTCTCCCACACCCGTTAAACTTCTACATTCATTAAAGATCTTCAATAAGGGCTTAATTTTCCCACCCCCGTTAAACTTCTACATTCACTGAAGATCTTCAAATAGGGTTTATACCTCCCACCACCGTTTAACTTCTACATTCATTAAAGATCTTCAATAAGGGCTTAATTGTTCCACCCCCGTTAAATACTTCTACATTCATTGAAGATCTTCAAAAAGGGTTTATACCTCCCACCCCCGTTTAACTTCTACACTCATTGAAGATCTTCAATAAGGGCTTAATTCTCCCACCCCCGCCAACTTCTACATTCATTAAAGATCTTCAATAAGGGTTTAATACATGTTGTTTATGTGGAGCATTTTGGTCATCATCATCATCATCATCATGATGCCCGGACGCTCGTCGCGAGTCCGGGCAAACCTCAGGGTCTTGCCGTAATATTAGTGACATTTACTACTATGATCTATCAATCTAAACTAAATGTTATGGGTTCATAAAAACAGATCCGTCGTGTATATATATGTATATATATATATCCAATTAAATCCCATGACATCCCATTATATCCTCCCTGGGTTATGCCATGTATGTAAGCACAGTTCACAGATGGAATTCATGAAATATACTCTAATCCGCTACATATTAGAAGATATTACACGAAATTATATGATATACCTTCCGGTAATCAAACAAGGCTGGCTGGAAAATCCCCAAACTAGATAGAGATTATTGGCTGGGAAAATCATCAAAGTAAATGGTGGATTTTCCAGCAAACCATGTTTGATTACCAGAGGGTATTGAATCCATGGTACTATCCAAAATATTAGGTATAAACTATCCATATCTATCCATTATATTACAACAATATACCAGTAGTACCGCACAAGGCGGTGGCGGAAGCTTCAAAAATAGGAAACCTATAGGAGAGATTAGTTGTTGTGAATCAGGGATGGCAGAGCGAATCCACTGATGGACCGAAAGGTGCTTGATCTCTCTCATTCCTTCTCTCTCTTTCTCTGACTATCTACCTGCCTACCTATCATCTTCTATGTATCTATCGATCTATCGATCTATCGATCTATCTATCTCTCTCTCTCTCAATCTTTCATCTAATTACCTATCTATCTATCTATCTCTCTCTCTCTCTCTTTCATCTGTCTATCTGTCTAGCTGTCTACCTCTCTATCTGTCTATCTATCTATCTGTCTGTCTGTCTACCTGTCTATCTGTGGTGCCGTGTCATTCAGTGTAATGTAGTGTCGTGCAATGTAGTGTAGTGTAGTGGAGTGTAGTGGAATGTAGTGTAGTGTAATGTAATGTAGTGTAGTGTAGTGTAATTTAGTGTAGTGGAGTGTAGTGGAGTGTAGTTGTGTAGTTGTAGTTGTAGTTGTAGTGTAGTGGAGTGTAGTGTAATGTAATGAAGTGTAGTGGAAGGTAGTGTAGTGTAGTGTAATGTAGTGTAGTGTAGTGAAATGTAGTGTAGTGTAATGGAGTGTAGTGGAGTGTAGTGGAGTGTAGTGGAGTGTAGTGGAGTGTAGTGGAGTGTAGTGGAGTGTAGTGGAGTGTAGTGGAGTGTAGTTGGAGTTGTAGTTGTAGTGTAGTGGAGTGTAGTGTAGTGTAATGTAGCGAAGTGTAGTGGAAGGTAGTGTAGTGTAATGTAGTGTAGTGTAGCGGAGTGTAGTGTAGTGTAATGTAGTGTAGTGAAGCGAAGCGACATCTGAACCTCCAAAAGTGGTCCAAACCCCTGGTGTTTTTAACATTTTGACTTTGAAATGTGCTTCGCGCCACAACGGCATGCACTTTTTCAACATCTGAACCTCCAAGAGTGGTCCGAACACCTAGTGTTTTGTACGTTTTGACTTCGAAATGTGCTTCGCGCCACAACGGCGTGCACTTTTTCAACATCTGAACCTCCAAAAGTGGTCCGACCATGGTGTGTTTTGTACATTTTGACTTGGAATTGTGCTTCGCGCCACAACGGCGTGCACTTTTTCGACATCGCAACTTCCAAAAGTGGTCCGACCATGGTGTGTTTTGTACATTTTGACTTGGAAATGTGCTTCGCGCCACAACGGCGTGCACTTTTTGGACATCCTAACTTCCAAAAGTGGTCCGAACCCCTAGTGCTTTGTACATTTTGACTTGGAAATGTGCTTCGCGCCACAACGGCGTGCCCTTTTTCGACATCGCAACTTCCAAAAGTGGTCCGACCATGGTGTGCTTTGTACATTTTGACTTGGAAATGTGCTTCGCGCCACAACGGTGTGCAATTTTTCATCTCTCATCTGGCCAGCTGGCTCCGCACCCGCCGCTTTAGCGAGCCTACTTTTCGACCCTCCGGAGCCCCAAATCATTGGAAAAACACGGTGTTTCGCGACTTTCCTACCTTTTCTTGCATCTGCATCTTCTTTCTTCTTTCTCTTTCTCTTCTACTCTTCTTTCTTCTAATCTTTTTCTTCTCTGTGCCTCCCTGCTCTGCTTTTCATCTGTCCATATTGTCGGAAGTTTGACTTCTAAACTTCCTTCGATAATGTAAATCAAAAATCCATTCTATAAACCATAAATCCATCATTATCCATGTATATATTCATCATAATATGAATCTACATTTTGATACAGTATAATTGTACTATCCAATATACTATCCAAAGGGTTATATACTATACAGGTAATTATATATACGGATGGAACTCGTGTTTCATACTACCTCCGGGGCCTTGTGGTCTGGCCCGCCCTCCACATATTTACATGTAAATATATATATACCCTCTGGTAATTTAACATAGCTATTGAAATTGCCATAGAAATAGTTGGTTTACCCATTGATAACATGGTGATTTTACATAGTTTTCTTGTATGTTTTCCAGAGGGTAATCCCAATATTCACATTATTATCCCATTACTATCCCAATATTAGTCCATATGGTTCATAATCCCATGATTGTCCCATTATTATCCATTGATTCTCCATTGATCATGGCGCCGAACGCCGCGGCTTTCGGCGCCATCGGCTCCTTCAATCTTCGCAGCACCTTTTTCCGTTGGCCCAGCATGGTGCCTTGAGACGAGTCACGTGGCGACGAGTCACGTGGCGACGAGTCACGTGAAAGAGTGAGAGTTCTGTGGAGAAATGTGGAAAACATACAAAAAAATACAAAAAACTATGGAAAATCACGATGTTATTAATGGGCAAATCCACTATTTCAATGGCCATTGTCAATAGCTATGTTAAATTACCAGAGGGTATATAGATATACGTATTGATGTGGATAAACGTTTGGCTGGTTGGTGGTATACCTACCCCTCTGAAAAATATGAGTTCGTCAGTTGGGATCATTATTCCCAATATATGGGAAAATATAAAATGTTCCAAACCACCAGCCAGTAAATATTTTATATACCTTCTGGTAAACAAACATAGCTATGAAACATCACCATCTTAGTAGGTAAATCAACTATACATGGGCCATGGCTTCCAGTTCGCTACGTTAGTTTACTACAGGGTAATCCTATCCCCCGTTAAAATATATAGTAAAGGTCCCAAAATTTTAGATGATTAAGAATATTTAGGCCCTTTCCATATCCTCTGGATAGATTTAGGGGATGTAAAAGGTAATCAATCCCATCCGTTAAAAACATGATCCCCTAAAATACGTCATATAAATACCTAACTTATCCTGGTTGGTGGTTTCAACCCCTCTAAAAAATATGAATCAGTTGGGGTTACTATTCCCAATATATGGAAAGTCTAATCAAATTCCATGGTTCCAGTCACCACCAACCAGTTATCATTTAAATAGTTTTTTTTCATCTTCCCCTAAATCTTTGGTCCCCCAAAAAAATATACCTTCTGGTAAACTAACATAGCTATTGAAAATGACCACTTATAGTGGATTTTCCCATTGAAAATGGGGATTTTCCATAGTTATGTTAGTTTACCAGAGGGTATGGTCCCCAAAAAAAATATATCTTCAACATCAATAAATTGGGATTCCCCATGGTTCCCCTAAATCTATGGTTCCACACCACATCGTTGGGATCATAGGACTTCAACATCCCCGATGGTCCTATGGTCCCACGGTTCATCCCCAAGAAACATCGGACGTTCATCCGGTACAATGAACCACAGATTGCGACTGGTTTATACACAGTATATGTCTATGTATACTATATATATATATTTATTTATTTATTTATTTTATATTGTATATATACATATATATCTATTGTATATATAATATCCATTATATATATTATATATATATATATATTATGTGTACAGTATATATATATATATATTATATTGTTGTGGATCCCACATGTAAAAAGAAGTAAAAACTTTTCCTGTTGCTAACATCTTTTGGCTGCTCAAGCACGGGGATACGCCAAACATTACATGTCACATATGTTGGGAGTATTAACATAAATCTGCCAGCTATGTCACTGCCCATTTTGTTGTTTAGTGCCATAATTGATGGGTCTAAAACCCCATTGTTGGCTGGTTAAATTCGAATTGCTCATCGGTGACATCCACATTTTCACTGGGGATATCCGTTGCATATTCCCATGTTTGATGATGTTCTTCGACGATCCGAATTTTCCCAATCAATCATTGTTGGACACAACACATATCTAGTATCAATTGGCTAATTTCAAATCATTGATGGTTCAGGACCTATCATGGTTGAATCCTCAAATCATTTGCGCTGGTAGAATCCCATGCTTTGCTATTCAAATCCAATATGGGATAATAATAGGACAATCATGGGATTGTGAACCATATGGATTAATATTGGGATAATAACGGGACAATAATAATGGACAATAACAATAATAATGACAATGGCGGGATAATATTATAATGACAATAATGATATTGGGATAGTAATGGGATAATAATGTGAATATTCCGATTACCCTCTGGTATAGCTATGAAAAGTTACCATCTTAACACTCAAATCCTTCTCAACATGGGCCATGGCTTCCAGTTCGCAAACTGTAACGAATTACCCAAGGCTATCAAGGCACCAAAGAGCATGGGAAATCCCAAGGCATAGATCACCAAGACACCTGGCTGCTGCTACTATTTGAGGGTTTCCATAAATGGGGGTACCATGGGGTACCCCAAGCTCGCTGGATGGTTTATTTCATGGAAAATGCCAAACAAAAATGGATGATGTGGGGGTACCCCTATGACTTCCGAAACCTCCATTTATCTCATGAGAATCTCTTGTTTTTTCTTGTGTTCAATGGGGAGATAATCATGTCTTATTGGGAGATCATTGGGACTTCACATGATAGAAGAAACTGGATTTCTGGTGCCTCCTAGCTTGTATGCTGGTTTATTAACCATGGACTAGCGTTCGCATGGGGTTTTGATGACCTGGTCTGAGCCACGGTGGACAGCAATCGCAACCACAGATGATTCTTAGAGACCCGTCAAAAACATATTCTTTCTAGTTCGTCAATGCATTTTACCATTGATAGCAACAGATTAAGTATTAAAGTCCATTAAAGTACCTAACCCAGGTAGACCCAGTATTATTCAACATCATCAGGTTTCTGTAGTGACACCTCTTTGTGACCTATCTGGTGTAGACAACAAAAGAACTGGTTTGCCTTCAAATTGAAATTACTGGCACGTCCAAGTTGCAACATCGATGTTGTCGTTGATGATGATGATGATGAGGAGGAGGCGGAGGAGGATGAGGATGAGGATGAGGATGATGATGATGATGATGACGATGAGGAGGAGGAGGAGGGGAGGAGGAGGAGGATGATGATGAGGATGATGATCATGGTGATCATGATGATCATGATGATCATGATGATGATCATGGTGATCATGATGATGATGATCATGATGATCATGATGATCATGATGATCATGATGATCATGATGATCATGATGATGATTGTTACTATTTATGTTCCCATTCTATTTCTATAGAACGGAAGGTTATATATGTATGTCCCATTAAATCCCATGCAATCCTACTTCGCAGTGCAGTTGAGGTGACAAATGGGTATAACCGTGGTCATAAACCCTTATGACAATGGTTAAATATATCCAGATACCATACATCAATGGAACCGCACTTCCAAGTAATCGCATGATCTTCCCACTACAACCCCATAGTAGCCCATTTAAACCCCTATTTAAAAAAAATCCCATAAATGTCATATACCCTGTGGTAAACTAACATAGCTATGGCAAATCACCATGCTATTAATGGGTAAAACAACTATTTCGACTGGGCCAGCTATTCAATAGCTATTTTGACATAACCAGAGGGTAAATGCCATATAAATCCCTATAAAATCCTCATCAAACCCCAGGTCTCCATCACCTCCCATTGGATGCTATGAAATCATCATATGTTCCCTACTAAAAACCATCGTTTTCCCTGATAAAACGAACCATTGTTTTACTAAAACCATCACTTTTCCTAGTAAAAAAAAACCGTAAAATCACCATGTTCTCTGATGAAGTCACCATTTTCTGTAGTTAAAGCGCATGTTTTCCCCAGTAAAATCACAATTTTCCCACAATTTTCCCCAGTAAAATCACAATTTTCCCCAACAAAATCACAATTTTCCCCAGCAAAATCACAATTTTCCCTAACAAAATCACAATTTCCCTAGCAAAATCATAATTTTCCCCAACAAAATCACAATTTTCCCTAGCAAAATCACCATTTTCCCCAGGTAAAATCACCATTTTCCCCGGGTAAAAACGCATCATGTTTGGCAACAAGCCCTGCCGCACCAGTTCCGCCGCGACCTGCGAAGGTGGCTTTGACCAGGAACGCCGGCAGGGTGCCGCAGCTGCTGGAAAGGCCACAGGGTTCAGTGGCCTGGGAGGCGCCCAGTGATAGTGATTGAATCCCTATAAGATCCCATTCCTGGTTGGTGAATTTAACCCGCATAAGTTGAGATGTAAACACATTAGTAAACCCCAAAAAACTATATGGTTAAGTATCCACTTACAACTGGAACCATACTTGCAAGTAGAAGTGGTGCCTGCCTCATAAAGAAATGATGGGGAAATTTGTGTTTGATGACACAATGATGGAGACTGGTATATCCCGTCAAATCCCACTAAAACGATCCCACTTGGGGGGTGCAATTGAGATTACTTTTATGGGTATACCATTGCTGGTTGGTGGTATACCTACCCCTCTGAAAAATAACGTTATGATGATAGTTAGCCATGATTCAAAAATTCCATTGGAAGAAATTGTTACCCATGATGATAACAAGATAGTAACAGTAAAACTATAATTCAACATTCCCTGGTTGGTGGTTGAGCCACCCCTCTGAAAAATGTGAAAGTCAGTTGGGGTTACTATTCCCAATATATGGAAAGTCATAAAACATGTTCCAAACCACCAACCAGATTCCCATCACAAGCCCGTGAAACCCCACGAAATTCAATCCCAAAAATCCCGAAAGAAACGAAGCTCAACTGCACCAAGTAGATTTCTAGGCCCCCAAGAAATCCCATATGGCCATGGATCAATACCTATAACTACCATTTTTTAGGGGGATGAACATCCATTATATAATTAACCAGCTATTTTGATGTGAACAAAGGGGTACCAGGTGACTTGACCCTGAACAAAAGGGGTACAAAAATCCTCACCTCAACTGCACCAAGTAGAAAGAAGTAGAAATAGGCCCAGAATCCTATCTAAATCCCCTATCAATCCCCTATAAACGTCATATAAATGCCATAGAAAATCACCCGAAAATACCACCCCCCCACCTTCGCAGCCATTTCTGGTAGTGCTGTGAAGACAGTGCCCAGCTCACCTGGCAGGCTGAAAAGTTTTAGCACTTCCTGAGGATCCCATGGGGATGTTATGATGATTCTATAGGATTTAATGGGCCATTTAAGGGGGTTGATGGTGATTGCATTGGATATAATGGGAATTTTACTAAAAAGAACGGAGATATGGAATTGAGATTTAATGTGATTTGAAAGGACTCGGGATACAACGAGATTTACTGGGATTGAATGAGACTTTTTTAGGGATTTAATGGGTGTTCATAAAGAGATCACCAGCAATGGAGGGTTGAACTAGGTAACCTTTGGATTTTGAACTATGAAAGATTGATACTTCACCATCAAGAACTACCCTCTAGTTATTTAACATAGCCATGGTTAAGCCATGGCCCATAGAAATAGATGGTTTACCGTTCTTAAAAATGGTGGATCTTTTCATGGCGAACTGTTAGTCATAACCAGATGGTAATCAATTCATGGCCATGATACCCTCTGGTAAACAAACAAAAAACGATGGAAAGATCCACCATTTTTCAATGGGGAAAATCCACGAGCTTTCGACTGGGCCAGCTATTCAATAGCTATTTTGACATAACCAGAGGGTAGGGAGATTGGTGAAGCATGAACACTTGAAGTATCCTCAGCTCTAGCGCAATGATCAACCGCTTGGGGTTTTCCATTCATCCCCAAGCGGTATCCGTCGATGATACTGGCCAGCGAAATCCTGCACCAATTTGGGATGGTATTTCAACCCAAACAAAATTTGTTTATAATTTATAACCCCCATGAATACTATAGATATATCACCTATAAACCATAGTTATTGGAGTTATAACCCATCCAAAATAATGGGATGTTTACCACCGTTTTCAACTGGTGATGAACGGATTTCGCTGGCCCATCCACCATATTACCCTCTGGTAGTGACTAGCAGTTTGCGAACTTGGAAAATCACAACTTTCCATAATCATAGGCAAATCAAGGAAAATGGGCTTTTTTTCCGTGGCTATCGGCTATGTTAAATTACGAGAGACTAAACCACAAATCGGGCATGCTGCCATGCCGGGCATTCCTGTGGATCCACCAATCAATTGGGCTTACGTTACATCCCAACCAAAACCATGAATTCAAACTTCCAGGAATGAACTGGGCTCATCAAATAGGCCAGTTCCCTTGGAAAACTGGAAATCCCTCAAAATTCTGAAATCACTTTGAAAAAGATCCGATATGTCGAACCAACATCCTGGCACTTGGATGGAAGCAACGTCTTTGATGGAACACGTGGAACATGGGAGAATTTTGCTAGCAGTGATGATGTGATATGTCTTCACTCACTTGGATGTGTCATCAATGGTGAACTGAACATGATCGGGACACAGGGATTTACAGGATGGTGCCCCAAGTTATATGTTGGTTTATAATCCTATTAACTATGTATATAGTACACTATACTTCATTGTAATTGGAGTTGTGTTCACCAACTTAGCTATCATAAATCAGTTATAAATCACATTAAACCATATTAAACCCACATTTTCCAAGAACCTTAGAATTATATATCTACCATAAACCATAGAATTCTGCCACTTTCTGAAGGCGTTTCTGAAGGCTACCTCCCACCCATCCAGATTTTCAACAAAGAGCCACAGTTTAGCTAGTGAAGTTGCCTTAATGGGTTCTTGGTTCACTGTTGGGCTTGTGGTTGATACATCTATAGTTTCAATAAGTGGATGTAAGTGGATGTACCCTCTTGTAATTTGTTACATAGCTATTGAATAGCTGGCCATAGACATAGTGGATTTTCCCCATTGAAAAATGGTGGATCTTTCCATAGTGATGTGAAATAAGTGGTATAAAGCAGGCCATTTATAGTGGATTTTCCCATGAAAAATGGGATGTAAGTTAGTAAAAAAGCAACAACCATGACGTTTTGGGGTTCCAACCCAGTCAATCCTTCTTGAATCATTATTTCTCGTGGGAATCCACCAAGTCTTAGAGGTTTAAAAAAAAAAACTGCTGAGCATAAAGGATGCCGCACTCAAATCCCATGACATCCCATAAAATCTCTATTGAATCCCATTAACCCTCTATTAAAATCTAATTTAATTCCCATTAAACCCCCCATGAAATCCCATTAGACCTACAACGCATCCCGCCTGTGACGCCCGCAGGGTACAGCAAGAGAAAGGTGGAATATCTCAACCAGGTGAGAGGAGCCACTTGAACTCCAGCGGTGTTTAAGGCGTAATACCTGGCGGTGTTTAAAGTCAACACTGGGTGGGAAATTGTTGGTTTTTCATGGCTATTTCATGAGATTTATATAGATTTATGAGGTATTTTTGACAGCTATGACACATTTCTAAGATTTGGTGGTTTTGAAGAGTATCTGAATGTAGCCCGTCCCCGATGGGTTTATCACTTTCTATTTCACTCCGTGAAAACGACACACAAAAAAAACGATGCATCAACAAGACATGAAAAACACATGAAAAAAACACACGCTCATATGTGCTAAGGTCAAAACATGGTGTATGGTTTGTGGTCATACATCTCATACTAGGAACTCTTATAATGGATGTATAGTTCCTTATAGATTTATGTCTATCCCCAAAGAACTGGGTTAATTCAATCCAACGAATTTGACCATGGCTCACATAACGTGACACATTCCGAGGGAACAAACGGCCTGCAAGGCTCTTTGAAGTAGTTGGTTAGCAGCTGGGGCCAGCTTCCCCGGTTGACGGACAATGAGATTTAATGGCATTTTCATGCTGATTGAATGGGAATCTTCATTCAAAACATGGTTCCCAAAATAACAGTTGGAATTGGAATGTCGCATCCCCCCACAAAATTACAGCACTTGAACAATTTGCTGACCCCGGATCTTGCAAGATCCTTAGCCACTGTTCCTAAGACCCCCACGGGGGACATGTCCCTCGACTATCATTGCCCCTGGAAGCTGCTGATCGTCCCACCGATTTATCGACCTCCATTTTGGACCCGGATTTTCCCCATCTTGACTGGTTACTCCCAAGAAGTCCCCATCGAAAATGGATGGTTCAAGAATGTCCAAGAAGTACCTCAAGGTATATTCCGTAATAATCTCAATCAGCATCCCATAATCACCCGATAAAAAAATTCCCATTCATATACCATCAATGCCATGGTATATCCCATGATCATCCCATAGGGTACTTCATTGAATCCCATGAATATCCAACAAATCGCCATTAAATCACCATTGAAGATTAAATTGGATTATGTTCCAATTAAATCACTTAAATCACCATGAATATGTTCCAATTAACATTGAATTAACCATATTTCCATTACTCCTACATCGAAAATGCAGGTTTTAAGGCGCAACAAAGAGTATATTCTACTACCGTCCCACAATCACACCATTTGTATCACCCAGTAATTACACGATTCATGTACTATGTGCATCCCATTAATATACCATTTATATCGCATGTACATCCCATAGTCGTAAGGTAGTTCAGTGAATCCGCTGTAATCACCATTGCATCCCCATTAGCCTCTGGTAAACTCGCAGTTTGCTCGTGAAAATTAGTTGTTTATCACTGATTTACCCACTAAACATGGTGATGTTCCATCGTTTTCTGGTTGGTGGTGTTAACCATCTTGAAAAATATGAGTTCGTCAATGGGAAGGATTATCCCATCTATGAAATGGATAATAAAAGCCATGTTTGAAACCACCAACCAGATTAACTATAGTTATATATAAACCATTATAAACCCACATAGCCATTAAATCACCATATCTTATAACCAATAAACCACTAAATAACTTACCAGAGGCTAGTTGACCACTTTGATCCGCACGATCCGCCCCTAGGCACAAATAGCGAATGACTTCTGTGACGCTCCAGGCGATGTAGAACAGAGTCCTCGGGACGTTCATCAGCTCCACAAGTTAGGAAATCCCCATGAACAATGAAATCGACATGGAGAAAACCATAGGAAAACCATAGGAAATATTGGAGATATGGAGAAATATGGGGAAAACAAGCTATTTCATGGAGAAAAATTGTGGGAAAACTATAGGAAATATTGGAAATCGACATGAAAAATGAAAGTTTTAATTAGAACATATGGGAAAACATCCCAGCGGACAAATTATACCGCTCCACGAAAATGTAAAAATAACGACGGCGCCACAGCGACATGATTTCATCTGCCAAATAATAGGTTCCAAAATTATAAGTACGCAAAATATAAATTCTTAACCGGCGTTTTTGTTCCTGCAAAACGATGCGAACTCGTTTTCACCTTTTTGGGTTTGCTGGTCGGTCACAACTTCTTTTAGAGTTTTGCCGGTTTTCACTGAAAAGTCAGCGAATTTATCTCCCATCTCTAATAATGGGTACTTCGGACGCACGACCAAAGCTTTGGGCTCGCCGTTTTGCAAATTCATTACACGCTTCTTGACTCATGAAGCACAGGACACTCTTTCACTTTCGCACTCCGAAGCAAGCAAAGCAAAAAGTGCGGCCATATAAGGCTAATATGAAACGTGTTACGGAATTTCCTTCAAGTGTCGTAACCTGTTCCGTGTTTCAAACTCACCCTTCCAGTGACGTAAAATGTTCCGTGCCTCCTCAACGCAGTCTTTAGGGTGTGCAGCTTGTACTTGAACGTTTTTCGCCCCTTCCCAACCACATGTATGAGACTTGGGCACATTTGTGAGGCCGTAAACGGTCCGCTAGCAAAAACACCTATAAATTTCCATAGCTAGTGGTAGATTTCCTAAAATTGGATACTGAAATGAAGCCCTCTCACTCAGCATCGGAAGTAAACTGATTTCGTTAGCATAAAACATCCAGAACAGCAAAACTTTGCATTACCTCTGCATCAGATCAGATCCTGCCATCCACATATCTCAATGCTGCCACAGTAAGTGTAAACAACAACCTTTTTCGTCGATATAACCCGCAATATATATATGTTCAAATACATACTTTTATATTCCCAAGATATCCTCAAAACACACCACTATTTCTGTTGGTTATTAAAAAAACACTAATGTTGTTAAAACCACGACTTTGCCAAAGGGCCATCTGGGAAGGGATTACTTCAATTTATCCGTGAAAAAGAAGCCTATCCCATCCTGAAATAGCGGTTGCTAAAAAGGTATCCCTATCATTGGCTGCCAAACCATTTCTCCAAAGGCTAGCCTACTTAGAAACCAACTTACTTATCGCTCGAGTCCGTTGACCTCTTGGTACCTGCTTACGGTTGCGCGTTTTGGCCTTTTTGGCCTTTTTGGCCTTCGCCTCCAGGTCAAGGCCCAAAAGGGGACACTATTTTCAAGGAGGTATGTGTGTGTGTGATATATAAACTAAGTATATAAATTTATGGATGTATATAATATTTATGTTAAAAGTCTGAAAATCTCTCTCTTAGGCTGAGGAGTTTCATCACTTATACTTATTACCATTCTATCTGTCTTCATGATGATTGAACATGGGGGGATCAGAGTAATGGAAATGTCCGTGGACTTCGGAAACGCTGGAATTTTGGCCAAGCTGAGGCGTTCGCTAACTTTTTCCCTTTTTAGAGTAAACAAATAGGATGAGTGCCCACACAAGCCAGCTTTGGTTCATAAATTTGGTGTCATCCCCAACGGAAAACAAACGGCA
This sequence comes from Cladocopium goreaui, assembly GCA_947184155.2. Lineage (NCBI taxonomy): Eukaryota > Dinophyceae > Suessiales > Symbiodiniaceae > Cladocopium > Cladocopium goreaui. Next base: position 559,224 of record CAMXCT020002201.1, read on the forward strand.
TTACATTGCATTACACTGCATTACGTTGTATTGCATTGCATTACATTGCATTACATTGCATTACATACCATTACATACCATTACATACCATTACATACAATTACATGCCATGCCATGCCATTACATTACATTACATTACATTTGCATTACATACCATACCACTACATACAATTACATACCACGACCTACCACTACATACATTACATGCCATTACTCACCTCTTCAGGGTTGTGTGGCCATGATGTTTGATGAGGGTAAGTATCCCGATAATAGTTTTTTTTAACCTTTTGGATATGTTTTTTGATCCTGAAGCCGTGCATGGACGTGTACAGAAGCTGTACGGTGCTGTACTGGAAGGTGGCATTTTGGAAACAATTTGAAAACAATATATACTCATTGTATAATAAAGCATTGCTGCATACATTGAGGAGTTTTGCTTGGAGTTGTCACTACCTACTTTGGGGTTCGGCTGGACGATGTTAAATTATGACCCGCTGCCGCCATTTCACAGCAATATCAGCAATTGCATTTTTTTTGCGGCACGAAACGGCAATTCAAAATGTTAATCGTTGTCAGTTTCACTTTCCACATGGCATGTTCCCCTTCGCCTGATCTTCGAAGCCGTCTTCAGATGGCTCGCCTTGAGTGATCCACTGTCGAATTCAACAGCGGTGATGGTATGATTCACATGAATTCAAAATATCGAGGTGCTAAAAGAAACCATGTCATATGAAAGATTTTATATATGTTCTGAATTTAAGTGATTCGAAATATTGAGCTGCTAGATCTATTTGAAGGTTTCTATTTGAAAGTTTGGGCAAATGTCATTGATTTTTTAGGCTGCAGTCCTATGGAATCATGACCATTCACCGTGTACGTAGCCCAGTTGCGGCTCTCCATGTCGTCATAGTAGATGGTTGGAGTGGTGCGCCGATGGAGCCTTGGAGTTGCTAAGAGGCACCAGTTAATCCACCCAGAAGTAGAATAGCAAGAAACTGGCAGAAAATTTGAAAGAAAAATGATCCACCCCAGAATTCCAAACAATCTGATGAAATCACAAGAAAAAAACTCGCCGCTGAGGCTCCTGGCATTCCGCCAAACTCCATGGAGTCGGCGTAAAGAACCTGAGTTTCAATGACAACCATGCTGCTTGACTTCCAGACTAAATAGAAAATAGATGAAAATAGTATCTGTGTAATCTCCGGTCCCATGACGTCCAGTCCCTGGCTTATCCCACAGACAAATTGACAAATGTAATTATCACTGCCAATCCTGCGGAGTTATCACATGCGATTGAGGGTCACGCGTCCATCTCCCAGCTGCACGAAGCATCCGGCGTTGCACAACATTCACCCTTTAAACCTGCGATGTGATCAAGGGTAAGTTTGTTGGCAATACAAAGTCCAGAAAAGAACGCAATACGACTCAGGCACACCTTGTTCCAGCAGTGCAATAAAAAGCGGGACGTTTTCAATACGGTCAAAAGCTTTTGTTGAATCAAGGCTGGCAAACCAGAGTGGCGCATTCCATTCCAAACATTTGCCACACATCGTCTCGAAAAAAATGCATCTTCATGTTTGATGTATGCCTTGGTGTGCTTCCGGAGTATTGCGCCATCGGACATATACAATTTTCGAAAATATTTTGTTGTAAATGTAGTCCAACAGATTAAGTGCCTTCCGGCCGGGCCTCGGCTCAGCAACATCCCCAACAGAATCCAATAGACCTGGTTGTCAGGTCGTCAGGCCGTCAGGTTGAGTCTGCCATCCAAGTTCTAGCTCGATGTTCTCGCATGGCTGTCCAAGTTGTCCAAATGGTTCTGTGCAATCAAGCTTGAACATTTTGAACTAAGAAAAGTACTGGCTCTGGCAGGAAGCCTCCCAAGGTCTCAAGGCCAAACTTCGGTAATAATGGGGCCACATGTTGGCCCGGCACATTCACCGCCCGACAAAATAAAGCCTATGTAATGCCCAACAAACAACGCAATACGACGACATGTATCATACTATTGTACAATACTGGCAGGACTATACCGACTATACCCTATGCTGATGATTCAAGTAATACCGCACAAGGCGGTGGCGGAAGTTTCAAAATAGGAAACCTAAGGAGAGGTTGGTTGTTGTGAATCACGGATGGCAGAGCGAATCCGCTGATGGACCGAAAGGTGGTTGGAGTTGTGTCTTTTCGAGTGGTTGCAACGTTTGCAGCGGTCATCTCACCACAACTGCTGGATGTAGTGTGGTGTAGTGCAGTTGTAGTTGTGGTCGTAGTTGTAGTGTAGTGTAGTGCGGAGTTGTAGTTATAATGTTGTGTAATTAGTGTAGCGCAGGTGCAGTTGCAGTTGTAGTTGTGGTGTGGTGCAATTAGTGTAGCGTATTGTAGTGTACAGTTAGTGTTGTGCACTGTAGTTTGGTATAATGTAGTGTAGTCTAGTGTAAGGTAGTGCAGCTGTAGTTGTAGTGTCGTGCAATTAGTGTAGAGTCGTGTGGTGCAATTTAGTGGTAGTTGCATTTGTAGTTGCAGCTGTAGTGTAATGTAATGTAATTCGTGTAGCGTAGCGTTGTGTAATGCAATGTAATGTACTGTACTGTAATGTAACGTAACGTAATGTAATGTAATGTAGTTGTAGTCGCATTTGTATTTGTAGTTGTAGTGTGCAGCAGTGTAATTAGTGCAGTGTAGTGTAATGAGTCCCTCGCTTATCCCACAGACAAATTGACAAATATCATTGCCAATCCTGCGGAGTTATCACATGCGATTGAGGGTCACGCGTCCATCTCCCAGTGGCTTCCCGGATAGCGATCTCCTGGCTGAGAGTGTCGCTCCCAGTTGTACCCATGCACATATCCCAATGTAAATGTGGTCCAACAGATTAAGTCAGATGATTTCCCATCTCACTGCAGTTGACTTGGATTACAACAGCTCAATTTGGTCGTTGCCTTCCTGCTGGGCCTCGGCTCCAACGCCACGCCAGCCACGTCCCCACAAAAATGCAAAGAGCCTCGTTGCAAAAACTGGTCGCTTCAAGTGATGTCATGATCTCTTTCGGAAACGTTCATTCGGTCTGGATACACTCAAAATTATTCAGCAATAATCTTCTAATATATTGGACAGACTTTGTCAAATTTCTTGAATTATAGATCCGGATACGCCACATGTTAACAACTTCACCAGACTTAGACTGAGCATAGAAAAGCAACAAGGGAAGAGGAAGTATGAGATTGATGGAGGAGTAGTAGGAGTAGGAGTAGGAGTAGGAGTAGGAGTAGGAGTAGGAGTAGGAGTAGGAGTAGGAGTAGGAGTAGGAGTAGGAGTAGGAGTAGTAGTAGTAGGAGTAGTAGTAGTAGTAGTAGAGTAGTAGTAGTAGTAGCAGTAGTAGGAGGAGTAGTAGTAGTAGTAGTCCTTTTGCGTGGCAGGCGCGGGACCTGGTGCTAGACAGATAGATGGATAGATCGGATAGATAGATAGATTGATTGACAGATAGATAGATAGGTAGATAGATAGAGAGATGGATTGATAGCTAGATAGATGATTAGTTAGATAACTCACATCCGCATGTACATCACTACGAAAGTGACACACCTGTACATGCACATACATACATACATACATACATACATACATTCATACATACATACATACATACATACATACACACAAACTCACACACCATCACCCCTACTCCTACTCCTACTCCTACTCCTACTCCTACTCCTACTACTACTACTACTACTACGACTACGACTACGACTACGACTACGACTACGACTACGACTACGACTACGACTACGACTACGACTACGACTACGACTACGACTACGACTACGACTACGACTACGACTACGACTACGACTACGGCTACGGCTACGACTACGACTACGACTACGACTACGACTACGACTACGACTACGACTACAACTACGGCTACGGCTACGGCTACGACTACGACTACGACTACGACTACGACTACTATTATATTACTACTACTATTACATCCGACCCCTTTGCAGTGCACCAAGTCTCACACCTGCCACGCAAAAGCCACCGGCAGAGCGAGCGAGCGAGCGAGCGAGCGAGCGAGCGAGTGAGTGAGTGAGTGAGTGTGAGTCAGAGTGAGTGAGGGTGAGTCAGACAGAGAGAGAGAGAGAGTGAGAGAGAGAGTGAGTGAGTGAGTGAGTGAGCGAGGGAGGGAGGGAGTGAGTGAGTAGGTGGTGGGTGGGTGGGTGGCTGGGTGGGTGGGTGGGTGCGTGCTGCGTGAGTGGGAGGGAGGGAGGATGGAGGAGTGAGGGAGGGAGGGAGGGTTGGTGGGTGAGTGGGTGTGGGGGAGAATGGGAGGAGGGGGAGGACAGGGGGAGGAGGGGAGAGGCGGGAGGAGGAGGAGGGAGGAGGAGGAGGGAGGAGGAGGAGGAGGCGGCGGCGGCGGAAGAAGGAGCGGAGGAAGGAGCGGAGGAAGGAGCGGATACAGAACTGTGTAACAGGGACTTCCATGGGCTTCCCTATTACTACCGCAGCAATTTCATGCCATCCATCTTGGCCATCCAGGACAATGCTAAACTGTGCTAAACAATCCATTTTCGGGGTGTCCCAATTTTGATCCCTGCCCATGGATGAAGGGGAAAATGGCCAAGAAACCACGATATTTGGGAGTAACAACCATGGTTTTCTGTACTTCCTCAAGCAATCATCAAATCATTACAACAATCCAATGATTTTCTCACCCAGTCAAGTTTCCGTTCTGAGGACTTTACGCCAACCAAGACTGCAACGCCCAGAAACCAGAGCAAACCGACCAGGACGCGAGCCTTTGAACCGCCACAATCCAAGTTTGGGATGAATGTCCAGGAATAGCCATCAAAAACGGCGAAAAGAACCATGTTTAACCAAGGGAAATTTGGCACCTAATTTGTTTGAACAAACACAAGTGCTATGTCCATACTTCTCAACATCTCAGTCACAGAGGCCCAGCCTGTGCACGTTTCTTCTTCCGGCTGATCGATTTCTTCAGGAGGTGCAGGGTCTGCCCACCATATGTTCCAACACAGGCCCCAGCAGGCCAAACCGTGCGCAGTCTACAAAGACAGTCAGAAATGGCAGGCTCGTTGCACGGGAAAAATTCACCATGAGCATGCAAGTCATTTACCAGCCTCTGTAAACTAGGCGCCTTGTGATGCAGAATATCCACCATGATCTGACACTGTCTTGACAAATTTTCCAATGCTCAAAAATCCCAATGAAATCCTCGATTATTTTTCCAATGCTGAACAGATCCTCGAAAAATCCTCGGCTCCTGGACAAATCCTCGAAGAATCCTCGCGATCCTCACAACAAATCTTGGAAAAATCCGCGAATCCTCGACAAATCTCATGAAAAGAACTCACCCCCTCGGGGGAAAACCAAAATATCTTCAAATATCCTCTTTGTTTCCTTTAATACCCTTCACATCCTAAGAAAATCCTCGGAAGATATGCGTTTTCTTGAATCTTTGAAGACATGCTCGAACAATCACAACAGAAAACATGTTCTCTTGAAATTACACTTGAAGGATCGAAAAAAAACAATGCTTTTCTCCTGAGATCCTCATCAAGTGCTCAGTAAATCACCCAAAAAAAACTTTACATTCTCCAAAAGAATGATATTTGTTACCGAAACCACCAGGATATCCTGATTTTATCTTCGGAACAAACTTCCTATTGAACCAGGGACATCATCATCATCATCATCATCATCATCATCATCATCATCATCACAATTTCAGTAGTCGAACAACTGTAGTTTTCTGCTAAACTGACGAAACACCATCATTTCATGTTCATTCTTTCCGAAACTCGTTTGAAACCTTCATTAACGCATCGCGTTTTGAACGGAGCATTTAATTTTCATCATATTTTCATTGTATGCGCACCAAGTGTTCAGAATCAGGACTAAATGAGGAATGAGGATTTAGTGATGTTCCAGAATGAAAATTAAATGAGGAGCATTCTATGAGGTTCTAGAATGAAGATTGACTCAGGAATGATGATTTCATGAGGTTACAGAATTAGGATTAAGTGAGGACTTGAAGTTTTGGTGAGGTTCCAGAATGAGGGTTATTGGAAGAATGAGGGTCTGGTGAAGTTCCAGAATGAGGATTAAATGAGGATTAAAAGAGGAAACCAAAATATGATGCTTTCCAATCTGTGACTCGCAGAAATTCTCATAACATTGGCTACTAATCCCCAATTCCTCAATCAACTAGTGAGTACGACCCTCAAGAAGACAGAAAACTTCGAAAGCTGGAAACTATGGGGGGAACAACATCTACCCTCTGGTAAACTAACATAGCTATTGAAAATGGCCATTTATAGTGAGTTTTCCCATTAAAAATGGTGATTTTCCATAGTTATGTTAGTTTACCAGAGGGTATCGCATCCAGGGTTAGACGTTTACCATTTCATCTTTTGGGGGATTGATATAGTTCATAATGGAGACTCTTTTTTGATCAATCCCCAATCAAAGTCAGTTAAGCTACCCACTGAACTATGGTTATTATAGATTAAGTATGGTATATTATGGTATATTATCTGGTTGGTGGTATACCTACCCCTCTGAAAAATATGAGTTCGTCAGTTGGGGTTACTATTCCCAACTGAATGGAAAAATAATCCAAATGTTCCAAACCACCAACCAGTTATGGTTACCTTATGAGTCTCCCACGGGCTAGTTCATCATCCCCACTCCAGTAGTACAAGTCCCTAAGCCATAACTGATCAGGGGTATCTTTAGATGGCTCAGGTGTCTCATCTAAACACGGATTTCCCATAGATTTTCCAATTGCCAAGGTCCCAAAACTAGTGCTTTCTGGTCATCATTTGTACTATCAATCGCCAGGTCCCAAGTCCCAGCCACTTAGACCTATATATATATATATATGGCTATCATAATAATTAATACCCTTTATCAACCAGCCAGTTGTTGTTTTCACTTAATTAACCAATCAACAGGGCTATCTTCAGATGCCTTAGCCAAGCGTCATCCATGGCAGCATGGCTGAGCGACTCGCACTGCTCGATGCGCAGGCGACGACCTGACGCTTCGCTGGGAGATAACTCTTCGTGGTGATTGAGTTAACACAATGTGAGGCCCCCCAGTTATAAGTTGGTTGAAATAGCCCCAGTAACTATAGTTATAAGATGTTATAAGTACCATAAACCATAGTGAAATCGGAGTTATAAACCAACTTAGCTATCTTGGGGGACTCACATTGCATGGAATCATTAAACACCACTAAAGCCAGTAAATGATAGTTATTCCATGATGGTAAATGATTCCATGATTCTAAATAACTAAAGCCAGTAAATGATTCCATGATGTTAAATGATAAAGCCAGTAAATGATAACAAGTGATTCAATGATATCTCGATGATTTAACAAGTAAATGTGGTTACCTAGTTCATGAGATTTCATGGGAATTTGGGTGAATTAATGATGATGTAATGGTATATATGATCAACAAGGTTTCTGATAATGGGGCTTGGTGGTGATGTTTAGGAACTAATTGTGTGTTTTTTTGCCACTAAACATGGCGACAAAATTGATAAATGAGTGAAAATGATATGCAATCAGTTGATGGTTCATTGAATGAGCATCGTAGGAGTTACTAGATGGCCCCAGTTAGTAAGTGAGATAGTTCACCCCAATTACAAGTGGACGATCATCCTACTTACCCTGCTCTTTGGAACTGAGCTCAATTACTCTTCGTTAAATTACATCAGTCACATGAATTTCTCATTAGTCCCATCAAATCCCCATGAAACCGCATGGAAATCCCCATAAAAATCCCTACACCCCCAGTAAATCCCCATGAAATCACATGGAAATCCCCAGAAAATCTCGTCAAATCATGAGATTTCCCCCATGGAAATCCATGGAAAATTCGCCACAGCGTTGGACCAAAACGGCTCCCACAGCGTTTTGACCTGCACTGCACCCACACGAGAGGTGATCTGCATGGCCGTGGTCAGCGGGCTGGATGGAACCTAAAGCTTCGATGGGAGGGCAACGACTTCAGCGGGCACGATGGAAACCATTGGAAAACCATTGGAAAACCATTGGAAAACCATTGGAAAACCATTGGAAAACCATTGGAAAACCATTGGAAAACCATTGGAAAACCATTGGAAAACCATTGGAAAACCATTGGAAAACCATTGGAAAACCATGGGAAAACCGTGATTTTACTGGTGAAAATGGTGATTCTACTGGGGAAAATTGTGATTTTACTCGGGAAAATGATGATTTCTATCAAGGAACATGGTGATTCAATGGTGAGTTAAGGGGGAGCCGGGATTTCCATGGATGATTTGGGATGTCAGTAGTGATTTTCCAACAGAAATATGTGGTATTTTGATCACTAAACTTGGAGACATACACAATTATGCATACATGTATACATATAGATACAGATATGGCAGTGTGTCAAAACCTTGTACCCCTGGTGAACATCAAAATAGCTGGCAAATGGATGTTCATCCCACTAAAAATGGTATTAATAGGTATTGATCCATACCCATATAGACATTCTGCAACCTCCAAAAGGAAGGGGAGATTGAAATTGGAAGACATTGTGATTTCAGCATAGACTGTTAAAGCATGTTAAACGCAACTGAAGTGTGCTGAGGGATGCATATATCTAGTATAATGGGTCCACGTTCAACACCAAACTTGGAATGTATATCTTGAGTTGCCATTTATCGTAGGTGTTCACTTTAGATTGAATAGTTTTCCAAACAAGGATCCAGTGTGTATGTTTTTTATCAACAAGAAAAGGGTGGTTTTAAGCAGCCAGCAAAAAAATGAGGTGTGGGACGTTAAGAAGCATATGGGTCTCAAAGAAAATTAAGATGATTCAAGCAACAAACATGCGGACATCACACTTCATGATGGAATCCCACAAACCATGGGATACTGTAGGGGATAGAATACCTGATATATCACAAGAGCCAAGAGATTCCAAACAATGTCACCAGCCCCAATGACATGCCCTGTTTTATTATGAACCGTGTTGAAAACACATAAAAGAAACTCCCACTTACCATGGCAATTTGTAGATACCCTGCAAGAAACACTACAATTGGATAAAATACATCTCAAATCAACGTGGACCCTGCCATGAGGGGGTTGGAGGACTACATCAATCCAAAACGTAGAGATTCACAAGATTGAGCCCACTTGGTTACCCCTTATGATAGTGTAGAGCACCCCAAAAAAATGCAGAAAATTGGTGTGAATCCAGGATGTGAATTAGATGATATTACATATATTCACTTCATATTTTCAGGTTTAGTTCATCTTTCCTATAATTCAATGAACCATCAACCGAGCATTATCAATTGCATCTCCAATGTTCTGGGTAAATTATAATATTTCACTAACGTGAAACGTGCGGCCTTTCTAAAGGGGATGATTTCCCGAATCCTAACCTAAAAATTCCCAGGGTTCGGGAGAATAGTGAGGTCGTTTTTTTTGGGTGAAAACCAAAATTGGTTAAATCATGGAGAAACTCACCAGGACTCAAAAATGTGGGCTAAAAACCTTGGCTACACATGGAAGAAGTAGGGTGTGTCCGCTTATGCTTGGGGTGAACCCAAGCCCTGGTAAACGATTCCTGGGGTGAGCCAACCTGGTAGTTATAATAGTTATAAAGTTATATCCCATCAAATCCCGATTAAATCCCCAATGAACTCTCATAAATTGGTAGTTGAATACCAAAGTAACCAATCAACCACAGCTAAATTAGCTAAATCTCTCAGTCTCAGTTCACAACAGGGTGGATTTTTGGAAACTTTAATGGGATATGGAAGTCAAGCGACCATGCCCAAAACGGCGTGGATGACCTCTGCTATCTGGAAGTAGGTAAACTTCGAGATGGTCTCCTGCAGTGATCGGTCACAAATCGTAAGCTACCAGCTGGGACAAAAAAGGCCCAGCCGTTGGAAATATGTGTGGTGATGAAAAGTGGACTAACTATAATTTTCACTGCAGTATATTATTACTGGTGACTGAAAAAGGAATTCAAATGGGGTGCTGACGCACTGGTAATTTAACATAGCTCAGGAACATCATCATTTGTAGATATTTGTAGTAGGTAAGTGTTCGAACTAAATGGGCCGTTTTCCATAGCTCCTGGGAACTGTTGGCTTTATATACAGTGGTTGTATCAAAGTAGTGAGATCTGTTAAAACGTGGATGATTGGTTTTCTCGGGGATTCTTTACAGGAAACCATGGTCATGTTCCCAAATATATAGGTTTCCCTCCAGATGTTCCCTTAAACCGTCCCATGAAATACTCGTTTTATCCTAATTGTCGTTTAGCTCATAATCCCCATTAAGGCATTTCAAATGGTTCAAGGTATTCTATGGGTCAGCTAACCCAATCAGTACCCTGTCCACACCTTAAAATATCTGGTCGCAAATTGATGTTCATCACAAATCATGGTATTTCTTAGTAGCTGAATTGTAGTAATTCACTAACCTCAATGGCTGACATAAGGCCATTTACGGACGATCCCCCTTATACATTCACCATCATTCCAGTGACGTCGCGGTAAGGTCATTTTCAATATGTCAATGGGAATTTCAGGATCCTAAAATGGAGGTACTGTACTTAAGGCCATATTTTGTGGTGATATTCACTTACATAGGCCTTACATAGGCCTTATATATGGTAGGTACCTCCATTTTAGGATCCTGAAATTCCCATTGAATATAATTTAACTGAATTGTGATACTCTTCTTGTAACACATCATATGAAGTTGGTTATATCCATATGTAGCAATTCTATTTCCATGTTAATCCATATATTTTGGAAATTGAATCATGTATGGATTAACATTGAAATATAATATACATATTTATATATTGGTATATATAGTTTGTGAATTACAATCCAAACAGGGGATATCTCCCATTTAATATCTCCAATTTTTCATATCTGCCACGTGGCTTCACCCAATCCTCAGCACTCGCAGCACCCTGGCTCCCAATCAAGAAGAGCGCCTGGACGTTTCAAGTGGTGATTTAATGGAATTATACATGGGATCATACATGGGACAATACATCTGGGTAAATTATAATATGATCCTGAATTAAGGCATATTAAAGCCACCAACTTCTTGCGAGCCTGAATCTTGTGGCCATAAAAGGGGATGATTCCCCTTATGAATTCGCCATGATAAACCCAGGCTTCGGGAGAACATGGGACTTGGGACGATCGGACTTTTTCGATCTGAAACACCGGTGCGATAGCCGGCCTGGTAAACGTTAACAAAAAACGATGGAAAATCACTATTTTTAATGGGAAAACTCACTATAAATGGTGATTTTCAATAGCTATGTAACAAATTACCAGAGGGTAGCCTCCAATGTGTCTTTGAACGAACATGGCTGAGAAATTCCCATCGTTCTCTCTGGAATGGAAGCATCGAAGTCTATCGAAGTATGGGGAGTTTCCCAGGGAGCCAACTACCAGAGGCTATTTCGAAACATACCCAGCCTGGTAAACGTGAACAAAAAACGATGGAAAATCATCATGTTTAATGGGAAAAAAACAACTATTTCTATGGCTAGCTATTCAAGTTCGCAAACTGTAACAGTCATAACCAGATGGTACTACAAATGTAGAGTTGGGGAAATCCAATCCAAGTACGATCAAGAGCAGCAGAAGCCCAATATCCCAATTAGGTCACCTACAAAAGGGTGTGATAGTCAGCAGTTGGAAGGAATCATCTCATGTTTGTGGGTTATTCACCCCATCGAACTGTATATCCGCCAATATCCGCCCTAGATATCCATCGGATAGATCTGCAAGGTGGTGCCCCAGTTTGTTAGGCGATGTTAGGCGACTTGGTCATAACTAGTAACTAGCTTTCATTTAACCGTAAAAATGTGGATTTCATGGGATTTCATGGGATTTTGTTCGCCAAGTTGCTTTACTTCACTAGGCGGACACTCGCGTTTATGGTAGATCTATGTTTCGTCAAAAGCCACCCTGGTACGATACCCCGAGTCATAGTTGGGCTAAGGTATAGCCGGATCTTTATTCTGTTTATTCCCCTATGGTAACAACTGATTTTGACCCATACCCCTAGGGGTTTTTATGTTTTTTTTGCTAAGCAACATGAGTCGCTTGGTACCAAGCTGAGGGGTTCAACTACCCTCTGGGTCATGGGGGGTACCCTAATAGTTGGATGTGTTGTAATGGAAACTCCCAAACAAAAATGATAATATGTGGGGGTTACCCCCATGGGAAACCTCCATATCTGACACTCAACCACATGTCAGGTACCTACCATAAGTTTTTTGGCCTTTTTTAAAGGCCTAAGGGAATTTCCCATTGACCATATCTGACAAAAAACCTCATCTTTGGTTATTCAACCACATCCATTTTTTGAACAACTTTCCACATGTCAAGGCGCCCATGACCAACCCATCATCTGCAGGGAGGAATAGATCACCAACCAACACGGGACCAGCATCGAAGCGATGATATAGGCCACCGCTGAACACCTCAGCCATAATTTTTTCATGGTTGCATCCTACTGAGTAAATGGGTGAAAAAAACAGGTTTCATATGAGGATGGGTCGAGTACTTACTACACCGGCTGTTTTGGGGTACCGTTTGGGTACCAGCTATGGCTTATGAAGCAGTAACTTGATGCACATCAAAGTAAGGGTCATAAACATGTGCATAACCAAGAAAGCATACAAATTCCATATTTTGATCTTAGTTTATAGACCACGTTGATACTTGGTGGTTCATCCCCGAAATCGTGCGTAGCATCACCCCAATTGATCCAGTAGGGTAAGTAGAGTCAGTTGGAAGGTGAGTCCCCACCAAGTTATAACTTAGTTTATAAGACTACTACCTACTTAAACTATACCCATCAACTAGTCAAACTAACCCATGGGGATATAAGTTAGTCTATAAACCCATTAATTTACTAGTGAGTTTATTGGGGATATAAACACATTAACTAGTTCGTTACAACCCCTAGTCAAGCAAACAGTTCACCAAGGCAAATGTGCGTCAACTTAGCGAGTTTTCGTCAATGGTCAACGGAGGCCTCAACTGCCAAGCAGACACCAAAAACCGTCAGATTCATATGGAAAATGCCTCCTGAAATTCATGTTCAAGTATCGTCACTCCAAAAAAGATAGAAAGGTACATCTTTGGGGGGGATGACTATACTTAACTGGCAAAATAGGAAAAACATCTATTTTGATAGTCATTACCAACCAGATCAAAATAGTAAAGATCCTACTTTTTCTATATCTTTTGGGGGATGACTATAATATTCATCTTCCACCCCTTTTTCGCTTTTTCACATGATCCATTGGCCAAGCCCTTGAGATCCTATCCTCGCAGAAAAGTCAAGTTTCTTGTGCGGAAAAACAGCTGGGAGAAATATACGGAACAATCATGGGAACTATGCGAGAGAATAGTTAATCATCATGTTTGATTCAAAGTTTTTCATCAAACCTTTGATCGCCTTTCATCTACCCTCTGGTAAACTAAGATAACTATGGAAAATCACCATTTTTAATGGGTAAATCAACTATAAATGACAATTTTCAATAGCAAGCTGTTAGTTTACCAGAGGGTAAGTTTAGGATTGAAGCAGTTGTGTGTTCCACGGTTCGTGATTTGCGGCAACAAAATGTGATTTATCATCCCAGTAGACCATTCCCGCAATGATTTTGAACAAAACTGCCCCCGGGTAAACAAACATAACTTGCTGGAACATGCGGTAGTTCAATGATTATGTATATATTGCACATATCTACATATATATTTATATAATATGTATATATATATATCGCTATATATAAGGGCACATATAACTACTGTATATTATATTATATTATATTATATCATATTATACTGTATTATATTATATTATATTATATGATATTATATTATATTATGTTATATTGTATCATATTATATTATATTAAATTATATTATATTATAGTATAGTATATGATATTATATTATATCATATTATATTATATATTATATATTATATTATATTATATTATATTATCTTATCTTATCTATATACATAGATATACACATAGATATACATAGATATATAGATATACATAGATATATAGATATATAAATATATATGTAGATATATATATATATAGATATATAGATATACAGAGGATGTTCCCCATATGTGTCCATGTTGTCCCATAGTTTTCCCTTAAAGTACCTATTTTCCCCTGATTTTCCCACGTTTTACCATTCCTTTACCCGAAGCACAAATCCATGGCACGGACCGATGGTGCTGAACTTGTAGCCCGTCCGCCATGCTCCTCCATGGAAGGCAGTAGCCGTGAAGAGTTGCATCGGATTCTGCAAATGATTCTCAGGTCGACCTGGCTTCACAAGTTCTGAGGTGGCTATGACTCAAAACCTTGCAAGGTTTATATCACCTAATTAAACCCCATTAGATATATCATTATATCACCCATAAACCATAGTTATTGGAGCTATAAATCAACTTAGCTATCGACTGGGGTCACCACCTTGTGGTACCATAGGTCCTAATAGGTTTTTCCCAAAATAGCTGGCGAATGACAGTTTCACCCAAAGATTTTTTAATAATCGGTTTTGAGCCATCACCAAGTCCTCATCGTCAGCGGGGCTTGTGCAATAAAAAAGCAACAAATCATACCCTCTGGGAAACTAACGACAGCTATGGAAGCCTCATGGTTGATATTATTTGATTTACCGAACATGGTGATTTTCCAGTTCGCTATGTTAGGTTGCTGACTGGTAACACAGCAACCCACTCTTCGCCACAGTGCTTCCGGTCAAACAATGGTGGTAATTACTCTAAACTCCGAGGATCACTGTGTTTTGGGACTCATTTTGGGGGCAAAGCCATTAAAAATGATGAGCCACGCGTTCTTTCGGACTGGACAGGGCTGGAAGAAACTCCACCAAGCTACCCGCACTCAATGGATTTCTCAAATCATTCACCAAAAGTCCCAGCATCACGGCGTTGGAGGTTTCTCCTCACGTTGAGTCAACTGGATGCGAAAGGGGCGGTTCAGTACAGGATGGGGCCCCCGTTCGATAGCGTTCAGTTGCCTGATAAGTGGCTTAACTATGGTTTATCCTAGATAAAACTATAGATAACTATGGTTAATGGGGTTTATAAACCAGCAAACATCACTGGGGGGCCCTGTACACATCAACAGACATCGACCTGGGTCGCAGCGAGTTCAGTGTGTGTTTTTTGAATGCACAGCGCAAAACACAGGATCGACATTGAAAAACATAACCCTTATCCATAAAAATGGGTGTTGTATTTATTTTGCAGCACAATAGAGCTTTGGGGCGGCGTCCCAAATTCTCTGCTTCACTCTTTCGAAACTAATCGGCTCCTTGGAAAACTTCCATGGGTTTGAAGTGATGCATGCCTGAAGCACAGCACTGCACAATGTCGCCGGCATACGTACCACAAACTGCGAAAGGGAGCTTCCTAAAGGTTGGGTCGGGGTGATGTTCTTCCAGATTCCTCACACACTGACAGCTGTGGCATTTTGATATGGCTTTGAACGCCAACAATGTTGCTCCCAGCGCCGTGTTCCCTGTTACAAACAAGTTGTTGTTGCATCAGTCAATGTGTTTCTGGATTTGACTGCGGCTACAGCGACCAAAAATTCGGCGTGAAAATGTGATTGTCTATTGGCCGCTGCCTGAACGATTCACCTATTTGTATATATGTGCGTACGTATAATAAGATAAACACATAAAAACATGCATGAAATCCCAAATATGCAAAAATGATTAAAAATGTATATGTGTTGTAGAATCCACATGGCAACCCCAGACTAGATAGAACAATTGGAGATCTTGAAATCTTGGAGGAAACACCAATGAAATCACCATATAACCCACCATGAAAAATCACCATTAACTCACCATTGAACCACCGTGTTCCTTCATAAAATCATCATGTTCCCGAGTAAAATCACCAATTTCCCCAATAAAATCACCCTTTTCCTTCATAAAATCATCATTTTCCCCAGTGGAATCACCATTTTCACCAGTAAAATCACCCTTTTCCTTCATAAAATCATCATTTTCCTTGGAAAATTCACCCTTTTCCCAAGTAAAATCACCATTTTCCGTAGAAAAATCATCATTTTCACCAGTGAATCGCACCTTTGTAGGCCAACGCAAAGGACTTGTTGGACACCACGCTGGCCGTGGCCGTGGCCGGCGCCACATTGGAGGACACCTTGGAGCCTTTGGAACGGCTGAGGATGGCCCTCCAGTGCTGTAGACCTGGCCGCAGAGGTTTCGGAGGTTTTGGGCCTCAAAACTGAGGATAAAACTGAGGATAAAACTTAGTAATATTCAGTTGGATATTATAAAGTGGGT
This sequence comes from Cladocopium goreaui, assembly GCA_947184155.2. Taxonomy (NCBI): domain Eukaryota; class Dinophyceae; order Suessiales; family Symbiodiniaceae; genus Cladocopium; species Cladocopium goreaui. Next base: position 575,666 of record CAMXCT020002201.1, read on the forward strand.
TTCAATAAAACTGGGGATATTGGGCCTCCCAATGGCAACAGAACTGGGGATGTTTATTGATGTTTTCATGTTTTTTTAGCTGAAATCCCAGTGTTTTTTTTTCTCTCGAAATGAAGATTGAAGCAAAAATAGGGATTTCAGTTGGGTAAAAGAACCTACGGGAATAATGGGATGGATAATCAAGAACCATCATTTTACCATCATTTAACCATCATTTAACCATTCATGTCTGGTCATTTGAAGGATAAAACTTAGTAATATTCAGTTGGATATTATAAAGTGGGTTTCAATAAAACTGGGGATATTGGGCCTCCCAATGGCAACAGAACTGGGGATGTTTATTGATGTTTTCATGTTTTTTTAGCTGAAATCCCAGTGTTTTTTTTCTCTCAAAATGAAGATTGAAGCAAAAATAGGGAGTTCAGTTGGGTAAAAGAACCTACGGGAATGAATGGATAATCAACGGTCAAATATCCTTCGGTTTATAAGCAACTAAAAATAGGAAAATAATTTCAGAAAAAACTGTTCAACCTAATTGGATGTCACCAAGAAAAAGATGATTTTTACCAATAACAAGCGGGATTCAAGCAATCAACATGGTAGGATATATTTAGATAAATCACCGTTGAGAATAATGGACAAGTAGTAAATGGTAAACTAATCTAGGATTTTCAGTAATTTAATTTGGATGAATCACCAACCATTGGTAAAATAACCTTTGGCTTATAATGGTATAAATCATGGGTGTCAAACCCATCAGCTTATATCTATATAGAGGCACAAGGTGGTTGATCAGTGATGTTTCTTGGCTTATAAACCATCATGAGTACTAGTTCGATAGATGTAAGATATATCTGGGTAAACTATAATATTTCACTAGCCTGAATTAAGGCCATGTTGTGAGGATTCCCCTAACTAACCATGATTATAGTATCATAAACCCTAGTTGCTAGATTTACCATCTGGTTATTTAACATAACCATGGAAAATCATCATTTTTAATAGGTAAACCATCTATAGATGGGCCATCCCATGGCTATCTTAGTCATAACCAGAGGGTATCTTCACCAACTTCGAGTTGAACTTCTTCAAGCAGAATGAGATGAGGATGTCGGGATGTCGCCAAAAAATCTGGATTTCACCAAGGAAAAGAAAGGATTCTCACGCCATAAAAATGCTGGGTTCTTTCACCCAGGATCTGACCAACAATTTCTGAGGATCGCTGAAAACCAATCCGCTTCGGGGGTGGGATCACTAGGTAGACAAGTGCACCAGTGGGATGAAGTTCTTGCCGATGGATCAGAAAAGGGGAAGTTCACCAAGAAATGTGGATGATTAATATGTTTCTTTTGGAATCTTTAGATGGGCAATGAAACATATAATTCAAAAAAAAAACATATATCATCTACATCTTAGGGATTGATTAATGTTTTTTTTTTTGGAATCTTTTTGAAACAGAATGAAACAATGAAGTGGGTCTAGAAACAAGATGTTAAAAATTGATGAGGATACCTGAAATCTAATGGGATGTAACCAACTAGAGGTATATACGTATAACCAACGTTAAACAACTGCAAACAATGGAAAATAAAACAACCAAAACATAATTAAATCATACATCCAAGCTGGAACTGCCAAAAACTCACCGAAACGTTCAGTCATTTGGGGATGATTCCACTTAGCCATCATCGCAGTGAGGCAGCTGAAATGAGCAAGAATGGGGAGCATCGGTCGAAAGCGGTGAGGTTCCCCCAAATAGGGATGTTTCATGATGTTTACTTCACAACATAATCGATGTTAACATACCAACAAATGTGGATGATATAACAAAAATATATCAACAAACTTGGATGATATGAACATGTTGGACTAAATTATGGTAACCCAAAATCGATATCTAACATTATCTAGCCAACATAAGTGAAATATGGGAACAGGGAGGCAAATCAACTGGGAAGGCCAACCATAATTTACAACAAATTTGGTTGGTTCGCCTGGAAACCCTGAAAAGGAAACAGCTGAAATATGCGAAGAAGGCCGACATGAAAAAAATTCAAACTAATTGGGGAAATAAAAAATAATAGTTGAATAAATAAATACATGCATTTATATATTTACACATTTATGTATGTATATATATATATGGGCTGTGGCGGTGGAAAAACGTGTCCAAAACACCTGCGGGCGTTTGAAAAAAAATGCCATCTATAAAGGGCGGTAACTGGGCAAATCATCTGTATTCGGGCGGTTAATGTTGCAAGATTGGATATGGGATAAACCAATCACAGCGCTAATATTGGAATACGGGAAAAGGGAGAAACATGTCAGGCCACCAAAACCCCCATTTTTGACCAACGCCCATACCACCATCAATGCGTGGGAGTGGTTAAACCCACAAAATGCGGCCTTAGGGTTTATTTAAAAGGGAAGATGCCAACCTTGATGTCGTCCCTGAAACAAAACTTGTTTCCCATGCCTCCACTTGCCCCCTGCCCCGCAGATTTCGCCACGCCACGCTTTGCCAAGCAATAATTGGGCCCTTGCTCTTTGACCTCAGTCCAGCTCGGGCACTTAGAAGTAAGCAAAAAAAATATGGCTCTCGCTATTTTGCACTGCAGGGGCCATGTTGCGGCATCACCCATTCTGGGCGCGTCTAAGAATACCGCCTGCCCTGTGAATCGCGATTCCTAGCTGTAAAAATGACTAATGAATCGCTTCCCCTCATATTTACGCGCCTCCTAGAAACAATGGTTTAGTAAGGAAATTCCACACAATTAGGGCCATATAATGGGATGTTTAATATTAGGGGATGGGATTCACCCGTAGAGTTGGAGGCACAATTTTTTCAATCACTTTCAAACATGCCCATTTACATGTAATGTTGGTAAAACAATTGCAGGCCATCCCCTAGAACACCAATTTTGTAGGTGGTATAAACCATTCCCACATAGATGGTTTATAACATTCTTTTATCCACATGTAGACCCACTTATCTCCCGCCTGGTGCCCTAACCTCTCGTTAGGTCGCGGCTCCCACAGCGAACACATCACGGCCAGACACCGTCGGTGGAAACGTTGAAGCTCCACAGTTTTAGCGGCAAATACGTAACGTATAGCTGCAAAATCGGGAAAAAAAACACATGCAAAGTCGAAGGAACATATGACATAATGTCCGGGTGCTATGTTTGGAGGGGTTTTATTAATAGCACGTCAACATTACTGTTTTCCAAATATGTTTCGTAGCAACACTTTGGAGCACCTGGGATTTCATATGGCATTTAGGCCTCGATTTTGATGTTGCATGGTGTGCGAAATGTCACCCATACACCGGGTGTGCCTGGCCTGGGTTGTTGTTTGTTTCGTGCCTCTGGTTTGACTTTCTGGCGTTAAAATCGAGTGCATCTGATGTGATTTTTCTGGCGCTAAACTGTGGTACCTCTAATTTGATCTTCTGATGCAAATTCTCGCAAAATTTCAATCCTGGTGCCACATTTATGTGATTTTATGGTGCCGCATAAAGAGTGCCACATTTATGGCTCCAAAAGCGCCCTTGGAAAAGGCCTGGTTTGGGCATTTTTTTCTGCCTTAGTGCGCGCATGCCCCATAAAAAGCAAGAGTGTCAGACTTGGATGGTGTGTTTCTCAAATTTTCCCAGGTTTCCTGGAGATTTTCCCTCAAATTCTGGAACTCCCAGAGCGCGTCGTTTTTGGTGCCATGAGTGCCATAGCACCCAGCGATTATCATACCATCCCATGAAATAATATCGGGTATGCCGTGGCTCATTTTATCCCTCATAATCCGCAGCTCGTTTTTGGCTCCCTGGGGAAATCAGGGGATTTTTCCCTCATTTATAGTGGTTTAATGGGATTATAATGGGGATTTTTCCCTCATTTATAGTGGTTTAATGGGATTATAATGGGGATTTTTCCCTCATTTATAGTGGTTTAATGGGATTATAATGGGATTATAATAGGGTTTAATGGGATATACTATTCCAGAGCTATTCTGAATGGTTCCTGAAAGGCGTCAGTGGTAGTAAACGGATACTCATCCCAGGTCACAATGTACTTCTAGGCGAGACCCAGTTATAACTTGGTTTATAAAGCCATTGCTCATAGTTATACATCCCCTAATTATAGTCAACTATAGTTAACAACATCCCCTAACCTATTAGGTATACATCCCAAGGATAACGGTTATGGGTCAAGTTACCCTAGGTGTCCTAGGTGTCCTAGGTGCCCTTGGCTGGTCTAGCTGGTCTAGCTGGATGTTAGTCTCCCAGCTATGGTAATCATAGGTTTTGACCCATTCCCATGAGATGGTACCCTCTGGTAAACATACAAAAAAACTATGGAAAATCACCATGTTTAATGGGAAAAAAATAATCACTATAAATTTTATGATCAATTTTCCATAGCTATTTGTATGCTTACCAGAGGGTAAACCAAATGGCCCACCAAAAGTCACCATTTTGATGGGTGGTTTATGGCAGCCATCCCCAAATGGTAGGTTTATGGCAGCGTTGCCCACATGAATTTAGAACTTGCATCTTGAATCAACAAGCCAAAGGTCTAATTACCAGACCCGGCTCTTGCCAATGAGTGTTCATTTTCTGGTTCTCATTTTCATTGTTCTGTTTCATAGAAGAAACGTGTTGCAACTGATACAGGGCAGGGTCAGAATCTGAAGCTTTGCCACATTCATATCCCTGGGTAATCGTAGATTCCCGTTTGTGTATGCTTCCCTCATCTATAAATGGCTGAACTGTGGGTACTGACCGGCTATCTTCCTTAAGATGCCGAAGACGGCGCTTCCAAAATCTCCAGCTTTTGAGACCAGCACTCTGGTGGAAATTAATGAGTTACTGGTTGGTGGTATACCTACCCCTCTGAAAAATATGAGTTCGTCAGTTGGGATGATGAAATTCCCAACTTGTTTACGGAAAGTCATAAAATTCCATGGTTCCAAACCACCAACCAGGTTATTGTTTTACCAACGTTACCCTCTGGTAAACATACAAAAAACGATGGAAAATCACCATGCTATCAATGGGTAAATCCACTAATATATTAATTAATCACCATGTTTAATAGGTAAACCATCTATAAATGGGACATCTATACCATGGCTGTGTTAAATAACCAGAGGCTAATTGTTCTCATCATGAATCACCATGAATCTTCCAAGACTCCTGGTGGGTTCCATCCATTTTTCCAGAAAATGACGCAGAAAATGGGCCATTTCCAGCATGGACAAACTTCTGGGCTGTGAATTGCTGTGGGTCAAGAAGTGGAATGCTTCAACAGAAAAGTAAACATAGGAGGTTTCATGAAATGGAGGTACCCCCCAAATCATACATTTTTGTGTGGGATTTGGGGATTCCACATTTATGGAAACCCGCATTTGTAAAAAATGACAAAAGAAACTGCTTGTGCTTAGACCTTTGGCCCAGAGTGGACCTGCCAGTTGGGCCGAGAAAGATACAGGATGGGGCCCCCAAGATAGCTAAGGTGCCTTATAAATGGCTGAATTCTATGGTTTAAGGTAGATGTAATGAACTAGTACTCCTGGGGATTATAATGGTTTATAAACCAACTTATAACTGGGGGGCCCCATTGGCCCATCCTGTAGAAACCTGGGAATTCTATGGGAAACATCATGTAGATCAAGCCAGGTGACTGTTACAGTTCGCCATGGGAAATAGCCATGGCCCTAATCGAAATAGATGGTAAACACCGTTTACGGTTTACCGTTCGTAAAAATGCTGGATCTTTCCATGGCGAACTGCAACAGTCATAACCAGATGGTAATGATGAACAATCCCATGTGAAAAATTGCTAAGATCGAGCCCCAAGGGCTCCAAGTGGCTTGCTTGAATCCCAAAAACCATGGCTGAAACCCACTCTGCCGTTTTCAACATGTCAACCTTAGCGTATCAGTGGTCAGTTGGTTTGTTTTCACAAAAAAAAAACAAGGACTACTTATATTAGTTGAGAAATATTGTTAAACCAGCTTACTGTGCCTATCTTAACAGCTTCAAATGGACGGCGTTGAACGGACCAAATATGACAAGTTTGCACCGATAGTAGTTGAAAGTACCTACAGGATGGGACCCCAGTTCCTTCGCTGACTTGGTGAACATAACTATAATACCAATAGAATGGTGTATGATACGCACATATCATAATTAATTATGTTGTCATTATATTTAGATACTAATCATATTGGTATTATCATATTTAGATATAGTTGGTATACAAAAATCATATTCGGGATGATTTATTCCAAGAAACGCCTAAGCTTTGGGGGGCCCCATCCTGTAGCGGCCATCTAAAGCCGAACTGGTTTCTCGGTCACAGTTCACTGGGGGTGGAATCAGCACGGCTGAGACTCTCTGGTAAACAGCCACAGAACGAACTGGAAAGATCCACCATGCTATTCATGGGAAAATCCACAAACTAACTAACTAAATAGCCATGTGAACAATAGCTATGTAACAGTCATTACCAGAGGGTATTTTTTTTGGGAAATTTAAGGATTTTTAAGAGCAAAATCACCATTTTCCCCAGCAAAATCGCCATTCATCCAATCCCCACCAGGTGAGATCCAGAGAAACCACTCGGTGAACTCTGCAGAAAAACTTCTAGCTATCAACGGCCCACATACTAACATATCATATTTAAGTTGGTTATCCCACATGTATATATATATATATATGTAAATATATATGTATATAGCAATTATATTCCTATGATACCTATGATTTTCCATGAAGTTTGGTTGGTGGATCCCATATTCAAAGCACATTGAAATTGCCACCTTTTGATGTACTCCGATCGCTCCATGACCGTCGTCCAAGGTGCAATCGCATCCACCACCGGCAGAGACGAGGATTGGTCCTCCTCTCAACGCGACGCGGCATGACCGACGAACCCCGGAAGTCAGGTCAGGTTGCTTCTTTAAGGGGTAGAACTATGGTAAAACCCCAAAAATTGGGAAAGTTGGGATGAAAATAACAAAAACTGTAATTAGCCCTTTTGTTCACATCAAAATAGCTGGTATAGCTGGATGTTCATCATGTATGAATTGGTATTGATCCATAGCCATACCCCTAGAACTATCGTTATATATCCACAAAAAGTTCACTGGAACTGCACTTCGCAAGTTGATCAGGGATAGGGGAATTCACCATGAGAATTGGAGCTAAAAAACCACCCAAGATAGGATAGGGATTCAAAACGAGGAAAGTTTTCCGGAGAAGACCCCACCCATAAATTGCTTTGAATGGGGAATTACCCTCTACAAAAATTTAACACAGCTATGGAAAATAACCCGTCTATGTGTGTATTATATATAGTTATATTATCAAAGGAAGTTTAGGGGGAGAAACTTCCGTGTTACGGACTTTTAGAATGTCAGGGAAAGAGTTAGTCAAAGAAAGAGTTAGCAAAGAAAGAGTTCGTCAGGGAAAGAGTTAGTCAAAGAAAGAGTTAGTCAAAAAGAGTTAGTCAAAGAAAGAGTTAGTGAGGGAAAGAGTTAGTCAAAGAAAGAGTTAGCAAAGAAACAGTTAGTCAGGGAAAGAGTTTGTCAAAGAAAGAGTTAGTGAGGGAAAGAGTTAGTCAAAGAAAGAGTTAGTCAAAGAAACAGTTAGTCAGGGAAAGAGTTAGTCAAAGAAAGAGTTAGTGAGGGAAAGAGTTAGTCAAAGAAAGAGTTAGTGAGGGAAAGAGTTAGTCAAAGAAAGAGTTAGTGAGGGAAAGAGTTAGTCAAAGAAAGAGTTAGTGAGGGAAAGAGTTAGTCAAAGAAAGAGTTAGCAAAGAAACAGTTAGTCAGGGAAAGAGTTAGTCAAAGAAAGAGTTGGTCAGTCAAAGAAACAGTTAGTAGTCAAAGAAAGAGTTCGTCAGGGAAAGAGTTAGTCAAAGAAAGAGTTAGTCAAAGAAAGAGTTAGTCAGGGAAAGAGTTAGTCAAAGAAAGAGTTAGTGAGGGAAAGAGTTAGTCAAAGAAAGAGAGTAGTCAAAGAAAGAGTTAGTCAGGGAAAGAGTTAGTCAAAGAAAGAGTTAGTGAGGGAAAGAGTTAGTCAAAGAAAGAGTTAGTGAGGGAAAGAGTCAGTCAAAGAAAGAGTTAGTGAGGGAAAGAGTAGTCAAAGAAAGAGTTAGTCAGGATATATGAGGTAGTCAAAGAAAGAGTTAGCAAAGAAACAAGTTAGTCAAAGAAAGAGTTAGTGAGGAAAAGAGTTAGTCACAGAAAGAGTTAGCAAAGAAATTGTTCCCTCACTGTAAATGGGATTGCAAGTGGTGCTGGTGGATGAGTTGCCGATGGAGTTTTGAAGGAAGTCTCGCACGAAATGCGTTTTTGAGAGATAGCAGATGCACGAAACCCTGTGTTTTTCCATACAAAGTGCGTGGTCTCGTGTGTGGTCGGATCATGGGCGGATCGGTCTCGGACCATGGTCGGATCGGTTCCGCATTGTAAATGGGGTTTCAAGTGTTTTTCGTGCATGCACGGTCGACAGAATTCCATTGTGATTTGCAACTGTAGGATCGTTCCTGCAATGTAAATGGGATTGCAAGTGGTGCTGGTGGATGAGTTGCCGATGGAGTTTTGAAGGAAGTCTCGCACGAAATGCGTTTTTGAGAGATAGCAGATGCACGAAACCCTGTGTTTTTCCATACAAAGTGCGTCCCCGAACGTCGATGATCTACCTCTGCGGTGCGACGGGTGCGAGACGGTCTCGTGTGTGGTCGGATCATGGGCGGATCGGTCTCGGACCATGGTCGGATCGGTTCCGCATTGTAAATGGGGTTTCAAGTGTTTTTCGTGCATGCGCGGTCGACAGAATTCCATTGTGATTTGCGACTGTAGGATCGTTCCCGCAATGTAAATGGGATTGCAAGTGGTGCTGGTGGATGAGTTGCCGATGGAGTTTTGAAGGAAGTCTCGCGCGAAATGCGTTTTTGGCGCTAGTGATTTTCCTTCTAAAAATCATTTTCAAAAGTGCTTCAAAATCGTCTTTTTTTCGCTCTGGCGTCGAGATCCGGTTTTGGAGCTACAATTTCCGACGCCGTTGCGCGTAGTTCTATATTGTGTTTTGCAACTCAGTCTGCGCAGATCGCATTGTAATGGCTGCGTCAAGGTTGCTTCATGCTGTGGCTGCATGCGTAATACTATTGTCTTTTGCAGCTGGACTTCGTAAATCGTATTGGAGTGGCTGCATGAAGGCTGCGACAGTGATTTGGCAGCAGATTTTCTTCATTTTGGCGCTAGTGATTTTCCTTCTAAAAATCTTTTTAAAAAGTGCTTCAAAATCGTCTTTTTTTCGCTCTGGCGTCGAGATCCGGTTTTGGAGCTACAATTTCCGACGCCATTGCGCGTAGTTCTCTTGTGTTTTGCAACTCAGTCTCCGCAGATCGCATTGGAATGGCTGCGTCAAGGAGTTTTGAAGGAAGTCTCGCACGAAATGCGTTTTTGGCGCTAGTGATTTTCCTTCTAAAAATCCTTTTAAAAAGTGCTTCAAAATCGTCTTTTTTTCGCTGTGGCGTCGAGATCCGGTTTTGGAGCTACAATTTCCGACGCCGTTGCGCGTAGTTCTATTGTGTTTTGCAACTCAGTCTCCGCAGATCGCATTGTAATGGCTGTGTCAAGGTTGCTTCATGCTTTGGCTGCATGCGTAATACGATTGTCTTTTGCAGCTGGACTTCGTAAATCGTATTGGAGTGGCTGCATGAAGGCTGCGACAGTGATTTGTCAGCAGATTTTCTCCATTTTGGCGCTAGTGATTTTCCTTCTAAAAATCTTTTTAAAAAGTGCTTCAAAATCGTCTTTTTTTCGCCCTGGCGTCGAGATCCGGTTTTGGAGCTACAATTTCCGATGCCATTGCGCGTAGTTCTCTTGTGTTTTGCAACTCAGTCTCCGCAGATCGCATTGGAATGGCTGCGTCAAGGTTGCTTCTTGCTTTGGCTGCATGCGTAATGTCTTTTGCAGCTGGATCTCGTACATCGTCTTGGACTGGCTGCATGAAGGCTGCGAAGCAAATTTGTTAGCAGATTTTCTCCATTTTGGCACTAGTGTTTTTTTGTTGCACGTAGGTTTAGAGCAGTGTGAAGTGTGGGGCGTGAAGAGTGCAGTGTGAAGTGTGAAATGTGAAGGAAGCAGTGGGAAGTGAGAAGTGTGAAGTGTGGAGTGTGAAGTTTAAGTTTGGAGTGCGAAGCGCGCAGTGTGAAGTGTGAAGTGTGAAGTGTGAGGTTTGGAGTGTGAAGCAAGCAGTGGGAAGTGAGAAGTGTGAAGTGTGGACTGTGAAGTGCGAAGTGTGAAGTGTGAAGTGTGGAGTGTGAAGTTTCAAGTTTGGAGTTGAAAGAGTGCAGTGTGAAGTGTGAAGTGTGGAGTGTGAAGACTTTGCTTCGTCTCTCGCTGAAAAAATCAAACGGTTGTCGAGGGAAGGACACGGTCGGGACAGGGTGTCTTTGAACTATAGGTCATTTATGTTTGGGAAACTTCCGCCGCCGGCTTGCCCGGGTCTATGTTATATGATAAAAGATGATAAAAGGTGCTGAATTACCTGTTAAACATGGCGATTTTCCATGGCAAGCTGTTAAATAACCAGAGGTCAACAAGAATGAAGCTATGAACCCCACCATTTTCGGTGACTTCTTTGGAAGATATCGTGGGATCACCTCTCCCAAGATGAACTGTTGCTGTTTTTTTTGGTGGTTTAATGCTGACCATCTGCCTACCCGGCATCAAAGATGGCGATGGAACATAAATCGATGATTTTCCGCCATTTTGGATGGAAATTGCCCAGCTTGCCATGTCTGAAAAAAGAGGCCTATTGTGACCATAACTGGGGGGTCTCCTTGGTTGAAAAACTCCATGAAAGTCATGGGAATGTTGGAATCACGGATCTCCCAATGGTTGGGATATCATGATCTCACCCATTAAAAATATCCTGAAATCGTGGGATATAGATGGTTACTGTAAAAATGGCCCATAGAAATAGATGGTTTACCTGGGTCTACCGTTCTTAAAAATGGTGATTTTCCATGGCTATGTTAGTCATAACCAGATGGTAATTGAAGTTTTAAAAATCTTACTTGTGCTAAACGTAGGGAACTTTCGGGAATGATCCACAATAATAACTATCAATTTCATCCCAGCAACCCCATTCCCAACCCATCCAGCAACCCATCCAGCAACCCTACGTAAGTTTAGCACCAGTAAGTGTACTCTCTGGTTTCATGGCTGGAACATCCCCAAACTACTGGAGGTTTTGTTGGGATGATCCAAGTCTTAAACTGATAAAACCCAGCCAGCTTTGTGACTACACAGTATATCTATGGCCAGCAATTGATCAACAACAATTACTTACTGGTGCTAAACTTACGTAGGCTTGCTGGATGGGTTGGGAATGGGGTTGCTGGGATAATGACATGAAACTAGTGATGAAGTGGGATCATTCCCGAAAATTCCCCTCTAAGTACCAGTAAGATTACCCTCTGGTAAACTAACATAGCTATTGAAAATGGCCATTTATAGTGAGTTTTCCCATTAAAAATTGTGATTTTCCATTGCTATGTTAGTTCACCAGTAAGATTAAATGCCCATGATGTTTTCCGTGGTTCATCCCACCAAATCCGATGACTTGACTTTCCCAGCTCTGTTTGCCTCTATTTATATTCGTGATTCTCATATAAAACCTACCGTTTTCCTATGGTTTTTCCCAAATGTTCCCATATCTGGTTGGTGGTTGACCTACCCCCCTGAAAAATCATGGAGTTCGTCAATGTGGGATTATCCCATATATGAAATGGAAAATAAAAGCCATGTTTGAAACCAACAACCAGATAATATAGCTGGTTAATGAATGATTTCAGAGCATACTAGGTAACTTGACCCATCCCCATGTTTACTGAATGGTTTCAATGCCTATTTCTTTCCCATATGTTCCCATATTTCCTATGGTTGATTTAAACCCACATAACCATTAAATCACCATATCTTATAACAATTAAACCCACATTTCTTATGGTTGTCCTATTGGGTGTCCCATCTTTTCCGGGCATTCCCCAGAGACATTTCACCTTGATGCGATTGGGCGCCAGGCCCATCTTGGCAAACTTCATGACAGCTGATAGCATCGCTTGCCACGCGGGAGCTTTACCTATGGTGTGGCCAGGAATTCTGGCGACCGGTGGACATTTCGGGATTATGGATTGGATGGATTTTTGGGGATCGAAAAAATAGGGATATGATCTTTCATTTTTAGATATGTTTGTATAGTTTTGCTACCCTCTGGTAAACATACAAAAAGCTATTGAATAGCTGGCCCATTGATAGTTGATTTACCTATTAATAGCATGGTGGATCTTTCCCATAGTTTGTTGTATGTTTACCAGAGGGTATGTTTTTTTGGGAATGTTGATGAACGTTTTCACGTTTTTGTTCAATGGGATTTCTTAGGATTCACCCATGGGAAGATGGTGGTTTACCGTTGAATGACCCATGGTGCCATGGTAAAAAAATCCCTCACACTCAACGGACTCAACGGGGAATGTTCCAGCGAACCATGTTTGATTAGCGGTGTAAACAGCTTGGGCGCCAACACAGGTTGCTGGGAATAATTTTTGTACTACGGTGGATGGAAGAAATCCTGCACCAGTTGATAGGTGGTTTATCCCATTATTCATAGGGTTTCAACCATCCAAGGTGATGCAGGATTTCTTCCATCCACAGTATGTTACGCTTGAACTGTTTTGTATTTAAGTTGGGTCGTACTCAAATTGGGTTAGTTTGGGTTATACCTAAGTTGGGCGGTACTTTGTTGGAATTCGTTCCACCTTTCCACCCAGTACTGGCGGATACTGTCCTTAGGAATTCCATAGAAAAAGCATTGGAACAACTGTGTTTTCTGTTGGTGCCTCCAGCAAAGCCACAAAAGAAAAAAAAACGTGACTCATTGATCAAAGGATTGATTCTTTTTTGAGAAAACTTAAAAATTTAACGATGGCTCGGCTAAGGGAAATCGTCACCGGAAACCATGGTGCTGTTCCCATCCTTTTACTCGATTTTAGGCATCCCTGGTGTTCAAGTCGTCCGGCTTTTCGTTCATGGAGATACAATGGGGATACAATGGATCTCCATGATACAACCGAGATATGAATAGGATAAAGTGGTGATACCAATGGGGATATTCATGGGAATATTACTGGAGTAATACTATATGGGGTGATTATATAATATTATATATATCATGAATATTTTGGCATAGTACTAATGATCCCTTCATAATATAGTACTACTGGAGTCATGGTGATACTTGAGGCCGGGGGTGGATGACGAAAGCTAGCGGGGTAGGAGAAAGAAGGAAGGGAAGAGGTGAGTTGCGGAGGGACTGTCATCATCGTGTCGCGGCATGGTTCGTCCCAACGAGGATGCAACAATGATATATGATATATGATATATAACAATGATATATATGGGGGAGGGGGCAGGGGGGGCCCTTTCGCGTGAAAAATCACGTGATGTCCTTGGGGAGCCCCGGAATACTTGCTAAAGCAAGAAGACTCTAGCGAGCTGACGCTAGCTTTCGTGATAATGCCAATAATTGCCAATAATGATAAAATGTAATTGAATAACAATGATGACGACGACGATGACGATGACGATGACGATGACGATGATGATGATGATGATGAATGATGAATGATGAATGATGAATGATGAACGATAAACGATGAATGATGAATGATGATGATGATGATGATGACGATGACGATGACGATGACGAGGACGAGGACGAGGACGAGGACGATGATGATGATGATGATGATGATGATGATGATGATGATGACGATGACGACGAGGACGATGGCGAGGACGATGGCGAGGACGATGATGATGATGATGATGATGATGACGATGACGATGAAGAGGACGATGATGATGATGATGATGATGATGATGATGATGGTGGTGGTGATGGTGGTGGTGGTGGTGGTGGTGGTGGTGGTGGAATACTTGCTAAAGCAAGAAGACTCCAGCTAGCTGACGCTAGCTTTCGTGACTAATGGGATCTTAAAAAACCCTCCATAAGTGCTTCATTCTGGAAGTTCTATCCACGTCCGTGGCGTCTAACCTGATCTAAGTGCATCATGCACGTACCGGGGGTGCAATTGAGGTTACAAATGACAAAAAAAACATGGTTTTACACCCAAATAAGCTGGGATATAATCCCTATGACTATTTGAAATCTATTCACATAATTCCACTTATGACTGGAACTGGACTTTCAAGTAGCTTCTCTGTCTTAAGTTTGCTGTTCGTGTGGCTATGGCTCAAGAAAGTGTACCTGGTACCTGAAATTGCATTCTTCGGATCTTAAAATGACCTTGCCATGAACCGTCAACCTACCAGGAATTGGTGGAAAGACTTTAGAGTCCATCACCCAAACACATGTAATGATATGTCCATTCCAATTGGGTGAAACATCATGTTCCCTATTAGAAGTGGCTTAAATCCTAGGCTTCGTATATTAACCACAGCCACAATACCTGGGTCCCTGAGTCCCTGGGTTCTGCATCCAATAAAACAAGCCACGCAGGTTGTCCTGTGCCGCTTGCTTGGAACTTGCAGTGCACACATGCGCATCGGTGGGCGTGCAGAGGTATGCAATCACCGGCTTCTCCTGAAGGGCTGTGGTTTGCAGGGAACTATACCATAGCAAGGTGTTGGCCCACGAATGACTGATAAGTTGCTTTTCATAACTTACTGGTGCGTTTTACGCAGGGAATTTTCGAAAATGATCCCACTAAATCACTAGTTAGTTTCATAATCATCCCAGCAACCCCCAGCAACCCATCCAGCAACCCTACGTAAGTTTAGCACCAGTAAGTAAAGCTTGGGTCTATACCAACTGAGGTAAAAATTGGACACTGAATCCCTGGCGCAACTTTCTCGGATCCGGAGTTCGCATCGGATCCCTCTGCGATTTGAGCGGAGGCCATGGATGGTTTTTTTGGCCATGAAGATGGGAGATACATGGAGAATACATGGAGAATACCCTCTGGTAAACTTTCACATAACTATGGAAAATCACCATGTTGTGTGGGTAAATCAACTATTTCTATGGCAAGCTATTCAATAGCTATTTTGACATAACCAGAGGGTACAAAGCTGATGGCGAAGATGAAGAAACTGGCAATCCATGGTGAAAATCCATAGAAATACGTTCGAAATTTCAGACCATTGGAGGCGACCTAAGGCTGCTTGAAATCTTGGGGTCACACCATCGGCCCTTGATTCTGATGTGAAAAAAAAACAGGGCAGGAATTGGATGATCTGATATGATCTGGTTGGTGGCTAAAAATCACCATGCTATTAATAGGTAAATCAACGAACTAAATGGGCCAGCTATTCAATAGCTATGTAACAAATTACCAGAGGGTATCTGGTTGGTGGTTGAGCCTACCCCTCTGAAAAATATGACAGTCAGTTGGAGTTGCTATTCCCAACTGAATTGAAAAATAAAATTCATGTTCCAAACCACCAACCAGTGATTCAACGATATATTCAATGATTCGCTGAAAGTCTGGGAAGGTTGCCACGAGAAAATTCCCAAGAGGCAGATGTGTGATTTGATGGGCCAGAAATCATATGTTCCCCAACCTGAAATTACCCTCTGTCATCAGCTTCTTCCTAATGGTGACCACCTAACTCCACCTAACTCCACCCCCTCTGATGGAACAGACCCGGTTCCACGATGGAGGTCACAGGATTGGATGAGAAACATCGCAGGAAAGACCCAAAGAAAATGGGTGGTAAAATCAATAGGGTGGCATGACGCGGGTTTTTTTTCCGAATGCGTAGCAAGGGTTCCCGTTTCACTCTGGGGGTCTGGGGGTTGAGGGTGTGTTCGCTCGACGTTGCGTTTGTGGTCGCAACCGTTCGCAACCGTTCGCAACCGTTCGCAACCGTCCGCAACCGTCCGCAACCGTTCGCGCGAGGACCGTATGGCCGTGCCTATGGGAAGTTCTGCAGGAGGGGTCATTTTTGGAGGTTTCCAACGTTTCGTCGCTTCGTTTCGCGTGGCAGGCGTGGCACTTCGTGACATTCAGAGGTGTTTTGTAACGTGTCGAAAGTCGTTTTGTGTTGCAGGCGCAATACTTTTGCGACGTGTTCAGAAGATGTGTTGCAGTTTTCGTGGCAGGCGCAGCACTTTGGATGTGTCCATCGTGATTTTTCGTGGCAGGTGCAGCACTTTAGACGTGTCGTGTTGCGTGTTTTTTGTAAATCGCATTGGCAGGGCTGCGTCAAGTGGCGACAAAGTGCAAATTCCGTGGCAGGCGTGGCATTTTGTGCGATGTGCTGAAAATTGACGGAAGCCTCGCACGAAACATCGATTTTGAGGTCCGGTTCTAAGGAAAACTCGTAGGAAAACGTCGATTTTGAAGCTAGAAAGTGTGAAAATTGGAGGAAGTCTCGCACGAAATGCTCGTTTCGGTGCTCCCACCTGTCTCGTCTCGAGTCTCTGGTTTTCCTGTAGCCTCGCCGTGTCTATGGGGGAAGCTGCAAAACTTGTCCTTTTGTCATGTTGCCACCTGTGAAAATTGGAGGATGTCTCGTACGAAATGCTGGTTTTTCTGCATCCACGTTGTCTTGTCTCGAGTCGCTGGTTTTCCTGTGGCGTCGCCGTGTCTATGGGGGAAGCTAGAAAACCTCTCCTATTCGAATGTGTCCAAGCAGGTTGTCATGCCGTTTTGCGTGGCAGGCGTGGCACTTTGTGACATTCCAACCTGTTTGATAATGTGTCGAAAATGTCAAAATTGGAGGATGTCTCGTACGAAATGCTGGTTTTTCTGCATCCACGTGTCTTGTCTCGAGTCGCTGGTTTTCCTGTGGCGTCGCCGTGTCTATGGGGGAAGCTAGAAAACCTCTCCTATTCGAATGTGTCCAAGCAGGTTGTCATGTCGTTTTGCGTGGCAGGCGTGGCACTTTGTGACATTCCAACCTGTTTGACAATGTGTCGAAAATGTCAAAATTGGAGGATGTCTCGTACGAAATGCTTTCCTGTGGCGTCGCCGTGTCTATGGGGGAAGCTGGAAAACATCTCCTATTCGAATGTGTCCAAGCAGGTTGTCATGTCGTTTTGCGTGGCAGGCGTGGCACTTTGTGACATTCCAACCTGTTTGATAACGTGTTGAAAATGTCAAAACTGGAGGATGTCTCGTACGAAATGCTGGTTTTTCTGCATCCACGTGTCTTGTCTCGAGTCGCTGGTTTTCCTGTGGCGTCGCCGTGTCTATGGGGGAAGCTCCGCACTCCACACTCTACACTTTACTCTCCACACTCCACAATTTACACCTTAAACTCCACACTCTATCCAAAGATTCGATTCTTCTTTCGTGCAGCTGTGGGCTCCGTGCTGTCACTCAGAGAGAAGCCCAACCTTAATTTTGCCAGAAGCAAGCACAAGCAACAATCAGTCACATGTCAAGTCATGCCAAAGCAACCAACAATCAGTCACTTGTTCCTGCAACCGTTGAGACAAAGCTCTTGCGGGCACCCAGTTTGACTGCACAGGCCACGGCTTCTGCCATTGTCCCCATGTAGAGGCTGTCACTCAAGCTTCCATAGGCAACGATGGGCATGGTGGAGGGCGCTTCGGATCTGAACTTCTGGCAAAAATGAGCTGCAGCAGTATAACATGTCCAAAATCACGCATTTTGGAGGACCCCACCAAGTGCTACACTTTACACTCCACACTTTACACTTTGCACTTTACATTCCTCACTCCTCACCTGAGACTTTACACTCCACACTCCACACTTTACACTACACTCTACACTTTCCACTCCTCACTCCTCACTCTACACTTTACACTCCACACTTTACACTTTGCACTTTACACTCTACACTTTACACTCTACACTATACACTCTACACTCCACACTTTACACTTTACACTCCATGCTTTCCACTTTACACTCCACACTCCACACTTTACACTCCTCACTCCACACTCCACACTCTACACTTTACACTCCACACTCCACACTCCACACTTTACACTCCTCACTCCACACTTTACACTCCACACTTTACACTTTACACTTTACACTCCACACTCTACACTTTACACTCTACACTATACACTTTACACTCCACACTTTACACTCCACACTTCACACTCTACACTTTACACTCCACACTCTACACTCTACACTCCACACTTTACACTCCACACTCCACACTCTACACACCACACTCTACACTTTCCACTCCACGCTCCACTCTACACTCCACACTCTACACTTTACACTCCACACTTTACACTCCACACTTTACAATCTACACTTTACACTCCACACTCCACACTCCACACTTTGCACTTTACACTCCTCACTCCACACTCTACACTCCACACTCCACACTTTACACTCCTCACTCCACACTTTACACTCGTCACTTTACACTCTGCATTCTACACTTTACACACTCTACACTCCCGACTCCACACTTCACACTCCTTACTTCACACTGCACACTCCACACTCTACACTTGCCACTCCACACTGCAGAGTGGTAACAAGGGAAACATGTACAAGACTGTTCAAATAAACTATTGCAGAAAGGTATTGTGCGTGACTGCATATCCATGTGTTTTGACATCTGTGCCATTGACATACGTGTGAGCATTCGGGTTCGTGGGCTGCATCTTGTTTCTTAAATGATCATGGAGATCAAAATGGGACACATAGATTTTGCGTCACTTGATAATGTTCGCACGAAGACATGTCTCTTGGATTGAAATCTATACTCCCAAAAATCCATGTGGTTTCAATCATCATGTCAATGGTCATGACTCAGGAACCGATTGATAGGAGGTACCGATTCCATATATAAGGCCTATGGTTCAGGCCTATGTAAGGGAATATCCCCACAAAATATGGCCTTATATGGTACAGTAGCTCCATTTTAGGATCCTGAAATTACCATTGATCATGTTCCCTATTCTTTGATGGCCATCAATTGCCCATATCCCCCCCTATGTAACTTGTGATGGGCCAGTGAAACAAGGTGGATGGTTGCGAAATCCTGCACCAAAAGGATGGTTGAAACCCTATAAATATTATAAACAATGATAATGGGAGAAACCACCGTTTTCAACTGGTGATGAACGGATTTCGCTGGCCCATCCACAGGTAAAAGGGGTAAAATTCAGATCTCTTAACTCCGGAATGTCCTTCAGGTTCTCCACGAGGTCAGCAATAATGGCATCCATCGCCATGCTCACGCGAACAAACAGCGGGCCGTCGGCATAACCTCAGGGCTGTTTTCACTCACACCGTCAAAGAGCTGGAGAAGGAAAAAAAAGCTCCACGGCTGGCCGGGAAATCTCAGCAATTGGAGGTTTCTAGCTGGAAAAATCATGCAAGAATATCTAATAAAACGTCTGTTTTAATGGGAAAATCATCTACTGTATGGAGGTGTCCAGATGGGAAAATCCATCGCTGTCAGTATTTCTGGGCGATCTCCTGCGCGGGAGCTGATAACGACCCCAAAGCAGAGGCCCCAAAAAGCTAACTGTTGGAGATCTCTCGAACGAGTCAGGTGGGGCTCTAGAGCAAGGGCGGCGCCGTATTCACCAAAGATTTCCACTTCAACCCCCCATGCATTAGCGCTGCTTCCAGGTGACAATAGGCTCCCAGCACAACGCGGCCGGTGCCACAAACGCCACGCAGCCAGTTGCGCACCTCAGGTATACCATCCAATAGGGTTGCCCCAGCCTATTGGTGAACCATAACCACTGGGAGGGGATTTGGTCATGTCATTCATTTCATTTCCCCAGTTTCCCCACTGTAATTATCGGGAGAAGCAATACAAATAGTTAAAAAAATGATGGGTTTTCCATAGAATTCCGATGTTTCACAGATTGAAATTCCTCATGTTCGCCCAAAATTCCCGCCTCCGGGGTCTGTCGCAGTAGGTCGCAGCCTGCGAGGGCTGCCAGCTGTGCATCACTGGCATCGGACGGCGCCTGCAGCGAGCACGGCCAGCTTTTTTGGGAGGATTTCATTCGATGAACCAACCAACATATGGAATATTATGGGAATCAACCAGCAACCCAACCAGATTTTTTTACCCTAGTCAAGGGTTTAAGACTTGGGATTTAATGGTGATTTAACCAAGAAGTGGGGATTTCATGGAAATATCCTGTGGGATGTACTGGGAAACACAGCAGGGAAGGATTTCAGGATCGGATTAACCAACCAAGATTCATCGAAAAATATTGAATATCATTGCCTGGTTGGTGGTTCACCTACCCCTCTGAAAAATATTAGTCAAATGGATTTTTTTCCCAATATATGGAAAAATAAAAAATGTTCCAAACCACCAACCAGTTGCTATATCTGGGATATATCATCAACTTAATATATTATGACTGAGGCCGGTGAGGCCTTCAAATGATAGCTAAGTTGACGCTTAGCTAACTCCGCTAACTATGGCACTATGGTTCACGGGGACTTTTTTAAGCCATAATTCATGGTTTTATAAATTATATTAATTATATAAACTAACAAACATCATGAAGGGGGGCAAAAAATGCTGCCATGGATATGGCCCAAAAAAACTCCGGCATCCTGTGGGATGACCCAACAGGAAAAATATCCACACTCAGAGCATGGAGAGAGGCCGTCGTGGATTGTTTTCCGTGGCTACCCAGGAAATCAAAATCTTTCCTAGCTGGGAAATCACCCATGAAAAATTTCCGAAGCTTTCGGTGATGGTTTCGACCTGGGAACATCATTAATAGATATTCCATTCATATACCATTTATATCCCTCTGGTAATGATGTAATGATTAATTGTTCCATTTACCCTCTGGTAATTTAACGTAGCTATGGAAAATGGCCCATTTATAGTGAGTTTTCCCATTAAAACTGGTGATTTTCCATAGTTTTTTGTATGTTTACCAGAGGGTATTAGTTATTAGTGTTAAATATTTACCCATGGAACTATGGTTATATCACCCATTCCATTAAACATACAAAAAACTATGGAATGGGTGATTCCTTCAGCCAGAAAAAGATGACACTATGGAATGGGTGACCGATAAAAACCTGGAACCCGGAAATCGATAAAATTTCCCATGACTTGGTGTGGACCCAAAAAACTCTGGTTTCAACATGTTTTTTAACTAGGAGAGATGTGGATTCAACAATGGAAAATGGTGGTTTTAACAAAACAAAATGGTTTTTGAACATGTTTTTGTCATGTGAAAACCACCGTTTTCATCCATGTTGAACATGGTTTTCATATGTGTTCATCCAGTTTGAACATATTTTTCTCAACGCGGCCTTCAGCCAAGAAAGAATAAACCAGTTTTTTCCAGCATGGCTATGGTTGGGCGACCTCACCCTCTATGGTTAGTTTAGTTCGTCGATTTGCCCACAGGACGGGTATGGCCCGGGCCATACCCATTGGTTCCATCATCCCAGTGCCAGGGGATTTCCTTGTCATAACAACAGTGACGTCCTACGCATACTTCTATTAGGGGTTTCATTTAGGGTTCACGTAAGTTATAAAATCCGGACTCGCCAAAAAAGTGAAAAAGATTGAAAAAGTGGAAATGGCCGAAATGCGTGAAGTCCGCAGAGGGTTCACTTTTCTGACTGATTTTTCCAAAAAATTGTCTTATATTAGACCGCGCTAACCCACAGATTCACCAGAGTCATAAAACACTGCGCCTGCGCAGAGAAATGAGCCTCCCACTGACGTTCATACGACCATTCCGGGACAACCCTCAGTCCTGCCCGTTAGTGTACCAGAGGGTATGATTTCTTGTTTTTTTTTGGGACATACACCCATAGATATACAGTAGTTATATATAGCTATAGTTTATAATTTCCACCATATCCCCATATAGATCTAGTATGAATATAATATATATATACTATTTCCATATATTGGTTCTGTTCATCCCTTTAAAATTCTATTATAGTTTCCATTAGATCTCCATATAGATCTAGGAATTTAGTTGTATCCCAAGTATATTCCATTATATATAATACCTTAGTTATATCCCATAATTAGATATAGATATAGATCCATTATATTCCCATATAGATCTAATATTAATACTATATTCCATTATTTCCAAATATAGATATAGATCTAATATAGATCCAAGTGTATTCCATGATATTCCCATTATTTCCATAATATAATTGGATTAATGGAAATAAATGGAATATCATATTCCCAGAAATAATGGGAATAATAATAATAATAATTCCCCATTATATTCCATTATTTTTTCCATTATTTCCATTATTTCCATTAATACCATTATTTCCCTAGAAAATCCCCATATAGATCTAGTATGAATATAATATACTATTTCCATATATTGGTTTGGTTCATCCCTTTAAAATTCTATTATAGTTTCCATTAGATCCCCATATAGATCCCTAGAAAATCCCCCACCCCCCGCGTTGAAACCACTGTTGAACCCACGTCGCCTTCTCCGTTAACGGCAGCGTCAGCTTCCCCGGCGACGCGCGCGCGGTGGCGATGAGACGCTGCCAGATCTGTGGTCGTGGCAGGTCGATGGCCACCACGTGAGCACCCAGGGCCTTGACGTCGGTGGATGACAAAAATCCATCATGACTATTGAGTAAAAAAACATGTGGAAATAAATCACTAATGGAAAAAAATATGGAATATATGGGAAATATGAAATATATAGGAAATATGGAATATATGGGAAATATGGAACATATACTCTATGGGAAATAACTAATGGAAAAAAACATATGGAAAAAATATGGAATATAATATATATATATATATGGAATATGTATTTCTCGATCAGTGGAACATGACAAAAATAGCATGTTTTTCACTGACTATGGAAGATTACCATGAAAAATACCATGAAAAAATAGTTGTTCACTAATGACTCTTGAATATACTTAAGGAAGATTATAACAAATAATGTGTAACTAATGACTCTTGAATATACTTAAGGAATATTATAACCAATCATATCTAAAATCTAATAATATCTAATATCTAACAATATCTAATAATATCTAATATCTAATAATATCTGATAATATCTAATAATATCTAATAATATCTAATAATATCTAATAATATCTAATAATATCATATAATATCATATAATATCATATAATATCTAATAAAATAATAGCCATGATAGATGAATGAAAGATCGGTGAAGGTGTAAAAAATAAAAATAACAGAAATACCATGTACACTAATGAGATAATATAGCAAGAATGGACATTCCATGGACTTGATGGTTAAATGAGTATAACAATGTATAACTAATAACTAATGAATATAAATGATAGATTATAACTAATCATAGATTTTCTGTTGTTTAGTCATACCATCTAATAGAGATGGTACAACTAATTACACAAAGTCCTCAGACATGTGCAAACGTGGCACGATCAAGTCTAAAGGGACTTGAGTAACGATGCATCGTGGCACGATCAGATTTCATGCCCTCACAATCCGGACTTGCGACTCCCTATAGACAAGTTGCAACGGAAAAAGCCTACCTCCAATTTTAAACGGGTGTGTCATAGTTTGTCTGAAGAATTAGGGGAAAACCATGGAAAAAAAAAACATTCCACTGGTCAATCATCATTGCCCCCGTGTCCAAATGGTCATTTGGGGTGTGGACACCATTTCAGACAAGCTGCCATCAGGATGGGAAAAGGTCCCATTGCAGAGCCTGGCGAAAGGGGGGAGAGTTCAGCGGATCTCAAAAACCCATGGTTTAAAGGGAAAAACGTCAGAAACCATGGTTTTTTCCCATGAAATGTTGGCAATTCCTGTAAATGTGTCGCTTAAACCAAGCCATTGATGAAAAAAATGAGTTGTAGCGTGATCTATGATTCTAACATGATTCGATTCATCCGTAGTCCATAATGATGGCTAAAAGTTGTCATAGATTTCCACCAGGGTTTTCCAATCCAGCCGTACGCGAAGGTGAATATTCAAATATGACCTATCAATTGTACGCTGCTAGAATCAAACCTAAAATCATGGAAAAATCTGCCAGTTCGATGATTTTCCCAGCCATAAATATCCACAGGGGATTTTCCAGGTAACCAAAAATGGTTCACCTCTGGTAAACATACAAAAAACTATGGAAAATCACCATCTTTCATCCGAAAATCCACTATTTCTATGGGCATTTTCCATAGTTATGTAACAAATTACCAGAGGGTAATACCATTTTTACATTCCATCGACATCACACCTTTCCGACCTCAAAGTCAGTTTCAACAACGACTTAGCCTAGGAATTACCACGATTCCTACTTGGATGGGCATCTCACTTGGAAACCCGATGACAACTCATATATCTTGATATACGTGTAAATATGTTTATATATATATATATATGTATATTTATTTATTTATGTATTTATTTATCTAGATCTATATATATATATTTATATTTAGATACATATATATATGATTATTTATATATATATATATATCACTCAGTAATCGACATCCGAACCTTGCAAACCCAAACATAGATACCTTGACCCCATTTGGGTATGGGTCAAGTCTATAGACAGCCCTAAAAATGGCATGGTTCATACTAAAAACACACTAAAATACATTAAGAATGGAGGGATTTACCCTCTGGTTATGTGTTACATAGCCATGGTTAAGCCATGGCCCATAGAAATCGATGGTTTACCTATGAATAGCATGGTGGATCTTTCCATGGCGAACTGTTAGTCATAAGCAGATGGTATAATGATTTATAGATCAGAACACTAAAATCTCTGGTTGTCGAAGTCGTTTTTTTTCTTTGACCACCATTTCTTGGCGGTGCCAAAGGGTTGGAGTTTTTAAAAGTCACCAGCTGAGCCACATGTTTAGCATGCTGCCCATTAGACACAGTCATAATGAGTCATATGGTTTTCACATGTTAATATACATTTTCTTGAAATATAAGAAACTAATATGTTAAACATATCATATGTTAAGTATCACATCATATAACCATATAACCATTATACATTACACATCATGTTTTGACAGCGAGTTTTTCAATATAAGTTGGCTTGAAATCCATGTGAAACCACAAAACAAAATAGTTTAAGCTCGCCACCAATCAAGCCCAGACCTCCCCAACAAAAATCTGTGGATTCAAGTGGTAAGTTATAAGATGGTTGTTACCCTTCTGTCATTCCCCACAATCCCTTGCTGACCTTTTTTCCCCGAAACACGGTTGCTCCCAACACGCAGTAATACTGCTGGGAACGCAAAACTGGCCAGAGAGGTACCCTCTGGTAATTTAACATAGCTATTGAAAATGGCCATTTGTAGTGGATTTTCCCATTAAAAATGGTGATTGTCCATAGTTATGTTAGTTTACCAGAGGGTAAATGGGATGATTATAGGATATATTTGGGATATATTAGGGATTATTTTCAGGTTTTAATGATCTCAATGGGAAACCCCTAAATCCCATTTACAATGAAAAACATCTATAAACTCATTTCGCAACTTGATGGTGCACATAACTAGATTCTATAGCTAAGTTGGGGGCCACATAGCTCCACATAATGTTCATCGACTTTTCCCAGCCCAAAATGAACACCACCTGCGCCAAAGAGGACGAAGGTATGATCCGACAGATCCATCCACTCTGGCGTCTCGGCAACCTTGCACAACGCTGCGGCCGTATCCAGCTCCTAAGGTTTCAACGGAGTTCAGCGAAAATGGAAGGTCGACATGGGGGAGGTATAATTATCCTGATTGAGGTGATATATGGAGGTTTCCAGTTTCCATGAATGGGGTCCCCCAAAATGGTTGGTTTATCATGGAAAATCCATCTATAAATGGATGATTTGGGGGTACCGTTATTTCAGGAAACCATCATATTGTTGGTAGTTTGGGGGTGTTGCTTCAGGATCGAACACAGGCAAAAATGTGGATCCTGATCTAAGCAAAGAGCCTGGGATATCACCAACAGAGCTAGGAATTGATGCAAATTTATGCAAGAAAAACGAAGATTTACATAAGCAACGCCACTAAGAATTTATCCATTAACAAGTGAGATTCAAGCAATCAACATGGTAGGATATACCCTCTGGTTATTTGTTACATAGCCATGGTTAAGCCATGGCCCATAGAAATAGATGATTTTCCCAGCTAGACACCTCCATTTATAAGGGATTGTCCATGGCTATGTTAAATAACCAGAGGGTAATTTCTTCAATCACCAATGATTTTTGGGGTTGAAAATAATGCAGTCAACCCAATGATAAACCATGATTCTTACCATCCCCAGTATCACTATGTTCATAGCTGGTAAGAATCATCTCCAAATGGGTAGTTGATTAGTGTTTTAACCACATAATATCATTTATGTATATGATAAATTATTAACTATGGTTATATGATGATGTTTCATGATTGGGTTTACCACATGATCAATTGCCACTTCAGGGACCTACATTAGAGCTACCTACCATATATAAGGCCTATAATAAGGGTTATGTAGGGGAATATCTCCACAAAATATGGCCAAAAATATGGTACAGAACCTTCATTTTAGGATCTGAATTTCCCATAGACATGAGTTGATTTGTGTTTGGTTTGTGTTGATTTATTTCACTCGGCCAAGTTTCGGCTTTAAGGCAGATATATCTCTGGGCTTTTAAACCTACCTTTGGACAGGAGGCCGTTCTCGGAAACATGTAGGAACAATTCTTCACTTAAACAGAAGGAAAATCACAATGGCTATGAAAAACATCTATAAACTCATATATGTTGTGTATATACAATGTGGTACCCCCCAGTTATAAGTTAGTTTATAACTCCCATCAACTATAGATATATCTACCATAAGTCCTACTTATTGTAGTTATAAATCAACTTAGCTATCTATGGGGCACCACTATGTATGTGTATATATACACATCCATCCATGATTTTTGCGTGGTTTTCAATACGTAACCTGAGGAACTCCGCGGAGCGCAAACATACCCCGGTTGATCATCTCCTAGGGGAAATCCTGGGATTTCAAACCGGCTTCCAATTTTCACCGGTAATTATGGAACATAACTATGGGACAATCATGGGATTATGAAGCAAATATGGAACTTTCTATGGCCATTTTCAATAGCTACGTTAAATTACCAGAGGGTAAACATTGGCCGATCTGTGAAAACATCATCAAACATCCCTGAAAAAAATACGACGACGCGCCAGTCATGTTCCTAATCTGCTTAACAAAACAAGCCCCCCGACATGCTGGCGCAATGTACCCTCCGGTAAATAGTAAACTAAAATAGCTATCGAAAATCATCATTCACAGGTAAAGCAACGAACTAAATGTGCCATGTTCAATAGCAAACTATAAGAAATTACCAGAGGCTAGATCCGATATTACCAGAGGGTAGATCCCAGGAAAATATCCCCATGTTTGTTGTTTCAATCCCTATTAAATCACCATTAAATCACCATTAAATCACCATAGATATAGATATAGATATAGATACAGATATAGATATATATATATAGTTATATATACTTCAATAGTGTTAGTTTTCCATTACCGGAGGCTAATTGGGAAATCCCAACAGATCCAAGCGTCAATGACCCCACGCTGCAACCAGCTGTGGATCTGTAGATTCAGTTCGTCTCCAGAAAGCGTGCGTCCTTTATAGGGCACCTGCAATGGATGGTGCCAAAGAAATAAAGGAGGTCACTTAGGGATTGAACTAGGGCTAGTAACTAGGGAGTTCATGTAGAATGGGATTTAGGATGATGAAATGGATGTTTTCATAGGATTTTTCGGAGGATGAAAATTGGATCTTAATGGGATTTAGGATGATTTTAGGGCTACTAACTAGGGACTTCACTTGGGGATTTAGGATGATTTGGATGATTTTTTGAAGTTTAATTTCAGCCCATGAAAACTAGTTCGTTATACCTACCATAAACCATGGAATTCAGCCACAGAAATATCTCAACTGAACGCGAGCTCGACTGGGGGCCCCATCCTGTAGGTGAAGTTACAAATGGGCATAAGTTGAGGAATTTAACCAATTTAACCCGCATAAGTTGAGATGTCAACACATTAGTAAACCCCAGAAAACTATATGGTTAAGTATCCACTTACAACTGGAACCCTATAACTTGCAAGAAGTGCTACCTGCCTCACTGCCAGAGATGTGGATTTTTTTCTGTTCATGTTCATCCCGTGAAATCCGGGTATTGATCCCACTTGGGGGTGATTTTGAGATAGTGATTTTTATACTGGGAAATACTGGGAAATACTGGGAAATACTGGGATTATGTATGGGAATCATATGGGATTACTGGGATTATATGGGATTATATGGGATTATGTTCAATGGGTATTGCACTATTTCTATGGCCATGTTCAATAGCAAACTGTTAGTTTACCGGAGGGTAGTGAGTGAGTCCACATCCTTTTGATGCTTCATCAAAATTATCCTACTGAACCACCATGGTCCATGGTTTGGGGGTTAACATACTGGTTGGTGGTTGACCTACCCCTCTGAAAAATGATGGAGTTCGTCAGTTGGGATGATTTTTCCATTCCCAACTTTTTATCGAAAGTCTAATCAAATTCCGTGGTTCCAAACCACCAGCCAGTCATTGCATTTGAACCCCTATGTTGGGCATGGGGCCCCTAAGTATGGTGAAATCTATCCACAAAAAGTTATAAAAAGTTCACTGGAAGTGCACTTCCAGGTAGATCCCCATGAAATCCCATTCAACATCTTAAACCCAAAATCATATTATGACCTCTGTTGCAAACCCAGATCCAATCCCCGCAAATCCGAAATCGCAATTTTTCGTGGGTAAAATCCCTATTTGGTGGCCTCAAAGGTCCGGTTCAACGTTCCCTGGCCCTTGATCTCGACGCTTTCGAAGGATCCCTGCCGTAGGCCACCATCGGTTCCGCAAAAATGGGTTTTTTGACAAGGCAGAAATGTAGATATGTAGAATTTATGATAGGTTTCTGCGGTTCTGATAGGTTTATTATAGGTTTCTGTTGGTATCTTATTTAGAATTTATGATAGGTTTCTGTTGGTTGATAAATAATCCAACTATAATTTATGGGATGCATGAAATTTGCATAGGTATATGGCTTATAAACCAAAATTACACGCAAGAATGGGGCGTAAGAACAGTCATAATGGAGATATAATGGGATACTGTATAACCAGCAACTAAAGCTACTACCCTGACTTTCCAATAAACACATCATACGAACTGGAACCACGCCCCTAAGTACGCGGCCATAGGGCCCTGTTGGTTGGTTCGTGCAAGTTGGGCATATCCCGACTTATACGGGTTATAACTATTTATAACTATGGTATACCATGGTTATATCCGCTACCTGGAATTGTACACTGTACCCCAAGTTTCGTGAAAAAAACATCGCGATAAGATGATTTCGGGGAAACGGCCAACACATGAAACTCACATACTCACAGATCATGGCGATTTGGTCGGTTTCTGAGGGATCTATATGTGCGACGGTCGAAACATGCTACGGATTCGATGGTCAGTTTTTTGGGGGCATTGCTCCTCAAGGCACCCTCACACAGTGCTCACTTTTGCTAAAATATGTTCAGGCAGCTCTCTATCAATGAGATTCACTATCTAGCGATTAGTTTTATAACTATCTGTATCTGTAAGCCTGGCAAGATGCAGGACGATTCCTCAGATCGAGCAACCGTTCTCAAACCTGCTTAGAACGGAAATTGTTCTCCCAGATTTCGCCACTGAGAGGGAAGGTGGAGCTAAATGATGATGACGATGAGGCCCGCTGCTGGGTTTGAAGGACGCATTTGCAAGCACCAAACAGCAGCCCCTGCCTTTTCTGCAACGTTTTTCTGCAACATATTCTGTTCATGATATGAATTTGCAATGTTCATTGGGAGAACTTTGCCGCATATTGGGATACACATATTTGAATAAACCAACAAGAATCAGATGTTTGCAGGGAACGACCCTGAGTTTTTCATGAGACCCCCGGTGAAATCTGTTTTTCCCCCCACCGGGTGGGTGTCCCTGGATCTCAACAACTGGTTGGTGGTTGACCTATCCCTCTGAAAAATATGAGTCAATGGGGTTGGGATTATCCCATATATGAAATGGAAAATAAAAAAAATGTTTGAAACCACCAACCAGTCTTCTTCTTTTCCTTCTTCTTCTCCTCCTTCATCCTCTCCTCTTCCTCTTGCGCTCTCTCCCGCTCCTTCTTGTCTTCACCTCCGCCTGATGTCAGCCTTGTCTTTCCGAGCCATATGGCTTCTGGATGTAGCTGGGGACGTCTGGACTGGAGGTAGCTGGGCTCGTGGCCCCGAACACACCGGAGAAAATGCCAGACAGAATGCCAGGTAGAATGCCAGCGAGAATGTCAGAATAGATGCCAGATACAATGCCGGAAAGAATGCCAGATAGAATGTCAGAGAAAAAACCAGAAAGAATGTCAGAATATATAAAGATGCCATATATATGTATATATATATATAGATATATTTCCAGGCGGTATGTCAGAAACTATGTCAACATATTTGGCATATACTCTGACATTGCCAGAAACTATGTCAAATATATGCCACTATCTATAATATCTCAGAAATGTCAGAAACTATGTCAGAATAGTGTGTCAAGGTGGCCGACCACTCGAAGAACCTTTTTCCACTGGTTGATAGAGGTTCCCTTATCAGAGTAACAGAATCCCCAATTCAACCACGTAGTTTACTGCAATCCCATGTATATACATATATATATATACACGTACATATATATATATATATGTATGTATATACATATATGTACATATATTGTGTATATATAAATATACCACTACATTACTGCATATAAGAATCAACTAACAGGCTTTGGGATCGGGGGCATTGCTCGGTCTTAGCATTCCTCTCCTGGTTCGGTTGAGCATTAAAAACATGCATCAGTTTGTGTCTCCATCAAAGATCTGCGAGATCTACCCTCTGGTAAACAAACATAGCTATTGAAAGTGGCCATTTATAGTTGATTTACCCAGTAAAAATGGTGATTTTCCATAGTTTTTGGTATGTTTACCAGAGGGTACCCCACGGTAAACAAAGCTGCATTTTAGGCGTGAAAATGTCTTTTGCTGTACACAAATGACTGCCAAAGTAAAGGTACCAAAACCAGAGTGTACCACTTCCCGGGTCCAGTTCTTCTCCGAGCAAACTTTGTTTGATGATGATTCTTCCAGTTTCCAATTCCTGGATGCAAATCCAGTCGTAGATTTATGTAGTCAGTTAAAGTCTCAACAAAGGTCCCCTCATTGAAATTCCATGTTTGCAACCTGTTTTTCCCATTCTTTCATGTTCACGTCCCAAATTTTCATCATACTTCTGGATCTTTCAATGCCAACAAGTGGCCAAAGAAACCTCCTTGAATGTTCCCCCGCAACAACTCGTCTCCGCCTGAAATTTCCCCATGGCATCTTTCAGGGCCATGGTCTCCCCGCCACGGCAGAACTGCATGTTGCTATGGAGGTACTCCAAACCATCCCTTGCGATACCTGAGACGGTCGAGAATCGAGTACATTTCTGGTTGGTGGTTGACCTACCCCTCTGAAAAATATGAGTCAATTGGGTTGGGATTATCCCATATATGAAATGGAAAATAAAAGCAATGTTTGAAACCACCAACCAGATTTTATTTGGATCAGTTTTTTGGGGCTCGTTTTGATGATCTAGTTTTTATGATTCTAATGATTAAAAAAAAAACACATTGTTTGGTTTTAGGTCATAAAACTGTATGACCTAAAATGACCTAGTTGTTCAGCATCCCGTTTAATTCTACTAGTTTGCCAAATATATTTACCCATCACATTCCCCATTACAATATTTCCCCAATGGTTTCCCCATATCAAATACATAAACTACCGATGAACTCAACTGACACTAAAGTCCAAGTAGACATATCCAGTTACAATCACCATTGATAGTTTTTAACACGTATCAACCACTAATTCCCATGGCTAATACCAACTATAAATCCGGGAAAACTGTCGTATTTCCCAAATCAGATTAGTCCGGCCATTTAGGGATGAATTTCCCAATCCTTGCCATCATCTATGGCGTCAAATGGGGTAGCTACACTTCACTTAAACAGTCTTAACCATTATCAGTATTCACCAAATTATTAACCATTACCAAACACCTTCTTTTGCCAGTCAGTTAATGATTTAACACTATAATATTAACCATGATAAACCATTCTAAATTATTAACCACTAATAACCACTAAAAATTGCTAAAATCATGGTATTCATCTGATGGTAGAGATTTAACATCAATAATAACCACTAATCATGGGTAAATATTTAACACTAATAACTAATAACCATTGCTATTACCATGATTTACCTATGGGTTCGAGGTGCCCAGGGCCGTCTCTTCCTTCGCAGAGGCCAGTTGGGTCTGCTTCACCACGTGCTTGACGTAGCCGAAGCGCCACTTCTTCTCCGCCACCGCGGCCTGTGCCATAGAAAAATGGGGCAGTTTCATGGGGAGTTGGTGAAGGACAAAAACTGCCCCATTTTTCCATGGCGTGAAACAGTATGAATTAAATTTTTGGTATGAATTTACACATGTCCATACTGAAACAGTGTATTTTGCAATTTTTCATGAGAAGTATGGATTTAAGCAGTGTAAATGGACATTTTTGGTGCCGTGAAGTATCGATTTCACATGATTTCACTGGACAAAATCGGGATTTCATGGTGGCACAGTGGCACATCTCACCATCCGAACAGCACCGAAAGTCCAGTCCGAACAGCGAATCCCGGGAGGGGTGAATCATGGAGGATCCCATGGGTGAACTAACCCCACTACCCTCTGGTAAACTTTCACATAACTATGGAAAGATCCACCATTTTTAATGGGAAAATCCACTATTTCTATGGCCATTTTCAATAGCTATGTTGACATAACCAGATGGTAACCCCACTAACCTGACAGGTGGGATATCCATGGCATCCAGCCTCCGAAGATTCCCAATGGCATCTCAATGGTAAATCCATGGCATTCCATCATGCTTGGTGGTTGAGCCTAGCCATACTTCCCCAGTTAATATAGGATTATATGGGATATAGGATTATATGGGATATTATATATATATAACTATATATATGTAGGATAATAGATATCTGGTTGGTGGTTGAGCCCTACCCCTCTGAAAAATATGAAAAAACTTCGTCACTTGGGATGATGAATTTCCCAACTGAATGGAAAGTCATAAAATTAATGTTCTAAACCACCAATCAGCAAATCCGCATTCCCTGTTCAAATCCCTACTTCATAGGTAAATCCCCCATGATATCGCCATGAAAAATCATTATTCAATCTCATTACTATCCTTAAATGGCGGTCAAAACTGACCCAGGGAACCATCTTAACCATCTTGTACCCGACTCAACCCACATCCAAATCTATAGGCAATCTATCTCAGCAGCACCAATGGACGTCCATTGGTCCATTGCCATGTCAAAAAATACCGGAGGGTGCAGTCGGGAGCTGAAATGTCGTGCTTCGTACCACAAACAAAAAAAATATGCAAAAACATGGAAACATGGTGAAGACTAATAAGAAAATGATGGACATTTATCATACATGATGATTCTAAAAAATGATGATGCATGATGAAAAATGATGAAACATGATCGAGATCTAATCATTGGTTAAATAACTATGGTCTTATCTTCCGTGGTTAAATCTACATCAAACTGCTGGTTTTTATACTTGGAAGATCTTAGATTCGTGCAGTTCCAGCCAAATCAGTGAATAGATTTCACCATAGCTAGCTATAGGGGCCCCATATCCCCTTGAACCATTGATATACCTATATCCTCTGGTAAATTAACTTGTTGACCCTGAAAATAGCCTAGTTTTAATGGAAACGAATCTTCCAACCCCCCTATCTGCCAGGGTCTATGTTAATTCACCAGAGGGTAATAAGCCTAATTAACTGCACCCTGTTCAGTCGCTTCAACAGCCGCCGCATACTGCCGCTCCTCATAGGCTTCTTTGCTATGTGCTTTCACGGCCGCAGCAAAGGCACCTGACCATTGACCATCCCATTGACAGTGAAATCATTTAACTTCTGGTGGTGACTTGGGGGTGCAGTTTGCGTTAAGAGGTATACTGGTTGGTGGTTGAGCCTACCCCTCTGAAAAATATATGAGTTCGTCAGTTGGGATGATGACATTCCCAACTGAATGGAAAAATAAAACATGTTCCAAACCACCACCCAGTACATCATGGATTTATGGTATATCAATGGTTAAGACCACCAGAAATTGGGATATGGGGGTCATATATCCACTGGCTGAAACTGCACTTCCTATTGAAAATTGGTCATCCATCCAATCAATGGGAATTCCAGGATCCTAAAATGGAGGTACTGTACCATATAAGGCCATCTTTTGTGGTGATATTCCCTTACATAGGCCCTATATATGGTGGGTACCTCCATTTTAGGATCCTGAAATTCCCATCCATCCAATAAAAATCCCGAGCTGAATGAACTCGCGGCCATCCCCCAATATGACCATGGCACATTTCACCTGTGAATGGCTTTGGCACCTGAAAAATCAGGGGGAGATGCCCCAAAAAATGATGGCTCATCATCAGTGTCCCTATTGAAATCAACATTTTGGGGCATACCCTCTGGTAAACATACAACAAGCTATGGAAAATGGCAATTTAGTTCGTTGATTTTCCCATTAATAGCATGGAGATGTTCCAGTTCGCGAACTGTTAGTTTACCAGAGGGTATGATTTCTTGTTTTATTGTTGGACATACACCCATAGATATAGTTATATATATATATATAGTTTATAATTTCCACCATATCCCCATATATATCTAATTTCTGAATATATACTATTTCCATATTAATTGGTTTGGTTCATCCCTTGAAAATTCTATTATACTTTCCATTAGATCCCCATATAGATCTAGGAATTGAGTTGTATCCCAAGTATATTCCATTAATTTCCATTATATATAATACCTTAGTTATATCTTTGATCTACCCCCGGGGCAGTAACAGTGAGCACAAGCCAGGGGCACAAAATGAGCACCAGCCAAATGCAGAAAATAAGGGTCTAATCTGGTGATATGATACGGATAAATTCTTATACCAAAACCAAACAATGGATCAGGTAGACACCATGAATATGTAAATCATCAAATGGTTGAAAAAATGTTTCATGTGAATCGGAAGGAATCAAGCTGCACAGGTGTATGTTTCTCTCTTCTCGGCTCTGGTTGCTACAGATTTGCTAGGAACTGGCCAACTTATCACCAACATTCCGTTGGAAACCTTAGCAATTCTTAGTAACTACGACAGCTTAGCAATGTGACAACTAGCAACAATAACAACAACCGCCCCCCACCAGCGAGAGCACCACCACGACCACTACAACCAGCAGTACCAGCAGCGGCAGCAGCAGCAGCACCACCACCACCACAACAACCACCACCACCAAACGCAAGGGTGGGGGGTTGGGGCTGGGCCTGGGGCTGGGCTTGGCTGGGCTGGGGTGCTGGGGGCTGGTGTGGTTGGGTTGGGCCTGGGGGCGCTGGGGCTGGGGCTGGGCGTGGCGCTGGGGCTGGGGCTGGGGCTGGGGCTGGGGCTGGCGCAGTTGACTTTTTTGGTTTTACTGTTTTCGGTTTTTTGTGCTCGGCTGGTGCTCAAATTGTGCCCGGCTGGTGCTCAAATTGTGCTCGGCTGGTGCTCAAATTGTGCCCGGCTGGTGCTCAAATTGTGCTCGGCTGGTGCTCAAATTGTGCTCGGCTGGTGCTCGCTCGCTGGTGCTCAAATTGTGCTCGGCTGGTGCTCAAATTGTGCTCGGCTGGTGCTCAAATTGTGCTCGGCTGGTGCTCAAATTGTGCTCGGCTGGTGCTCAAATTGTGCTCGGCTGGTGCTCAAATTGTGCTCGGCTGGTGCTCAAATTGTGCTCGGCTGGTGCTCAAATTGTGCTCAGCTGGTGCTCAAATTGTGCTCCGCTGGTGCTCAAATTGTGCTCCGCTGGTGCTCAAATTGTGCTCGGCTGGTGCTCAAATTGTGCTCGGCTGGTGCTCGAATTGTGCTCGGCTGGTGCTCAAATTGTGCTTTTCTTGTGGTCCCTCAGCTGCTTTGCATTGATTTTTGGTCATTTCTGATTTGCCCAGGTGCCGGTGCTCAAATTGTGCTCGGCTGGTGCTCAAATTGTGCTCGGCTGGTGCTCAAATTGTGCTCGGCTGGTGCTCAAATTGTGCTCGGCTGGTGCTCAAATTGTGCTCGGCTGGTGCTCAAATTGTGCTCGGCTGGTGCTCAAATTGTGCTCGGCTGGTGCTCAAATTGTGCTCGGCTGGTGCTCAAATTGTGCTCGGCTGGTGCTCAAATTGTGCTCGGCTGGTGCTCAAATTGTGCTCGGCTGGTGCTCAAATTGTGCTCGGCTGGTGCTCAAATTGTGCTCGGCTGGTGCTCAAATTGTGCTCGGCTGGTGCTCAAATTGTGCTCGGCTGGTGCTCAAATTGTGCTTTTCTTGTGGTCCCTCTGGTGCTCGTTTTGTCGTCCCTTTGGACCTTTCCTTGCCCGGGCTAGTTTTTTTCATTTTTTTCGCAATTATTTTTGCAGTCTCCTTGTGCTTTTTTTGTGCTTTTTTTGTGCTTTTTTTTGTGCTTTTTTTGTGCTTTTTTTGGTGCTTTTTTTGGTGCTTTTTTTGTGCTTTTTTGTGCTTTTTTCTGTGTTTTTTAATGTTTTTTTTGTGTTTTTTTGTGCTCTTTTTGTGTCTAGCTTGTGCTGGTTTTGGCGGTTGGTACTTACGCGTCAATGAAGTTTTGCGATTTAGGGTTCGAATGGGCTCGGGGTTTAGAATTTAAAGTTTAGGATGGATGCCAAGTATATAACATTTCCATTTTCCCACATGGCCAATCTGACTCCATGGTTGAGCACATTACGGTGCATTGTGCCAGTTGCATCAAGCGGCCAAATCCTTTCACAATATGTTCTAGTCCTTGCTTCGATGCAGACGCCTTGCTCGCACCTTCTCAGGGTAACACATGAATGTATTGTCTGTAGTCTGCGCTCTTCTTTTCTCAATGTTGGAATGCAACTGATATGCTTGAAAGATCTTGAAAGTGAAGCCCCTGTCTTGAATTCTGAATTCTGTATCAGAGGTTTGGAGGGCAGGTTGACGTTTTTTTTTGGGCACCTCCTAGCCGAGATTTTTGGAGCAATTTCCTTGTGCTCGTTTTGAAAGGGTAGGTTAAAGGAAAATCATTTATCTGCTGTTACTGGGCGGGGGGTAGATCGAAGTTATATCCCATTAATATGTTGGTTCATCCCTTTTAAACCAGGTCACCAGGTCATTCCGCACCCTGATCTTTCGTCAGAAAGTAGTTGGAAGCTACGCTCGCTAAGAGCCCGCTGAAAAACCGTGGGGGTTACATATTCCCTACCTGGGTAGGATCAAACCACGAAGTATGGTTTTTTCGACTGTAGATCTAGCATCAAATCATGGTGGCTGGCTAGTTGTAAATCAACTTGCCCATCAGAAATCAACCATGAGGACCATAAATCACCCACAGTTTGCTGCCTAAGTCACATTTGTTTGGCGGATCGGATATGATAACCCCATCATTTGCCGACTTTATCAAAATCCCATGCCATGAAAATCATGACATCAGCAATAAAATCAAGTTCACATCAACTATGAATCCATATTCTCAACCATAAACCCACATTTTCTCAACCATAAACCCACCATAAACCCACTATTTTTGATTTCCATAAACCAAGGCTGGCAACGTGCCACTCCCCACTCCCCACTCGCCTTGGTTCAGGCCGGTGG
Organism: Cladocopium goreaui; assembly: GCA_947184155.2. Lineage (NCBI taxonomy): Eukaryota > Dinophyceae > Suessiales > Symbiodiniaceae > Cladocopium > Cladocopium goreaui. The sequence goes on from CAMXCT020002201.1 coordinate 613,605, forward strand.
TGGAGCGCTTCCCATCGCCATCTAAGGGGAAGTCCAAACCTGGCGAGTTGTGTAATTAAATACCTGGCAGGTGAAAGCGATAATTTTGGATTATTTTGGATACCTTTTGGATACCTTCTCATAGTTTTTGTTGGAGATGGATCTTCTTATAGACAGTTTTTGAAAACGGATCAGGATCTTCTGGAAAGGCATTTTTTTCCAAAAATGGATAGCTTCCTAAAAATGGAGAATTTCTTTTTCGAAAAATCACCGTCTACACCTTGTGTTTACTTCCTTTGAGGCTCATCCCAGTAGCTCACCGGCTAAGAAATGGTGTCTTTTTCCCCGGTTTTTTCAACGGGACAAGCCTACGCGAATTCACTGTACAACCAGGGTTTTGTGTCGAACTCAAGATGGAACCTCCTGTGCCGATAGCGTTTTCTCAGTTGATGCACAGAATTTAAGGTGTGGTTATTAATTGGGAATACAACGAATTCTGGTTGGTGGTTGACCTACCCCTCTAAAAAATATTAAAGTCAGTTGGGATGATGACATTCCCAATATATGGAAAAATGAAATTCATGTTCCAAACCACCAACTAGAATTGGCTCATGGATTTATAAACCAACTGATAACTGGCGGGGGTCTCAAAATGCAGGTGATGAAATTACGGATAAATGATGTCATTTATCATCCATTATAATTCATTTAGAGAAGCGCACTATACTAAAATGATTCATTCCAAATTTCCATTGCCTCAAAAATGATTAGCACTCAGATTACGATCCAAAACCGTAAAATGCAAGTGGTGAACACATTGGAACCCGGAGTGTTCATGCTGGTTGTTCAATTCATTCAATGGGAATTCCAGGATCCTAAAATGGAGGTACTGTACCATATAAGGCCATCTTTTGTGGTGATATTCCCTTACAGAGGCCTTGTATAGGTCTTATATATGGTAGGTACCTCCAATTTAGGATCCTGAAATGGCCATTGATTCATGTAACGACCAACATGTCTCCCAGTACGAACAAAAGAGGCCGGGATCGGCCTAGCGCCTAACACCAAGACATTAGTGAAATGACATTCCCAACAGAGTAGGGGGGATATGGCAGTGTGTCAAAACCCTTGTACCCCTGGTGAACATCAAAATAGCTGGTGAATGGATGTTCATCCCCCTAAAAATGGTACTTATAGGTATTGACCCATAGCCATATCAACTACACCATACCACCATGATTGGGACATAACTTGATTCCAGTCACAATTTGTGCATCACATCTTCAGGAGAAAAAAAACCAGTGGGCACGATCAACAGTGCATGGGGGGATAACCCAATTCATAATCGATAAATAATATATGATCCGTAATTGGCCTAGATTAATAGGTTTCATCTTGCGAATTTCGCTGCTTCAAGTTCTCTTTTGGTTGGGGGAGGTTGGGGGTCAAAACCCTGGTACCCTTGTGCTCTGGTTGGTTAAACCCCCAGAAGACTCTCACTTGTTTGATGATTCAATCCCATTTTCTGTTGCAATCCTGTTACCCTCCGGTAATCAAACGTGGCTAGCTGGAAAAACCCTCATTTAGTTCCATGATTTTCCCGGCTAGAAACATCCATTTATGGCTGATTTTCCAGCAAGCCATGTTTGACTACCAGGGGGTAAATCTCAAAAAGAACAAAAAAAAGAACCACCAAACCAAACAAACTACAAATCACTACCAGGAGGCAAATCTCAATCAAATCAACAATGTCCTTTTGGTAAAAATAGAGGGGCTGGTTTGGTATATCATCTATCATCAAACAAACCTGTTGTTAAAGGGTAAACAAACCCCTCTATTAATCAACCAACCAATGGGAATTTGGGACATCTATGAATCAAATCCCCATTAAACCACCAAAAAGAACCACCTCACTCCATCCCTTTCACCTGTATCACTCTCCGCCATAGCGGAAGTCGAAAAAAACGTCGCGTCTTTTGAAGCCAATGGCTATCAAAAGCTGCAGAAACTTACGCCGAAGCGCCGAAGGGGGCCATAGAAAATCAAAAATCATCAGCAAATCCAGGGCAAAGTTACGTAAAGTGGACTGAGTCTTGGATTGATGGTACAATGTTGGGCCCCCGAACGATAGCTAAGTTGGGGGTGATATAACTCCAATAACTATGGTTTATAAACCCATAACTGGGGGGGGGCCACATTGTAGATATATCAAGCTGGTTAGAGGAGGTTATAGTGACCAACTTACAACTCTTGCGGTCTTCCTGAGAGATATACTGGGAATATCCTGGAAAATTGATATAACCAAGAAGAAAAGTGCTTGTCGAACCAAAAAAAGGTCAAAGAAAACGCACAATTCCAATCGATAGTTATTCTGGTTGGTGGTTGCAACCCCTCTAAAAAATATGAATAGTCAGTTGGGAGTATTATTCCCAATATATGGAAAAATAAAAATCATGTTCCAAACCACCAACCAGTATTGGATTTATAAAATTGGTTTATCCAATAACTATGGTTTATAAATCCAATAAACCCATGGAAAATGGCTGTGTCCTATATTCACATGGCCAGTTTTGGGTCGGAACCATGAATCTAAACCAACCGGAAAGATCCCTCGGTAATCCCGTGGTTGGTGATCTTTTTCTAGCCATGAAAAATACACCGTTTTCCCATCTCATTATCTTGGTTGGTTAGTGCATATTCCTCGTATGGGTTATAATAATTTGTATATACCTATAATTAATAATCCCCACTAAAGCAGTTAGTACAGTTAGTATAACCCCCTAAACCCCCTATGTTCAAACATCAACAGAAGTATTTTCAGTGGCACAATCGATGGCAATTTGCTATTGACAAGAGGTGACGATGGCTTCTGCTTCGCAAACAATTGGCTTCTAAGGTCAACACAAACAAAAATGTGCGCCATATTTGCAATCCTTTTCTTCAGATCATGAGAAAGCTATCAGCAAAGCAAAGCTACCGGAATGCTATCAATACTGATTGGTTGTTTCAACACATCCAAAGCACATTTGTCTCTGTTGGGCACAAATGTTTGAGACCATCAACCACTTTTTCGCTCTATATTCCTATTTGTATGGCTAATCTTTCTACTTCATTCTTGGTAAACCCCGTATTGATTGTTGGAAATCATCTAGTTTAAGACAAAGCAAATCTAAAGCAGAAAGGATCAAATGAGAAGAAACCATAAATCTAGACGTGGATAAACCAGTTTCACTGATCAAAGACTGTTCAAAGACTATACCCATTGTATACATGTTTATACATCATATTTCGTGAGTCCACATCCTTTTGATGCTTCATCAAAATCATCCCACTGAACCACCATGGTCCATGGTTCTCCCAAGAACCAAAACTATCATCCCAACTAACAGAGATCCTGCTAAGGTCCGAAGCTTCGAAGACTGCTTTCCCCTAAAAAAAATGGTAAAATTCTCAGGGTCTGTCAACTGCACAACCTCGCGCGAGCCGCCATGCCCCGCCTGCCGCAACCTGGAGACATTCTCAGTCACAAACGTGGTTTATGAAGGCTTTGTGGTGGTGAAACGCCATCCCGAAATTGGGATCATATAGATATCTAATGATATCTAATGTCAACCCTGGATGAATAAACCCCGTAAAAACGGCTGTTTAATTGGGAGGGTACCATCAAAAAAGTATCAAATAGTGACTATTGGAGGAGTACCCCAATTAATAAACCATGGTTTACAGGATGGGCCCCCCCAGTTATAAGTTGGTTTATAAACCATGAAATAATCCCCATTAACTATAGTTATATCTACCATAAACCATTGTTAAACCACTTATAAACCAACTTAGCTATCTTGGGGGCCCCACCCTGTAGTCTCATCCGGGGTTGACATTCTTAGCCAAGAACCTACCTGGCACTTTAAGTAAAGGTCATCTCTGATGGTTCAAGAAAACGGTAGCTAAACGCCATCCCTGAATCCATGGGTGACTCCCGAAATCAGGGGCTCCCCGGGACAGTTTTCGGATGAGGAGGTGTTCATGGGTTTTCATGGCTTTCCCCATTAAAAAATGTAGGTTTTCATGGGTTTTCATGGGGGAAACCCCCCTAAATTTGCTTGAAATCCCATTAAATCACCATTAAATCCCATAGGATGCATAGCATTTAGATCGCTTGTGGAGAAAAACCCTCTGGGGTTTATGTAGTGTCACCTAGGAAATTCCGGTTCTAGCCTTGGCATAAACTCTGTCTCCATGAGGATAGAAAAGTGATTATATATAGATATATATGCCTGCAACCATCATGGGGGCATCCAAAAGCGAAGATATAAAACTGATATGCCAGCAACAAAAAAGGGCAATTTACAGTGATGGCATTTAATTGGACTTACTAGCAATCAAACTTGGCTGCCTTGAAATCCACTATAAATGGAGGTTTAGTTCGCTGGGAGCATTATCGAACATGCTTGGGGCGTGCAGTTCGAATTACTAATGAATATAAGCACGGTGGAAACCTCCAAAAGTTGTGATATAACCCCATACGCCTATAATTCTATAACTATCTATAACATTCTATAACTATGGTTATATAGCCACTTATACCCTCCGGCAACCAAACATGGCAATGGAAAATCCACTACTTAGTTTGATGATTTTCCTATTAAAACCTGAATGGGTACCCAAGCCCTGGTCCTCTGTTGCTGAAGGGAAGGATGCATCCTGCCTGCCAGAAAACCCAGCATATTTTGGTGGCAAAAATGGTGGAACCATAGTCGTCACCATAGGTTTCAATACTAAGTCATGGTCTAATAACCTGGATGTTAGGTACAGAGACCTCCATTTCGGATCATTTTGGTCTTTGGCAAAAGGTCGAGGCGGAAAGGGTTTCGGAAACCTGGAAATAACGGAGACATCATCGAACGTTCACATCCTAAAAAAAACGACTGTTCGGCGCCTCTTGGGGGGGACCTCTACAAAAAATGTCAACATCAATCCTTCCAATGTTTTTTGGATGTTGACTCATCAGGATTGGGATGCTAAAAAAAATCTTTAAAGTGACGTCAAGACTTCACCAGTTCATGCTCAGATCACGATTTGAAGCCAGAAGACCATCGTATGGCTAACAACCTGTACTTATCAATAGGGATGTCAACCTATCAATAGGGATGGTCCATACAGATCATGTTCATAGTAGGGAAACCTATCAACATCTATCATCTATCATCAAACAAACCTGTTTTTAAAATTTGTTAAAGGGGTTTCTTGTAACCCCTCTAATAATCAACCAACCAGTGGGAATTTGGGACATCATTGCACTAGTTGGTTGATACGGAAATCCCTATGGCTACTTGATCAGTTTAGCAAGGTGGTACAACTCCTGAAAAAACACCAGATCAACTGGGGCACCCGGCCTGTTTTTTGCGTTTACACAAAACGATGGAAAATCACGATGTTTAATGGGAAAATCCACTATTTCTATGAAAAAATAACGATTTTTAATGGGTCAATCATGGTAAATCCACGATTTCTATGGCCATGTTCAATAGCAAACTGTGAGAGTACCGGTATTTTGTTCATGGCTCATGTCGTGTCCGACCCATTCTGATGGTGATTTCACCCAGTGGATGGTGAAATGACCATCTGGTTGCTGGTCAATTCCATGTTTCCCCAGTTATTGTTGGTGGTTATATAAATATATATATGGTTTATAACTCCAATAACTATGGTTTATAGGTGATATATCTATAATTCTATAGTTAATGGGGGGTATAAACCAATTTATATACTGGTTGGTGGTGCAAGAACCATCTTGAAAAATCATGGAGTTCGTCAATGGGGTTGGGATGGCATCCCATATATGAAATGGAAGTCATAAAATTCATGTTTGAAACCACCAACCAGTGATGGGCTTTATAAACCAATAAACATACCCTCTGGTAATTTAACATAGCTATGGAACATAAAATTCATGTTCCAAACCACCAACCAGATATAAACCACCCACCAGCCAGATATTGTTGGTCAAGAATATGTGAGGTTAAACGCCTTTCTGTGCACCCAAAGGGTTTGGATTGTGACATCCACCATTCCACAATTTTTGGATGTCTTAACCTAATAGTTACAATTCTTGGATGGTGAAAACGTCATTTTTCCGAAAATCCGAAATGGTGAAACGTCCATGTTTGCCAGCTACCCTCTGGTAATTTAATATCATCACGCAAAATCACCAAATCAAATAGGTAGATCCTCGAACCAAATGGGCTGTTGTTCATACAAGGTGTTGGCCCCCAGTTAGAAGTTAGTTTTTACACCCCATTGACTGTAGTTATGTGCCCCATAAACCCAAACGTAAAACAAGTTATGTAAGTCAACTTAGCTATCTGTAGCTATGTTAGTGGAAGGTATTTGGATGGAAAAACCAACTGAGTCATTAAAAATACCCCTATCCCATCTCATTATACTACAAATCGCTTATCGTAATCCCCAATCAATTATATACATAGTATAAGTCATATATATGTATATATACATATATATATACACATACATATAGATATTATATATATATGGGCAAATTATAATGACTCGATAATAACTCGCTAACCTGAAAGAATGCGATATTGGGATATTGGGGATGATTTCCCGAATCCTAACCAATGATCCCAGCGAGGTCACAATGGGGTCACTAAAATTTACCCTCTGGTAAACATACAAAAAACTATGGAAAATCACCATTTTTCATGGGAAAACTCACTATAAATTGCCATTTTCAATAGCTATTTTGACATAACCAGAGGGTACTTCGATTCTCCCAGTATATCCGATTAAATCGCCATTTTCCCTGGTGATTTTTCACCATTTTCATCCATTTTCTCTATTTAAATCACCATTTTCACATGCCAAATATCATTACATCCAAGTCAGACTTGACCATTTTAGTATTGAAACCCATGGTTTTGGAAATCCCACATTTTAAAGAAACTCCCAATCTCCCATATAATTATAGGATTATATAGGTACATACATTAACCCATCAACCAGGTCTTTTTAACGACTCTGTCCGGTTCTACGCGCCCGCCCTCTTTCCGCGCCTAGGCAACGTGGACATTGGCGGTGGTGCCGGGATAAAGCCAGTGTCACCTGCCGTGGCAAACCCAGATGTGGTGGGTTACTTTTGGGGATGTGCTGGGGTTTAGTGTGTGGTTTTTCATGGGATTTTTCATGATTTTAATGGTAGTTTAATTGGATTTAGTGGTGATTTTTCTTGGGTGATTGATTTGATGGAGTTCATTTAGTGATGACTTCTGGGTGATTATTTCCAATAATTTGATAAAGTTTAGTGGTGATTTAATGAGATGTCATGGAACCACTTGGTTTCTTGGGATTTAATGGTAATTTATTGGGATTTAATGGGATTGATTGGTGATTTCTTCGGATTCTAATGGGAATGATTGCCGATTTATTGTGGATTTATTGGTCATTTATTGGTGATGTCGTGGGATTTGACCAACAAAAATTGGGATTCAACTAGCAAAAATAGATGTTTAATATGAATTGATCCAGAAAAAAAGCACTTCGTGGTTCATAATCATAGGAAAAGCCAGTGAAATATACAGGTCCTATCCCTTTCCATTGATATACGACCTGTATATTTCACTGGCGTTTCCTATGATTATGAATATATTCCCATAATTTTCCATATGGTGCTCGTTTGATCCCGTTAGATCCTATGGTTGACATCATTTACTAACAGTTCTTGGTTTATTTATCCCAACTGTGTCCCCTGATCTTCCATTAAATCTCATTAAACCTACATCAAATCCTAGTTATTGCATGTACACTAATTATATTCCCTCTGTATCACATATATTTACCAGTCATTTATATTCCAATTGTTTGGATCGATATTCCCATTGGTTGGATTTATATATATTCCAATAATATTGCACCAGTTTCCATATAACGGTTGGTTGATCCCATTGCAGTCCCATGGTTAACCTCATTTGCTGCTAAGTTGGTGATATATCACTATAACAATCACACACCCTTAAATTCCAGCAAAAACCTTCATGATGTCCGAGTTAGCCTCTGGCATTTTGATACATAGCTATTGAAAACCGCCCAATGTAGTTCGTTACCTATTAAAGATGCTGATTTTCCATAGCTTTTTGTATGTTTACCAGAGCTGGTTGGTGGTTTTTAACCATCTTGAAAAATATTAGTCAATGGGGTTGGGATTATCCCATATATTATGGGAAAAAACATGTTCCAAACCACCAACCAGAGAGGGTATTCCATGTGTTGCACCGCCTCCAGCATGTCTTTTCACCTCCACCGGCTGCACCACAGGCACCGCCTTTTTCTTTAGCGGGGGAGCCGGGGAGGCCACGGCAGCAACAGGGATTTCACCAACCAAAATGAAGATTTGCCAAAGGAAAATGGGGATTCATCAATGGATTGGAATGAGGGGAAATCTTAACCGGAAACCGGAAAATGTTTTTTTAGACCCAAATCTACAGGTTTCGGGTTTGGGTTTTCCGTACAAGTCTGGGAGGAATGGGATTATGTTGCCAAGAAAAAGTACGGTAATCTTAACAGACATTTTTTGGATTTAACCACCAACAAAAACGCCTCTTGTAATCTGTTTGATGGAATATCCTAAAATCCCCATGAAAATTCAAGTAAAATCCCCATGGATATTCCGATGTTTCCTAGTTAAATCAAAATTTTCCCTAGTTCAATCAGGAGTTCCCCCAGGTCCCATGAAATCACATTGGAATCTTGGAATCCCTGGGCTCTGGGATTAGGTGGACAGTAGTTGATCGTTTCTTAACTATCCATTAATTATAAACCCATATATCAACTACTGTCCATTAATGGGATATACAATGATATAAACCATGATTATATATTAATGGATATATCAACTACTGTCCATAACTATCCATTAATATGGTTGAAATCCCATTATTTATCCATTAATATCCACATTAAAATCCCATTAAAATCCTATTGATAACTGGTATAATGGATCTATAACATGGTATGGGGATATTTCATGGATCTATATCCAATTATATCCAATTTATAATTCAATTATATTCAATTATATTCATGGGGCCCAGTTAATTATTGGTTTATAAACCATTAAAACCCCCATGAACTACACTTATTCCATGTATTCCATAACTATATGGAGGTTTCCTAACATAGGGCTACCCCCAGTCATCATCCATCCTAAAGTAGGCTTTTTCCATGAAATAAACCCCCAAAATTATCCATTTTAGTAGGGTTTTCCCTTATAAACCATCCAGCTAAATTGGGTACCCCCATTTCAGGAAACCACCATATATAATATATATATATATATAATATATATATAATATTATATATATAAGCATAACATAGTAACATAGCATAACTGTAGTGGTGTTATCTTATAACTTATAACTTATAACCATCATATAGTGAGATATCCAGCTCTGTTCCCAGTCTCCAGAGCTCAATCCCCTGCTCTCATTTTCCGCCGGCCATCCAGTTGCTCCTGGCGCCAGTTCAAGGGCCCATGTCGCGACTTAGCTACAAATGGCCAGCAAAAATGGTGCTTTCCCCGGGGAAAATGGTGACTTTATGGGATTTAACTAGAGAAAATGGTGATTGAACCAGGGAGAAAGGTGATTTCACAGGATTTCATGGGATTTGGGGCGCTAAGCTGGTGAACATAACTAGGTTCACCAAGGATTTATAGTAGATATGACTATACTTAAAGATAGATTGAACTAGGATTTATAGTAGATATGAACTAGTAGATTTATAGTAGATTTATAGTAGGTGTTTTCTTTTACCAACTTGCAACTAGGGGAGACCCCCTTTGTGCTGCTTGGTTTCAACATATTCCACGGGATGGCCTCCCCCAGTTATTTGAATGTTGGTTTATAAACCATGAAATAATCCCCATGAATACTATAGTTATATCTATCATAAACCATAGAATTCAGCCCAATAACTATGGTTTATAGGTGATATATCTATAATTCTATAGTCTTCATGGGGTTTATAAACCAATTTATATACTGGTTGGTGGTGCAATAACCATCTTGAAAAATATTAGTCAATGGGGTTGGGATGACATCCCATATATGAAATGGAAAATAAAAGCCATGTTTGAAACCACCAACCAGATTATAATCCCAATGAATACTATACTGGTTGGTGGTGCCAACCCCTCTGAAAAATATTTGTCAGTTGGAATTGTTATTCCCAATATATGGAAAAATAAGAAATGTTCCAAACCACCAACCAGTATAGTCATATCTATCATAAACCCAGCCACTGAAATCCGGCACCTGAACGCTATCTTGGGGGCCCCATCCTGCAGGTTTAAGTTCCAAGATTTATTATGAGACCACTTAAGTTAAAATGAATGTGCTACACCCAATCACAAACTATCCCATTAACCAACCAGATTGGGGGTTATTTAATATAATCCCAAATAAGGATATACTATTGGGATGGTCTAGGGCTTTGGTTTTCCCCACATCAACCTAGAAATACATATACACGCCAAGCCAGTACCAACAAAGGGGTTGACCCATCACTCATCCATATTTTACCCTCTGGTAAACTTTCACATAACTATGGAAAATCACCATTTTTAATGGGAAAATCCACTATAAATGGGCTATGTTCAATAGCTACGTTAAATTACCAGAGGGTAAGAAATTTCTTCATCTGTATACCTTTGTGGTCAGAAATGGAAGGGGGAGCGGCTATAAGGTTTTTGTGAATTCGGGGTTAAATTGTACTAGAAACGGTTGTCTTGGGTACTCCATATATTTGATTGCTGATTCAGAGGTAAACATGACGCGGCTGCCGGTTCATCCCTCTGTTCCAGTATTTGACCTATGCCGATGCTTCCAAACAATATCCCTTTCATCTTGGTAATATCCATTCGCGTTGCTTTTCCAACCTAGTTTTGATCATATACATATAGTTCATAGTCATATATGATCAAAAGTGGCGACCCGATATACATAATACTTAACAGACTTAACACATGACCTGTCCATCTGTGCTCCGCAACGAAGCTGAAATGTTGACGCTGCTGCTTATACTCCCCAGCTGCTGATGAAATACCAAAAATTTGTGGTATGGAAAGATCCTCACAAGGTGGTGCCCCCCAAACGTTATAAATTGCTTTGTAAAGCCCATTCGATATATCACCTATAAACATTAACTATAGTTATATCACCTATAAATGGGTTATAAACCCCATTAACTATAGTTATAGGTACCATAAACCATAGTGAAATTGGAGTTATGTGAACCCCAACTGAACGCGATTTCCTTCGGGGGCACCACACCTTGCATGGACTCTCCATCAGCGAAAGCTTTTCCCCCCAAGCTGCCAACCAGATGTGGTAACACATGAATAGAATATCAACCACTAAAGAAAACACATGAACCATATATATAGTATTTGCCAAGAATATAGAAAAAATTACACCATATATATATATATATATATATTATGTATATATATATAATTGGAGGTCACTTTATATGTATGTGTATATATAATACACATCATATATACATATATACATATAAAATGTGTGTATATATATATGATACACATATAGAATGTATAGATATAATTCCCACTATCAACCATTTGAAAAAATAACAAAAATAAGAATCAACTCATCCCAAGCCATCCGTGTCAGTGATCCTCTGTCTGGAGCCAGTTGCGCCTGGCTTTTCGCAAGGCTGAAATTACACCAACCTCACGATGGGGGTCCCTATTTGTAGCTTAGATTTCTGTTTATAACTCCAATAACTATGGTTTATAGGTGATATAATGATATATCTATAATTCTATAGTCTTCATGGGGTTTATAAACCAATTTATATACTGGTTGGTGGTGGTTGACCTACCCCTCTGAAAAAGCATGGATTTCGTCAATGGGGTTGGGATGACATCCCATATATGAAATGGAAAATAAAAGCCATGTCTGAAACCACCAACCAGTTTTGCTTTTCACTACCTGATTGGAAAAGGACGAATATCCAACATTGACTAAGCAGGTACCTGGTTTGATCGGGATTCTGAAAGAACCGGGTTCAATTTACAGAAATACAGTTGCCACAGAAATGCATATTTTGAAATGGGTGATACAGTATCAAGTGATACACAATGTGAACTGCAGTTGAATACAACTGCTTGGTGGTTTCAATATGTTTCAATCCATTCATCATCCCATAGCCGACCAGTATTTCATAGGATTGGTGACCGGGTTAGATTTTTTCATGATTGGGGCAATGGACTCGCAGAACTGGTGCAACCGATTGGTCATTTTAAAGATCTAAACATCCTGACTTTGGTTGGCAAAAGTCCAATAAAATATCAACCCCTAAAACACAATATCTCAATTGATGCCATCCCCAAACAGAAAATGCCACCCTATAAACCACGCTTTAGTATTGGATCTATTCATGTTCAGCTGCCCAGTTATCCCCAGTTCAAATGGTTATCCTCGAGCAAATCGACCCGAAAATTATGGAAAATCCAACCGACTGCAGACCAATTTTAAGCCAATTTGAAGGGGGAAACCATGGATCTTCCATAGTTTTGTTCTATGTTTATTAAAGGGTAAACTTGTAAACCTTTTTTTTGGTGGAATAAATTTATGAAATTGTTTTTTTTCTATGGTTTTTATGGTTTTTATCACCATCAAACCATTATAGTTAGGTTCTTCAGCCACCATTCTTGATGGTGAAGCCCGCCAAAAAATGACCTCTACTTGGCCTCCCGACGTCTCTTTGGGCGCACAGGGCAGAGCCAAGTTTCTCAACCTGCCAGGTTTCTCCAGCATTTTGGAATCCAAAAAATGTCATTTTTAGTTGAAATTTACTTCCTAATTTCCAGTTGTTTGCAGCTTTTTCCATGCATTTCTGGGTTGTTTTTTTGTTGACTTTGGTGTGAAAAATCCACCAATTGTAAATCATGTTCGTAGAAAACACTGGTTTTTGCACATCTATGACAATAAAAATTGGAGCGTAACTATCAAAACTGAGGATTTGACCGAAAATGATTGAATATGGTTTTCAATATTGAAATGGGGATGGATCAAACCTGCAAAAAACTATATGTTGAGGGGATGAAGCTCATGAAGCCCGTATCTTTACCTATATTTACCAGCTATTCTCGTGTTCACCAACCTACAAGGTGGTGCCCCCAGTTATAACTTAGTTTATAATCCCCATTAACTATAGTTATATCTGCCATAAACCATAGTTATGGGACTTATAAACCAACTTAGCTAACTATGGGGCACCACCTTGTACAGTATTTTTCACTGACCCAGAACCATAAGAACCAATGACAAATCATCTTGGATCACCCTACTTAGCGCTTGGGGTGAAATAGATGACCCCCCATGTTGGGTGATATAGGGCCCCTTTAAAACATCCTATCACTATGGTTTACATCCACATAAATCACTGGAACTGTACCCTCAATCACCCATGTTTTAGTGGTTTAATAACGGTTTAATCATGAAAAATTACATATTTTGATGGTTTAATCCACGTTTTTCACACAAATCCACATGTTTTCCAACGGTTTCTGTGGAGCTTCCCGGGGCCCGCGGGGGCCCCAAAAGTGGCCCGCCTGTGGGCGAAGGGCGTTTCACGAAGCATCACGGCCTCAATCACCTGGCGCAAAACGATGTTCTGCGGTCAGATTTCTTGTGGAATAACCCTATACTAGTTATACTGGTTGGTGGTTTGAACCCCTCTGAAAAATATGAAAGTCAGTTGTTGACTTTGGTATGAAAAATCCACCAAGATCGGGATAAATTGACCCTTTCCTATCTTTTGGGCTTTCTGACGAATGTAGAAATATATCCTTCACTGATAAACGATCACCGCCATTAGTTTATCCGATTCTCAAGAGGTCTACGATGATGGAGCTTCCATGGCCATGATTTCCATTTCGCTTACCCACCCGCAAAATTGTTGGGAAAAATTCCCAATTCTTTGCTGGTTTCATCCCCACGTTGCTGGGATGATGATTCCCCGAGTCATATGGTACCCTCTGGTAATGACTGTTACATAGCTATTGAAAATTGCCATTGAAATAGTGAGTTTTCCCATGAAAAATGGTGGATCTTTCCATAGTTATGTGACAGTTTACCACAGGGTAATTTCATAGCTTTTGACCCATCCCCAGAAAAATCAGTGCTTTGACCCATCAAGAACCAACAGACTTGCACAAAATACCAATGCATTAGCATGCATTAGCGCCAAAGTTCGAGGTATCATCCTTTGCTGTGGTTCTACTGTAATGTCAACCCCGGATGAGACTAAACCATGGTTTATTAATTAGGGGGGTACTCCTCCAAAGTCATTATCTAATACTTTTTTATGGTACCCTCCCAATTAAACAGCCGTAAACGGGGGTTATTAATCCAGGGTTGACATTAGATATCTATAGATCCCAATTTTGAAGTTAGACTATTATTTATCTATAGATATCTAATTCTCTATCTATTTATTAATCCAGGGTTGACATTATCACTTCACCTTGGCTTCTGAAAATGGGCTTCAGATTTAGGTCTAAATCGCAAGGAGATTTCACTCCGGGATCTGGGATCTGGGCCCCCAAAAAACGGTGGTTTTTTTGGGGGGGTTCCATAGTCATGGAGGTACCCCCATAGCTGGATGGTTTATAGCGGAAAATGCCATCAAAATGGATAATTTTGGGGGGTAGCCCTATTTCAGGAAACCTCCATATATCCACGTACAAATTGAACTCCCCCCTCAAGTATGAAACATTCACAATTCCTGGGAGGTCCAAGTAACAGCCTGATCATCTACGGCAAACATATGTACGGACCAAAGAATGAAAGCGTTGAATGCCACCATCGTTCATTTTCCAAGTAAGAGATGCAACGGGAAAAAACTGATCGCTGGCTTCCCCTGCAAAACGTAAAAATCAGTTGGGATCAACATCCCCAATATGATTTTAAAAAGGACTACCGTCCATTTTAATGGCATGTTCCATTTAAAATGGATGGTTTATAATGGATAATGCTAATTAAACTACCACACTACAGTTGAACTACTCATCGGGCAGCACTGCTTTTTGACCCGTTCGGCGCCATGGTTCTTTCAACAAACAGCAGTGGTAGCTTTCCCACCACCCAATTTTCGGATCGTACCAGGGTTTCCCGCGCTGAAAAATCACATTGGTTGTGGGGCTGCAATTAAAGTGAAACTATATCTGGTTGGTGGTTTGGACCCCTCTGAAAAATATGAAAGTCAGTTGGGATTATTATTCCAAATATTTGGAAATAAAAAATGTTCCAAACCACCAACCAGATATAATGGGAATAATCGTATGGTTTCAATAACACCCATGGTTGTTGGCATATGGGGCCCCTATAACTACGGTGACATCTAATTGTCGTCGCTATATCAATGGTTAAAACATGTTAAAGCCAGAACAAATTGGGATATAAGATAACACCACTATAGTCACTATAGCTATGGTTCTATATGAGCCATGGTCAATATTCACTATATGGTTGATGGTCATCCCATCCATAATAAGGATCCAAAAATAATGGTTATTATAAATCCCGAGTGGAACCATTGGATGACTAGCCCCGTTTTTAATGGATATTAACCATGAGTATTGACCATAGCTCATATAACCACAACTTATAACTGGAACTGCACTTAGGACAGAGCCATAGTTGCAGAAAACCCAAAAAAAAACCAACTTAACTTCCAGTGAAACCTCACCATCCTGCAGACAAAAACAGGAATCCTTAACTTCCAAAAAGCTGATAACATCTGATACCCTCTGGTAAACTGTCACATAACTATGGAAAACTACCATTTTTAACGGGTAAATCAACTATAAATGAATATTTTCCATGGCTATGTTAGTTTACCAAAGGGTAACTCATTTTGTAATGTCCGACATTTTGCAACAGGAATCCCCCAAGTCTTTTACCATCCAACAAAAATGCGACCTCGGCATTCACTTGGCTCGAAGCTTCTGATTGATCACCATCAACTCCTTCGCACTGCTCTTGGCCACCAAGCAGAAAATGTCGCATTGACAGGTCGCACGTTCCGGATTCCAGGACTGCACTTGGCAGCTGCGAGCACCGTGCTTGCAGAAGCTCAGCGTGAAGCTACCTGGACGGAATCACGGGGAGACTCGTTGAACGGTTTTTTTTTCGTGGAAACCAGTGGAAACTCCGTTTTTTTTCTGGGAAAATCTTGATTTGTCTTGGAAAATCTTGGAAACATGTCAAAAAAAAATAGCTGCACCTTGGTCTTCGAAGAAAAACTCTCCGTCATTGAACACCTAGATTTGCTGAAGGGCCCTAAATATGTATATATTCCTTAAATGGTTCAGCCAGCAAATAAAACGTCACCTCGAACAAACCTTCAGCGATGGTGAAGCACTGCCATGCCGTGTCGGTGTCCACACCGTCCACAGCGGATTGATAAGACCTGGTTGTTTACTTGAAGGGTCATTCCCAGCCACAGCTATTGAATTCATCCCACCTCTAATTATGATATTTGTATAACAGATCATCTAATCATGATCATATCATGTTTTTACTTAGATAATTATCACATTGCTGGTTAAATGTTAAAGATACCCTCTAGTTATGATAATAGTATCATTAATTAGATACCCTCTGGTAATTTAACATAGCTATTGAAAATGACCATTTATAGTGGATTTTCCCACTAAAAATGGTGATTTTCCATAGTTACGTTAAATTACCAGAGGGTAAACCTCCATTTTCCTATCGTTTTCCTATGGTTTTCCCATTAAAACCTCCATTTTCAGAGGATTTTGGCTGACACTTCCCCCACGTTTCTGTCGCCCAAGTTTCTTCGCACTGTCAAGATCCCAGGGAGAACTTCGAAGAGGCCACGACCCGCTCGCTGCTGGGCGTGGCGTCTTCGTGAATTGCGAGGGGAGACGAAGAAATCTTGGGATCTTCTGTGGTCAAAGAATTGACATCTTTTCAAATTGGGATCTTCAAGTTCAATAGATATTGGATGATATTGGTATATTTAAGGGTATAAACCAGTGGGATGTTCGGAAAAAATTATGCCAAACATCGTTGCATCCAATTTCTATGTTGACGTCTTTCCCAAGGTTGGCAAGTACATGGTTGACAAACCCAGAGGAGCCCCGCAGGGAGGATCGTAAGTCTCCCCCTCATGTTTTTATTTGGCATGACCCAAGATGACTTCTTTCGTATTACCCGCTGGAAATTTGTGACATTGCTATGGAAAATTGACCATATTCATAGATTATATAGATTATTTATGTACCTATTTAAAACTGAGATTTTCCATAGCTATGTTAAACTACCAGAGGGTACATTGGCCTATTTTTTGTTGCTTGAGCATCTAACTGTTCGATTCAATGCTAGTGAAATCCTCAGGATAAATTCCTGGTTGTCTGGTTGTAAAATCCGTACATTGCTGCTTAAATCCAATCTTCCAATGGAAGAATGGATGTTTTTTTTCAAGATAATGTTCACAACCACCGAAACTATTTGATCCTATGGGATTTTCATTGAATGATAGTTGGTAAATAACAAAAATAGGATCCCATGTTAATAAAAAAATGTTTAACCAACATTCCTATGATATTTAATGAATGTTGGTCAAGAAGAAAAATTCTACTGGTTACGATCCCAATCTCGCTTGATCTCCCATCATCCCATCATCATCCCAGATTGGGTCACAACTCTTGGGTAAGTGTGCAGTTCCCTTGTGATTCTTTTGTGGTTCTATATATATACTAGTATATAGATATATTACAAAAAAAAAACATAACATAATAACATTAATTAACCAACATTAACCAACTATATCAGTTGGATGATACAACATGATATATATATATACAAGGTGGTGCCCCCCCAGTTATAAATGGGTTATAATCCCAGTAACTAGTTCGATATATCACCAACAAAAACCATAGTGAAATTGGACTTATAAACCAACTTAGCTAACTATGGGGCACCACCCTGTATATTACAAAAAATCATAACATAATAACATAGCATAACTATAGTGGTGTCATCTTTTTTCACTCATGGCCCAATTTATGTGTGTTTTAAGCTTTACCGATGCTAATTAGATGTCACCATAGTCAAGAAGGTGCACAATACCCCAACAACCATGGGGCTTTATAACAGCTTACCAGGAGGCTTTAAAAAAATATTAATAAATAAAAGTAGCCTCTAGCATGCTCCCCCAAGTTGGTTGTAACCCCAGTTCTTGCTGGACAAACCCTTCTTGGCCTACTTATAACTGGGGTTTGAATCCCGTTAAATCCCTATTCACTCCCTATCAAATCTCCATTGACTCCCATAATTTGTTGTTTTGTTTTTAAGATCAAACTTGACAATGGATGTTGCACCCTCATGGCGACCTCGGACCTCGGACCTCGAACCTCGGACCTCGGACCTCGAACCTCGGGTCGGGCTCGTTGCCAAGTGCGTTCTGAGTTTTATAATGCCCAATTCATCCCAAATGGTGATTCTTTAGCCGAGCGTCCGACAACGTTTCACCACCCTGCAGGAGGCGTTCAGCTAGCGACGCCAGGCCGCGATAGGTCTGGTGTTGCAGATCGCTCCAGTCCTCATTTCAGGTCAGAAAGTCAGGAGTTTACTGGGAAAAAAGATGGTTCACTGCGATGAATTGGATTTTGCCAACAACTGGGACCTATGGCCTGATCTCAGGAAAACTTCGGATTTACCAAGAAAATGTGCAGCTAACACAAACGCGACTTTTTCACCGGCAAAAATTGGGGGCTATTCCATCTTATAAGTGGCTCATAAGCATGACTATCTGTTCATAGGCGGTTATCCAGCCATGAAAAAGAACCGTGATTTTGGGGGGTTGAATCATCTCCAAGAGACGGCCCATCAGAGGTCATTCACTGCCACCCTCCTTGATCTGGGTTGTAATGGTTCACTAACCTGGAAAGTTTGGCAATATTGGGATAAAACCCTTTCTTGACCATCATTGTGAAGAGGCAGTGAAGTCCACCCTGTCTCATTCTAGCCCCAAACCGAGCGGATTGAAATCTTCAGCATACAAAATCATTCAATTTCATGAAAAAGGTCACCAAATCAATGTATTGAACTCTAAAAAGCCAAAACTCAAGAATTCAATCCTAGGCTTTGGAGCTTAAAACACTGGGATTTTATCTGAAATCTGATTTGCCACCTCAGAGCTCACCGTGGCCGCTATGGCCGCCATCCGTCGGTCCTTGCGAACGTTCAGGAGGTGCTGGTCGTCTTCCGTGTTCTCCTCGTCCCAGAAGAAGTTGCGCGGCATGGAGATCTGCTTTAACTCCAAGTCATCAAACAACCTGCTGGAGATGTACCGATCCGATTCGATATGGTTTATCATTGGGTTTACCCTCTGGTTATTTAACACAGCCGTGGAAAATGGCCCATAGAAATAGATGACTTACCTATTATATAAAAATTGTGATTTTCCATGGCTATGTTAAATAACCAGATGGTAATAACTAAAAAATCTGGGAGAATAAATTCCAATGTATGATTATCATAGGGATTCTTCCAGATTTTTCAGTTATCATAGGGAACCCAGTTGATTTGGAGGTACCCCTGGCATTTTGACCCAGATGTTTGTTGGGATAGTGGAACTACACCACGGCAACTATAGCTATATAAGCACTTATTATATAGTGGAACTAGACCCCTATAGATCCACTATATAATTATTATATAACCACTTATTTGGACCTATATAATTTATAGAATCAGAACTATATAGGTCCAAATTTTGGGGTTGTTTCTTAAAATGTGGTTTCTTCGAACAAGCTGCAGGAACTTTAGGAACCTTGCCTAATATGAAATAACCCCAAAAGAAAACATTGTTTAGCATAGTTCGCGAGTGAAACTTAGAATGTGGTGCTTCCAGGCATGAATCAGTCTATCGTGGATCTCTTCCTTTTGGGGTATGTGCGAGCAGATCCAAACATGGTATATACGGTTATGGTTTACGGTCATCCATCCCACAATGGGAATCCTTATAATGAGTATACAAATCCCATACGAATTCCTATGATGGATTGATCACCATCCCCCAAGATATGTATATCATGGGTATATCATCCAACTGATATGGTTGGTTAATGTTGGTTACGTATCCCACTCTGTTCCCATTCATATACTACTGGATCCTCATCTTAGTAATACGTAAATCCAACGAACTTTGACACTGGCACATCTGGGTGATATGACCATATGACCCTTTGCGCCACCGCAAAATGTCTGTCATCCCCATGTCCAATCTACCCTCCAGTAAACATACAAAAAACTATGGAACATCACCATGTTCAAAGGGAAAAAACACTATTTCTATGGCCATTTTCGATTGTTTTTTGTATGTTTACCAGAGGGTACCACTCCACCAGAAACGGCCTGATGATGCGGTCCTCTGCTGGATACACCACCTCCCACTCCCGCGAATGGGCGTCCGTATCCCCCGAAGAGTCCAGATCCTTCAGACAGACCTAGCGAAGCTGGGCCCGGGAACGGTTTTTGTAGATGGACCCGCCACGGCCACTGGGGCCCAAAAAGGTCACTTGGTTTATGACTATACAAAGTCTATGCGGTTGATAGTTTTTCGACACTTAGGGGTTATAAACCATGTTCAACCTCAAGCCTAGTATGTTTTTTTTGGGCTCTACTGCAAGCTTAGGGTCTTCATCAGCTCCATGGGGTGCTGGAAAATCCCATGGAAAATCCTCCATGTTTTTTTGATGGTGAAAAACAATATACTAACTACCACCTATAAACAGAGTTTTTAACCATGTGGTTACCCTCTGGTAAACTAACAGTTTGCTATTGAAAATGGCCATAGAAATAGTTGATTTACCCATTAATAGCATGGTGGTTTTCCATAGTTTTTTGTATGTTTACCAGAGGATAATCCCAATATTAACATTATTATCCCATTATTATCCCATTATTCCCACAAATCATCCATTTTAGTAGGATTGTCTATTATAAACCATCCATTTTGGGATATCCCCATTTCAGGAAACCACCATTTTCTAATATAAACCCTCATATATTTTCCATGGTGATTTAGCGAACCCAATCAAGCCACCACGCGATATTGCGAGCCGCCGCTTGCCATGGCAGCAGCGGGGCGTTTCAAGGGTGGCATGGTGGCGGCGAAGGTTTGAGCTGAAGTGACACTGTGGCCGGTGGCTTGGGAAAAGCTCGGAATAATGGAATGGTTTAAGGGAAATTTTAGTGGAAACCACAGGAAGCCCCCTATATTTCGTGGAACCATGGTTTCCGGTTAAGATGTTCCCTTACAACAATCCATTGATGCACCAATTTTGAAGCATAGAATCTATGGTTCGTGAGTACTAAGCATGGAATCTATAGGATGAACATATATATATATATATATTAGTGTGAAACTGTGTATAATATATATATATATATATATATTAATATACAGTATATATAATTAACGAAAGAAGTTTAGAAGTCAAACCTCCGACAATATGGGCAGATGAAAAGCAAAGATGGGAAGAGTCAGAGAAGAGAAGAGAA